>CAXAMN010010225.1:214289-226969 GCA_963970005.1 Durusdinium trenchii
GAAGTCCCATCAAAAGTCATCAGAAGTCCCATCAAAAGTCATCAGAAAGTCATCAGAAGTCCCATCAAAAGTCATCAGAAGTCCCATCAAACGTCATCAGAAGTCCCTTCAAAAGTCATCAGAAGTCCCATCAAAAGTCATCAGAAGTCCCATACCAACAGAGGTTGAAGGACCCTAGTTCGACTAAGGTACAACAGGTTACGGACTCAGGCTACCTAACAATACTTAACCTCTCTCGGTACTGTTTGAAACCTAGGCAGGATACTTTTGGAGTGTTGCTCACCAGAATCTCTACCACTTACCACGGCCAGCTCTTGGAGCAATTGTACAATATATTACTATTATATTGTACACCATCTCATGATGAAACGTTCCTATTTGAGGTGCTTAGTCGTCCCCCAAATAGAGACATGGCCCTTTTGGGGTTCTATGGTTATAGAGACATCTTCCAAATCTCAAAGGTCTCCGCTCTTTCAATTTCTGCACCCCGCGTGGACCCGCGCAGCCCTTTTCTCGCGCACCTCCGGGACGGCTCCCGGGGCCCAAAGGTTGGCCATCTTCAAGGCGCTGCGCGGCAGGCAAATCTCCAAGTCTTGCCCCAACTGGGACAACGGCTGCCGTGGGAATTGCACCTGGAAAAGGAATGACCAACACCAGAGTCCAGAGTCCGGAAACTCAGGGTTCGTGCCCAGGTTCCGGCCGCAAAAAGCAGGGATGCCCACGGAAAAGCTGCACTGCTGGGGTCTTAAGTCTCCAAGTGGTGCATTTGTCGTGCTCAAAGGCAGCTGCTGGAATCCTTGCTGCACACTAGCAAGAGAACTACACCATGGATTTCATGGATTAATGACAGAGATGAACTAGAATCTAGAAGTGGCGGACTTGTCCAAGCTGCCCTTGGCACATTCCAATGTCCGATCTTCTTTGTCCCAGTGGCCGGCGCCCACGGCCGCCCCATAATGCAGCAAGAGACCTCGGGAACATGATGAAGCAACCCTCCAGAGCCCCAAAACTATCGTATACTGTATCGTAGTACTACCCTAGGGCTCCAACCATCTCCTCAGGTTCGGTGGTTAGGCCCACCTGGCACCCACCCCAACCACCGAACCTCAGGAGGTGGGCCAGGAGCCCTAGGGCTAGTCATTATTGGAAAAAGCACTAAATCCTACAGGTCAAGGACATGAAGGTTTTACTTGGTCCGACTGAACTAGTGGTGAAACGAAACAAACAGCCAGGTCCAACACCTGGCTGGACCATTTGGATGTGGTTTGGGTGGTCGCTGGTGGTTGTCTACTTTTAGACATTCATAGTTGGGGGAGAAGAGTAAACACACAATGTCACACACACAAAAAATAAACAGCGTGAGGGAGCTGTGCTTTTTTTTTGGCAACGTTACTTTTATTTGGTGGGGGGGGAGCCATTGACGGCAAATACCTGTTGAAGGAATGAAAAACCATGAAAAATCAAAGGTTGTTGGATGGTGTTGCCAAGAACACCCAAAACGGTTGAGCATTTTCATTGTCGAATCATGCTCAAATCACGAGTCGTGTTGGGATCACACTCATCGGCCATCTAGCTCCGCACAAAAGTCATGTCCACGCGCTATTCTTGGAGTGCTGTGCAGATGCCAAGCCTCCCCGCCCCCACCCCAAAAATGAGTTGAACCTCCCTTACACAAGGTTTTTCACAATTTCGACTTTCTGTGGCCACAGTTTTCGGTCGGTCCTCTCACGGAATGCACACCTCTCGTTGGGAACCTCAAGTTCTTCTTCCATCAAGTTGAGTCAGCCAAACTGAGGAGCCATCAGAAGCGCTGGATCTGAGTCAGCGATGGCAGTGATCAAATCCTCGGCGCTCGTCGAAGTACTTCGCAAGAAGCAGGTGCTGCCTATGGGGCCTATGGTTGAACGGACATCCTTCAGCACCCACTAGGAAAGCCCCCAAAGACAGTTAGAAGAACAGCAGGGAGTGGTGCCATCAACATACGCGCCCTGTGCTGCCTGTGGGCCTCCCGCCCTCCCAAACGCGCTCCTCTCCGAGCGATCCGCAGGGATGCAGCCCCACCACCAGGTCCTTTGCGCGCAGCCGCTGCTGCAAGGCTTGGGCGCTTTGGATGTCGCACACGGCGAAGGAGACCTCCAGGTGCTGGGAAGCGGGCCAAGGCAGCTGCTAAGAAGTGGATCACATTCATTGGAGGAGTGTTTTTTCGCACCACTCGAAGCTAATTAACCTAGCAAGGGATTGGGGAACTCTCTGTAGCTCTGAACGGCTTCCTGTTTCACGGGCAATATAGATACCTTAGGCCGAAGAGTCCGGGACTCTTGTCCGGGGCAGCTTCGTGACTCGTGCGCTGGCGTCAGTAGAGACGTTTCTGTACTCTCCCAACCGTGGCAAAATAGGGAGACCTCCCAAAGACCCCTGGAAGAAGAAATAGGCTCATAGAGCAAAACCACTACCAAAACCCATTGGTGCGATCTCCCTACTAAAATATACTAAAATACACACCCATATTAGGCTGGAGAAGCCACAGGCTGATTCAAAAAGCTCGCCACGAAGTCGGCCAATGGCCACAGGCTGATGCCAGAATCGAGTTTTAGGTGATCCATCGTGATCCATCTCCGATCAAACGATTTGCCTTTTTGGAATCCTTTTTCACAAACGCATCTGGATCAAACCACATGCCAGGGATGACACCTTCTGGCACTCTTCCCCCCTTCCTTCAAAAGCTTCCTGCAAAAACTCAGGCGCTGAGTGCCCGAGGAAATCCATTGCTCTCCATCCCCTTGAGTTGCGGAGATCTAACTCTGCCCCCGCGGCGATCAAAGCTGCAGCACATTCGTGATGTCCGGTGAGTAAAGCTATCATCAAAGGGCTGGCGCCCTTGGAATGGTAGAAGATCTTGCTCACCATCGTCACCTTCTGAAAGCGATGTTGCAAAAGCTTCACCTGGGAACATGGGATCCACTGAGATGCAGTGGCGCTGCAAAACTCTTGAAACTTCCAAAAGATCCCCTTTCTGTTTCACAAAAACCAACGACCAGCGCCATCCCAGGAAAAAACAGGTCGGAGGAAAATAGAGGAGAGTCGCGAGACCCAAACAAAAACCCGTGGCTTTGAGAGTCGTTTGAGAGTCGTTTGAGCCACACCCACCTTAAACAATGTTCGCATCATGGCCGTGCGCTGGTAGTGTTCATCACTCTGTGCATTCACGTCCGCTCTCCTGGTGACAAGTCGGTTGACCACCTCAGCACCTGCGCCACCGATGGCTGCATAGTAGAGAGCAGACGTCAGATCCAAAGCTCCCGCACGAGCATCGCAATGCCACATGAGTTCATCAATGGCTTCCAATGCCCCATGGTAGGCGGCACTGTCCAGCACACTTACACCAAAGAGATTGATTTGCACCGGGCTGCACCCAGCATGGCAAAGCATCTGGATGGCTTCTCGATTGTTTGCATTGGCTGCACAAGTGAAAGGGCCACGAACAAGCCCACGAGTGGTTACACTGGCCTTGGCGGAAAGCAAGAGCCGGGCAGCCTCGTTGTTCTTGAAGATGATGGCAATGGACAAAGGCGGTGTTCCTGAAGGCTGTCCAATGGTTGGGTGGACTTTCTTGCTTCCTTGGTTTGGATCTGCCTGAAGGTCCAGCAAGCCCTGCACCAGAGAGCAATCCCCATTCAGGGCAGCGTAATGAAGAGGCGACCAGCCACCGCTGTCCGTGTCCGCGACGTTGCGGAAGCCGTTCTGGTGGAAGAACTTCATGACAGGCGATGCATCCAGATCAGTGTCGTCAAAGCCCAAAGATGGCTCAAAGAACTGGCAATTCAACCCTTTCAGCACCATAGCTTGCTGGTTCAACCAGGCACGGTAGCCTGGCAAATCCTGGGCTCTCAGGAGTCTTAGCATCTTGCGCTTCAGCGCTGCCATGAGAACTGGTCCAAGCTTCAAGCGATCTAGTGGAACAGTGAAGATGCCTTCACCGACTGGTCCAGAACCGGCACGAAGGGATGCACTTGTGCCTGCGATCAGTTCGATGTCTTTTGCACTCTTCACCATAATCCAGGAGTGTTGTTGGGAAAGCTCCCCACAAGCTCTTTCCAAACGACACCACCCCCGGGCTTGCCACGTCAAAGGGGTGATTAAACCAGTTCGGCTCGGGTTCTGCAGCACTGGCACGAGGGCAAAAAAGAAGGAGCACTCATCCACATAAGCAGGTATGCTGTTGATAGCATCCATCAGTTTTGTTCGATGCCCGTCTTGATCAAACATTGATGTCATGCTCAAACTCCCCAACCTGTCCTTCTGTGGGCACGAAAAGTAGTCATACCAGAAAAACAGTGGTTCTGACAAAAGCTTGGATGTGGGCAACGGCTTGATATGCCCCTCCGCTGCTTCTGTTACAACATCCACAGGTATCTTCTGCAAATTGCCCATGATCTCTTTCAGAGCATCTTGCAAGATCCTCATCTGCTTGAATTCAGGGTCGGGGTGGTCATTGGTCACCCACTGGTGTGAAACAAACGCCGCTTTCCCCATGGTACCTTGAAAGTCCACCAAGAGATTCTTGGCCTTCAGCACTTCGTGTGGTTCCACCTTGATCATCTCCAAAAGTGCACCTAGAGATACGGTGTACATCGGGAAATGCATGGGAATCACATCACCTCCACCTCCCTCTTGGTCTCTCGCCTTCATTGATCTTGCATACTGGGCCAAGGGCGTCCGCCGCTGGGCTCCGCACGCGCACGCCATGTGGCTCTCCAGCACTGTCGGGCCGTGGTGGGAAAAACCTCAGCCACACCTCCTGCTGGAAGACAGAGCGACCGAACCCCTTTGAGGGGGCCGCTCCTGTCCAGCTGAGGATTTGAGGCCTTGAAGCCAGGAATCAAGAAATCAACTCTGGCAAGGTTTCAAGGACCGGCCCCAGTGCATCTCAACCAAGGTGAAACACCCCAGCACCCTGCGAACGAATCTCGAGTGGGCCTGCTGAAGGCCCATGTTGTCGGCCAATCGCTGAGCATTCCGCACATTGGCCACGTCCCGATCAAGGCCTCGAGGGCGTCGCTGGTGAAACCAACGCGGTGCACCGCACCGCGTTTTCAACGCGCCTCATCGTCTCGTTAAGCGCGTCGCGCGAGAAAGTAACCACGCCTCCTATCCGCAGGCTTTGGGTCGAAACATGGGCGGTGGTGGAGGGTGAGCCATGAGGTGGCACTAAAAAGAGAAGAGTTCCTAAGGTGGGTGGTGAACAAACCGCAACTCGTCATGCCTGACAAACGCTAAGTGCCGCTTTAATGCTCTACAAAATTCTACAAAACGCCTGAGCCTTTTCAATCCTTGCAGACTGAGAAGCACCGGGGCACGAGAGGAAGTGGATTAGACTTTAAGGTTGATGAAGTTGTTGAATAATTTCACCCTTTACTCAATCCCCGTGCATGTTCCAAAGCCT
Organism: Durusdinium trenchii; assembly: GCA_963970005.1. NCBI lineage: Eukaryota > Dinophyceae > Suessiales > Symbiodiniaceae > Durusdinium > Durusdinium trenchii. The sequence continues at coordinate 219,733 of CAXAMN010010225.1, forward strand.
TTCAACATGACTTAAGAATATTCTTGTCGCGTGTGACACAAATAAAGGTGGTATATATATATATATATATTGTGATTTTCCAATGTTGCCGACCGATCGAACCCGTTCGAACTTTGGACAACGACTCGCAGCCATGTGGAGGGTGGGACGCGGCGCTTGAGACCAACAGAAAACAGTGACAGGGACAGGGGTGGTAGGACAGGGTTCTTACTAGGTGGCTCGGTAGGTTATCCGGTGAAATCCACATTGGTAGCGGAGCCCCAGTAAACAAAGGGGCAAGGTCGCTAGAGTGTTTGGATAGGTTGTGTTTGGGGTTCTTCAACAAACATAGGTTTGTTGACATCTCACCTCGGGGTTTGAGAGAGCCATGCCATCCGAAGCAAGCGCATCGGCTGGACTGGCGTCAATGCCGGCTTCACAGCTGCCGTGGGCCCAGATCCCGCACTTCGTAGCAGGAGAAACGAATTTGGAGGACTTTGCGAAGAAGTTGGTTTTCCTTTCCTCCATTTGGCCGGAAGAGCACATCCAGCATTTGGGACCCAGGGTTGTCTTGCAGTGTGATGCCATTGCCTTCAAAAAGGTATCACAGATTCCCACCGAACGACTGAAGTCCAAAGAAGCGTGCAAGGCGATTTTAGATGCTTTGGGAGTGCAGTGGGGACGCTTCAAGACAGAAGATCGATATTTGAAATTTGAGCGGGCAATCTACTCCACCCAACAGAAGACAGATGAGAGTAACGACAGTTACATTGCTCGTCATGAAGCGTGCTTCGAGGACCTTCTCCAGAAGGACCATGAGGTCTCCTTGAAGGAGATTCAATCGTATGTATTGATCAGGCACTCATCTCTTTCATCTGAAGAGAAAAAGCACATCATCGTGGACAGCAATGGGATCCTCAAGTATGAGACCACCAGAGAAGCTATTAGGCTTTTGGGATCCCGATTCTTTCAGGATTTGCAAGGAGCATCCCGGGGAAAGCTGAAAACGTATGATGTTCATTCAGTGGAAGAAGACCATGACACCAGTTCAGACAACCACAATGCCAAGGGCGATGGTGTTTTTGTGAATGAAGAGATTGATGAAGAAAGTGTCTTTGCTTCGCTCATGCAACAAGGCGATGAAGACGCTATCTTTGTGAGCGAGTTTGAAGACCAAATCATCGAAGCTTCACTGCATATCAAGAGGCAAGGTCCCGACTGCGTGAACGTGCCCGGCATAGGGGTTTTGGCCAGTGAGGCCAGCTACGAAAGGAAAAGGGTTTGGGAAGAAGGGTTCATCCAAAGGAAACCAGGTTGCCGGACCGGGTCGTCGAACTCTCGCCGAGCGGATCGGGAATTCGACCTGTCGTTTGTGTGGCAAACCGGGCCATTGGAAGAGAGAATGCCCAGAACGAGCAGCTCGTGGAAATGAGATGGCGAGCATGGCAGAGGACTACCTGTCGGAACTGCCCGAGGAACTCACAGCGACTTTGCCGGATGAGCTCCAGGAAGATCGTCGTACGACTTGTTTAATTCGGTTCGATCGTAGGACTCAAGAGAATCAAATGGATTGGAACCTCACGCATGATTGTACGACATGTTTTCCAAAGACCCATCTAGAGTTTGAAGAGGAGTGTTTCATGGTTTCAAGGGGAGAGAGGGTTAAGGACTTGATGAAACATGCCCTGCAATCTGCTCGAAGGATGTCGTGGCCAGTTCGTGACGCTTCAGCGATGACACGCCAGGCCAAAGGCCATGAGCAGACCACCTTTCCACCCGTGGCCAGTTCTCCAGAGTTTGAAGCAGTTCATTTTGCAGAAGAGGAGGGCTCGGATGAAGCCATTCTCGAGACTGGGGCAAGTCGGACCATCATAGGGAGCAATCGGGTTGAGCCCTTGTTGAAATCCTTGAAAGGGGTCGGGATTAAGAGGGGGCCCTCCAAGTGTGTGTTTCGGTTTGGCAATTGTGGCTTGCTCCAGAGCACAGAAGCACTTTTTCTTGAAAGGAGTGGAAAAGGTTGGTTGCGTGTCGAGGTCGTGCCCGGCAATACCCCATTCCTCATCTCAAATGCTGTTGTCGAAGGAATGAGGGGAGTAGTTGACCCCCATCTTTGTGAACTTCGTTTTCATGGGAGTAGGGATGTGATTAGGTTGAGGAAGGTTCGTAGGAGGTTGAACTGTGTTCGAATTAGGGATTTGTTGAGGGTTGTGTTTGAGGATGGGACAGGTGAAACCTGTCTCCATACACTCAACGTGCAAACAGTGAACAACACCGACACAACCCAGACCCACCCGGAACATGGCATGCATGACAGAATTCACAATGAATGCACCAGCAAACCAAAGCAAGCACTGACCAGAGACCCCGTTAAAGCAGCTCGGATTTCGATGATGGAGACCAACAATTCGATTGAGAGACAGCCTTTGACTCAAGCTTGCAAGCCTTCCGATCCCCGTGAGAGCCACTCTCCAGATGGCGCTCAAGAAGATGGTCCCGCAGTTCCAATTGGAGGAACTCTCAGGGGAGGAGGACTTGTCATTGACAAGCAAGGCATCGGACGAGAAGTTGACCTACAGTCAGCCGAAAGGGATTCACAATCTCCTTCAGTGGGGACAAGAGACATTCGAGAGTGGCAAGCACAAGAAGAAGGCATTCAACGAGGTCTTCCAGAACGACCCGCAGTATGTCCAGTACATCCTCGCGAACACGAGGTTGGTATCCAACGACATGCGGAGTTTTCAGAATTACTGCAAGGCCATGAAAAAGAAGATGTCCCAGCAGATGGTCACGCAGGGACCCATTCCAGTTCGAAAGAGTGCCACCTCAACAATGTCGAACAAGACGGATTCAGAGTGGGTGCCCATCGATGTCGAATCACCCATGCAGGGGACAAAGATGCTGGAGTCAACACCGGACAAGAAGCGCAGCCTGGCAGAACCACCGTCCACCTCATCGATGCTGGTAGAACCCAACTATCAACGTGCACAGGAGTTACGAACACAGATGGCAATTCTCCAGAGAGAGTTCGATCGTCAGGAGATTGTGAACGAGATGGCTCTCCACGAGGACTCGTGAGGGAAAATGACAGGACAATTCGGAGGGGCAAGTCGAAAGACAAAACCATGTCTGAGATTTGTCAGCAAATTTAGACAGTTGCACACCAGATAGAGGAGAATCTAAGTAAGTTACCATTGCGTGTTCCTCGAACTCAGACACAGCCTCAGGATTCAGATCTTAATCGGCCAGTCTTCCTTCTGGAGGTGTATTGTTTTGAGGGTTCCCAGTTGACATCTCAGATGAGTCGTTTTGGGGGTGCGATTCGTTTCACGAAACGAGATGGAGACCTGAGCACACCAGAAGGAATTGACAAATTAATGACCTGGGTCAAGCTCTATGAACCTGGCAGCTCCTGACTGTAAGGCGTGGGGTGGTTTTTCGAGGTTGAACATGAACCGAGACCTAGGAACAAGAGAAAGGATTCTGAGTGACCGAGAGAGAGAGAGAGAGGGTTCATTTGAGAGTGTGTACCATGTTGTTTTGGGAACAAGTTGCTCATGGGAGACATTTTCATCTAGAACAACCTGCAGGTTCTGATATGCTCAAACAAAATGATTTGAGAGAAATCTTGGAAGGCACGCTGCAGGCATCGTTTGACCAATGCCAAGTTGGGAGATTGCGTCTGCCCAAGACGGACTCGTTTTTGAGAAAGAGAACGCATGTGTTGACCACCTCGCGAGAAGTTCATCGAGTTCTTCATGGAAGATGGTGTGACAACACCCACAAACACCAGACCATTGAAGGGACACACAACCAACACGGCACCAAACAAAACATCTCAGCATTTGCAGCAGCATACACACCATGTTTGGCTAGGAATATTGTTAGGACTTTGTTGAGGTCCATGGAGAGGCAGGAAGATCCTTTGTTGGTAGAGGAGTTGTTAGCTGGATTTGAAGAACACGAAGGGCATAAACGACCCGGGGAACCAAGGGAGGCAGCACTTGGTTCTCTTCAGCTGAAGCGCCGTCGTTGTGGATATAAACAACCCTGTCCCGAGGCATTTAAAGATGAAGAGACCTGGGAACAAATTTTGCAGGATGTTTCCAAAGGAGCCCCTCGAGTAGGCAGTTGGGAGGTGACCCAAGGGGAACTTTTTGATAGAGTGGCCCGGAAGTTGAAGGACATGACACTTGGCCTCTTCATTGCCTGTCGGGGAACAGATCGCTATAGGATTCCCAAGAATATGCTGGATACACATGACTTGCCGCTGAGGAAGACGGTATATGTTCATCGGACTAGTGGAGAGGTTGTTGATGCAGGACAGCCCCAAGAATGGCTAAAGATGTCCAAGTTGAAGCGGGTTGGATCATGTGGCCCAGCAAGATTGTCATTGACAATGTTTGGGAGTCCAAAAGATGCGGTTGATGAAGTCTCCACAAGAGAAGAAACACCTCAGTTGGAGGCAAAACATGACAGGTCTGAACTCGACCACAATGCTGGTTGGGCTCCAAGGCCAATCGCAGTTTCGGGGCCAGCATTCACCCGTTTAAAGGGTGAAGACCAAGGAGAGATCCGGAGATTACATCACAACCTTGGTCATCCCACTCCCGAACTGTTTGAAAAGTTCCTGAAGGAGCGGGGCGCCTCACGAGAGATCCTTGAGGGCATTGCGGATTTTCAGTGTCCCACATGTGCTGAACATAGGAAGGGCCCCTTGAACAGTAGACCTGGAAGAATACATCAGGACTTGGATTTTAATGATGAGGTAGGTGCAGATGGGGCTTATTGGAAGAATGCAAAGGGGAAGGTGTTTCATTTCATGCATTTTATTGATGAGGGGACATTGTACCACACCGGTGCTCCAGGGGGTAGAAGTGTAGATGAACAGATTCGTCTTTTTGAAGACTGCTGGCTGCAATGGGCTGGTCCGTGCAAGTTGCTCTATTTGGATCCTGCTGGAGAGTATGTCAATGATGCATGGGCGACATTCCTTCAGAAGGAGAACATCAAGGTCTCTATGTCGGCAGGCGAAAGTCATTGGCAACTCGGCAGGTGGGAGAGACATGGGGCGATAGTTAAAAATATGCTGACTCGGATGGACACCGAAACCCCGATCGAGACAGAGGATGAGTTTCGTAGGTGTTTGAGACAAGTGTTCAATGCAGGCCTTATTGGGGAAATCACGGTCCATTCCGGGTTCGTTGATGTCGGATGAAGAAGCTGGAAGCCATGCAATCGCTGATTGTGACTCCACGGAAGGTCAGCAGTTTCGAAGGAGTCTTTTAAGACGAGAGCAGGCCCGTAAGAGCTTCATCACCGCTGACAACGACAGCAGTTTTAGGCGTGCCCTTTTGAGACGAAGTCGACCCGATCGAATGATCTTTGAAAAGGGGGACTGGGTTCTGTATTGGAGAAAGCAGAAGGGTGGAGGTAGGAGTGAGAGAGGTCGATGGCATGGTCCCTCACAGGTAGTAAGCTGTTGAAAATGAAAAGATCATTTGGGTCAGTCATTGTGGCCGCCTGGTTCGTGCAAGTCCCGAACAACTGAGACCGGCTTCGTTGCGGGAATACATGTCGCTTCCTCGAGGATCCGATGGAGGGGTGATAGATGATGTGCCTAGGGAGGGGAATGGTCCTCGGGATTTTGTAGCTTTGGATGATGTTCCACCTGAAGTAGGCATAGGGGTTGGAAGTCAACCAGAGAGTGAGATGTCACATCCAGCTACACCACAGGGATCGGAATACACCCCAACGGAACCCATGGAAGTTGAAGCTCCAGCGATTCCCGAAGACCCTATGGATGAACCAATGGACGCATCCGAAGTTCCAGTTCCTGTTGAATCAGATGATGAGCTTTTTGTGTTTGGCGATGAGCATTCATTTCCAAGCACAGTGTGTCCATGTTATCAGATTACCTTCCATGCCGGACCAACAATGACCTTTGATGCCAGACTTGGTGCAGATTTGTGTTTTGCATATGATACTTTTGTGATATCCAATTCTCGCAAAGAAAAGGTTGAGGTCCGATGGAATGATTTGAATGAAGCTGACCGGGCAAAATTCAGTCAGGCCAAAGAGAAAGAAATAAAGGCCTGGTTGAATCATGACACGGTGAAGCGGGTCACTCAAGGAACATTGCAACCAGAAGAGATCATGCGCTGCCGATGGATTTTAACCTGGAAACCACCAGAACAACCGGGGGGGGAGCGTCGTGCAAAAGCGAGGTTGGTCGTTTTGGGTTATACTGATCCAGACTTGTCAACAGTTCCCAAGGATGCCCCTACCTTGTCAAAAGATGGGCGCATGGTCTTGTTGCAACATGTTTCGGCAAGAGGTTGGTCATTGATCAATTTTGATGTCTCCACTGCCTTCTTGAAAGGAGAGGGTGATGGTAGACGGCTTGGCTTAGAGGTGCCTCCAGAACTATCCAAGGCTCTTGAAATGAGGCCGGGAGATCAATGCTTGTTGAAAGGAGGTGCATATGGTCGAGTGGATGGTCCCTACTTATGGTATAAGTCATTCAGGAAGTGCCTGGAATCATTTGGATTCGTGGTATGTCCATTTGATAGTTGCTTGTTTAGTTTAGTGACTATGGGGGAGAAACCACAGGTGAGGGGAATGATAGGGATCCATGTAGATGATGGACTGGGGGGTGGGGACCAATACTTTCACTCGATCCTCGAACAGTTACAAGCCAAGTACAGTTTTGGTGCATATCATGAAAAGAGTTTTGTGTTCTGCGGCGTCCGATACTTTCAATGGCCTGATGGGTCGATTGAAGTTGAACAGAGAGAGTATGTAGAAAGGATTGAACCCATCACGATCCCAAAATCGAGACGCTCGGAACCCAATGCAGCTGTGACTGAACAAGAAAGGCAAGAACTTCGAAGACTGGTGGGTGCATTACAGTATGCAGCAGTGAACACGAGACCAGACATATCTCGAAAGGTGGGGGAGGTTCAATCAAAGGTGACGCGTGCCAAGGTAGAGGACTTGTTAGTAGTGAACAGGGTGTTGCATGAGGCTAAGACTCACCATGTTTGTCTTCACATCTTGCCCATACCGCTGCATGACATTACGTTCTGCGCATTTTCCGACGCATCATTTGCAACCAACAAAGAAGTCTCTTCTCGGCAGGGTTGCTTGATTTTTGCAACAGGAGCAGCGCTTTTGAACAACGAAGTGGGCATTGTCTGCCCGATCGCATGGAGTTCGCGAAAAATACCAAGGGTTGTTGTATAGGTCTACCCTTAGTGCA
>CAXAMN010010236.1:4288-51482 GCA_963970005.1 Durusdinium trenchii
CACTGACTTTTGGAAACTTTTGGAAAGCTTCAAAACTAAAGAGCTTATGCTTCAAAATCCACAAAATCTCAATGGACATCTCCAATTCCTAAAGGACATCTGCACCCAAAGATCTTCAAAATCCCAAAAAATATTTTGCTGCCACTGGAAATCTGCATCCAAAGATCTAAAAAATCAGTAAGCCAGAGAGTAAAAATAACACTATATAACAATGAAAAAATCACCAAAAAAAACTATCCCTCCAAAAAAAAAGACATTATTCTGGGGGCCTTTATTAATCAGTGCAGGAAAAAAAAAAGTCATTATTGTGGGGATCTTTATTAATCAAAGGTCAACATTAAGGGGCTATCAATAGAAGCCCCTTAGGGGGTCCCGGTATGGAGTGCCATTTTTGTCCAATCCCATTTGTCGTATTTTGGGGTGTCTCGTTTCTTTTCCTTCGAGGAAGATCGTGGAAGACCGCGCGGCAGGGGGCCTAATGGAGGCGACGGAAGCTTTGCTCACCAGTGGGTTGTGCGGGCGTGCGCAGGGAGGGTGGTCGTTGCGATCCTCCAAGGTTGCGGAGGCTTTTGGCCTGAACAGTGGGAGAGGTACTTGTGGATCATGTGGGAAAGAGTTGGATTTATGTATCATGCTTTTCGGATGAATTGGGCAAGTGCAAGGCACCGTACGTTCAGTGCATTCGGTAGGTTCAGGTGATCTCCAGTGGGACGTTGGTTCGGTTCACGCCACTGAGTTCACCGAGAACATCGAACGTCTTCGGGTGTGACGATGGTGAGTCGGCCGTGTGGCAGCTGGTTGAACGGCCCATGTGGCACGAGTTGGGCATGAAAAACGACAGCTCTTGAGGGTCACCCACCCAAACCAGGCTGGACAGGTGGTGAAAACCATGTGTTTGACGGTTAACTACTGTAGATCACGATTGGACTCTCAATTCAGGCGGGCCACTGTGGACTTGTAGGATTTTGTAGGTGTTCATGTTGCTTCTTCTGTGCAGTCTTAGCAGTGACTGGGTTCCAGTGCAGCCCTACCACACACATCTACCCATGCAGGAAATGTGGATATAGGATGTATGTAATATATTTTTATTTAGTAATACAGTTAACCCGCTTCATCGTCTTTTTTTGGAGGTTGGTTTCCCCACTAAACAGGTGGGAAAGGGTCCTGGGTTAACCATGATCTATGTTCTAGGGAAACGGCTTTGGAGTTAGCAATTATTTCGACGATGATTCTCAATGCAAGAGGCCGCGTTGCGGTCGGGTCCGGGGTCCGCAGGAAGTTGTGGTCGCGCTTAGCACTGCCATGCGTCGACCATGCACAGCACACTGCTAAAAGATCTCCAAATGCCACGGCTCGTTTTGCAATCAGAAAGTTCTGGGAGGCCGGCGCAAGTGCATCGCTACTAGTAGCAAGTGCACTACTACTATATTAATATAGTATAGCAAGAAACTACTATGTTTTGGAGTTTCACCCAGTCATTTTGCTCCTGTTACCCGGCCGTACCTTGAACTGAACCTGGTGCGCTGAGGAGATCTTACAGTCCCGAAACCCACCGATGACTGGGGCTCCCTTGCCGTTTATGCTGCAGCTCGGCTCAGCCATTGGTTTTCGGAGGGGTTGATGATGGTTGATGCCAATTTGCAGGGCTCGAGCCCTACCCTCTCTGAAGGTGTCCGCCAAAGCAAACCAATGCATACCCTAAGCATCTCCAAAAGACTTTGAAACGGAGGAAGTTGGAGCTTTAGGGATCATGGAGCATGTATATACATCGGACACCAAGGCTTCCGAGAAACTTTCTGTGTTTTGGTGCAACAATCAGGAAGTTGCGGTCCCTCTCTACAATGGGGTTGGTAGATGAACATTGTCACCCTAAACATCTATATACACTGATATCATTTGATGTCTATCTACATCTATACGTGGATCTTGCAACAAAATTTATGCCTTTTGGTTTGTGTGGATGAACATGCATACAATTTGCATAGTTGGAAGATCCAGATATGCATATTGCCTTGCTTTTTAAGGCCTCAATGGGCCTTCTGGGAAGGGTGTGGGTTTTCCCTGTGTGCTCACTTCTTTCAAGGCCTCGGAAGTGGATTTTGGGAGGAACATGGAGGAACTACCATTTCCCTCGAAAAAGCAATGAAGTTTCCAATTCCTGCATGATCCTGCATGATCATTTCACTGAGTTTATGTATTCAAGTTCCAACTACATTGACTCCGATGCAGTGACTTCAAACAGCAGAAGGGATTCCACTATCAGTATCCACCTATTTTTGGGAGAGTTGGCGTTCCCTACCGATTCGTGTCATCCACATGAAGCGCCCACTCCGTGGACCAGGTTTCTGAAAGCGTTTCGGATCCAGAAGCGCCCGGAATGTTCACTGGACAAGGGTGAGGATGGGGCTGAGGTACCTGGTGGCGCTGGTGGCCATCAGCGGCCTGGCCTTCGCGGGCTGGCTCGCTGGCTGGGTCCTGGCCAAGGCAATGAATCGCGCGAAGAGGGAGGGCGTCCGCAGTCAGACGGTCGGAATCACATCCGAAGCGAGCTCGATCAGGTCTCCGATCTTCTTAGAGGTCTTCAATTTCTGGTGGCTGAAATCGAGACTTAAGAGTGGCAGGCAACCTGTAGAGTTGGGTGCCGGAGGGTACGATTTCCAGAATCAAACTGCTGCCTTGCTGGGACGAACCAGAGCATCATCATCATCATCATAATCATCATATCCATCATTCATCGTTCATCATTCATCATTCATCATTCATCGGTCATCATCCATCATCTATCATCATCCATCATCCATCATCATCCGGCATCATCCATCATCATCAGATCATCATTTGAACTTGTCACCAACTCCAATTCCCTGAAAACAGAAAGCAGCTGCACCTGCACTGCACCATCACCTTTTAAACAAGCATTGGATCCTAACGCCCCCCACTGTAACAAGAAACCGGTGTTCCTTGGTTCGTTCTTATCCGATGAGGCACGCATTACGGGTCCTGGGTCGCGATGGGTCCGCAAAAGCGTTCGGCGCCAGGATGAGGGTGATGAGAAGATGAGGCAAGTCTCAGATGCGATTCGAGAAGGGGCTGCAGGCTTCCTCTCTACACAGCTCCCCGGGCTGCGATTCCTGTGTTTTTCGATCCTGATGTGAAAAACACAACGTTGTGGTCTTTCAGACGTGACAACCGTTGGAATTCAGTGCGTGCTTATGGCGTTTTGGCCTCACCACCACTAGCAGACATGATTCCCAAAACAAAGAACTAAAGAACATAGACTGACTGTCATAGACTCATAGACCATCCCTAGACCTACCACTGCAACCTATTTGTGCAATCAAATATATAGAGTGAATGTGGGATGTTGAATTCATTTGATGTGTGGGATATTGAATCTGGAAGCTTTTGGATCCAGGTATGCCAGCATCGCCAAGTTGGCAGTTTTAGAGCCTCGGCTACAAGGTCGTGCGGTCGAAGCTAAGATCTCCCGTGCCCCAAGAACAGAAATTTGTCATCTCTAAAGTAACCTGTTGAACGGACTGGGACCTGCATTTGGAGGAGCCTTTTTGGAGTGGTTCTTAGCCTTCCCAGAACTTCCGTTAGTTTCAAATGATTGACTCAGTTTGTTCCCGACCTGGGAGTCATGATCCACCTGTTGTAAAAGGATTAAAAACCAAGTCAGGAGCCTGAAAGGGCCAGGGGTCAGGGAGCCAGGGAGCCAGGGCCAGGGAGCCTTGCCTGGGATCCGTGGGATAAACGACCACCTGTGGGGTCTGAATGGATGGCCAGTGCAGACATGGCCCGTTTTTCCCACGCTTGGCAGCCCAGTGCAGACAGGGGCACCCTGATCTTCTTTCATGGATAGCACCCAACTCCATGGAACTCCTGGCAGACTCCATGGAACTGCTGAGACGAACTGAGACTCACCCGAGGTCTTGATCGGCATCTTCCTGATGTACATCGTCCGGGAACCGCCGAAGCAGCTCGGGCCGTAGCAGCGGAAAAGCGGAAAAAGGAGGGAGACCGATTTGGCTGGAGATGGGAGGGCAAAGTTGGTTCTTCTTTCAGGGCTATTGTGACATATATCTGAGCATTTCTGAGGTCTTGACACTGGTGACAGACAGGGCAGGGACGCTTGGGTAATAATGACGGTTGAATTACGTAGTGTCTCAGGTTCAAGTGCTTGCCAAATTCATGGCTAAGCCCACTCGAAAGAGTTCCCTTCATTTTGATGTGCTGCCGGTCGAACTCCTAAGGAATCTTTCTCACGTGCCTTCCTCGCGCTTGGCACTTTGCGTAGCAGTCTCCTTTGCCACTGGCTCGGTGCTCTCAGGCGATGTGGCTATTAAGTTTGCATTGCACTGATGAAGTTTTTCGTGGCGATTTGCTCAACAGATGCACTCCATGGATGGCCAACTGCCCCAACACTCCATTACACCGCATTCCTCCGCGACAGGCATCGCTGGCTATGTGGGCATGTGGGCAGCTCGGCAAGCCTTCCCCCAGCTCTATGGGACCGAAATAGGTGCCGCCACGGTGCCTGGCCCAGTCCCAGACTGGTGCTTGGGCTTGCTAAGTCAGAGGCATCCAAGGTCAGAAACATCGAAGTTTCAACATGTCTCAACTGCTTCAACCACAAAAACCAACGACCTGTTTTTCTAAGTTGTTGGATGTTTTTGGCCATGTTTTGCCAAGTGGTTTTGCCATGTTCGGCCGTTGGTTGTACTGTAAGCTCGGTGACCCCTCCAACCCACGTGGGTTGGAGGAGTGAGAATGTAGGTGTAGGTTGTTGCATGACATGTCAGACCTTTGATTGTCGATGTCTAAAAAGAGGCCACCCAAGTTGGAGTGTTTGGTTTCTTACCCGCAAAACCTATGGTGAACTCATATAGAGATACACCCTCCTACATCTATACTAAAATCATCCACTAACACACATGTGTTGCCCACTACGACACGCTTCCAACAAGGGGGGGGGCCACCCCATGTGTCCACCCCGTTCCACGGCGCCGCACCTCCCGGGGACCCGGGTGCCCAGGTGGCGGTGCGCTCCAACATCCGCGTGGCGAGTGCTGCCACCCGGTCCTTTGGCGAGGCCATCGCCGTTGGCTTGCGCGCCGGCGCCTTCAGTGGCCTGGACCCGGTTCGACCGGGGGTGCTGAGTTGGTGTTTTGGTCCTTTTCAGTGTTTTGATGCGACCATTAGGGCGGCGTTGGGCGTGGATTTGAGGTTTTGCCGTCGTTTTTGGGTGGAAATCGGGAAGACCTTGGGCGGGGGGGAAGAGTTTGGTATGCCTACCCAGCGTGATCACCTGCTACAGTATGCACATGATTGCACATGTATGCACGGATTTGGGAGATTGGGTGTCCCTCTTACGAGTTCCCTGAGAGGTGGACGTGACGTGATTTGGGTGATTCTCTTGGAGAAATCAGCGGCTCCGTTCTCGTCAGATCTTCCACCGTGCTCTCCAGCCTCCCAGGTGGCGTGCTGGTGGTTTCTATGGCACTCCGGCGGAAGCCGTGGGCGCTCTGCAGCGGGGAGGATGGAGGATGGATGGAGGGTCTTCCACTGGGGCTGCTTAGGTCGAACTCGGTCACTGGTCACTTCGGGCATGCCCCCGGAAGGATCCGTGGTGGTCCGGGAACCATACGTTTTTTTTCTTCGCGCACGGGGATACCCAGACACTCCATGGGACTGCCATATATGCCGATCAGTTGGGGTGGTTTGAGGGGTCAATGTAGGCATACATGGAGCTGGGACTGGCTCCATTGACCTATACACCTTGGCGTGGTGGTTTTCCTTTACATGAGACTTTTCCGGTCTCGAGATTGCCAAGTGGTGAATATCTTCATGACCCAGACACGTCGTGTTTCCCCAGACACGACGTGTCTGGGACTGGCAGGACGGACGGCTGCGAAACGGTGGTTGGGTGCCAGAGTGGTCTGTTTGGGGCGGCATATAACATACACCCGGGAAAGAGACCCACATGGAACCTGAACATTGACCTTTGGAAGACTACTTTCCTCTACAACCCAGTGGTTTTCAGGTTCTATGTTAATCTTCCCGGGTGTAGATGGAGTGTTTTGGGTTGAGGACCAGAGGACCGAATGGTTCCAACGAGCGGAGAAGAAGTTCCACGAGCGTCGAACTGGAAGGGTGACCGGTCACCATGAAAGTCATGGGGGGCGGTCACGGGATCGGCACCTGTTCCAGTCGGTATGGGACGCCCTGAAAGAGGAAGTAGAAGTGGAGTGAAAACCACCTCACTTGACCATGAGTATTCCAGGGAGTGTGATCGTCCGGTCCTTTGTGATTTGCAGAACTTGATGTGTGTCCTTCCAAGTGATGTCGTGTTCCAGCTGTGCTCCATGGATGGTCGAGACTATCGAGGCCGACTGTGTGGTTCACACCGTGTGGTTCACATTCCACGGTCCAAACTCACCGGACTCCTTTTCAATCAACCACCTGATTGCTTACCCAGACCAGACGAATGGGGACTGGAATAGTTACATACATATTACCCCATGAAAATGACCCCGGAGGTAACTATAAGGAAATGTCCCATCGGTCGTGGCGAGGTTTGGAGCAAGATGCATCCGTGTGAGAGACACGAGTTGATGCATCAACCGTTCATCCATTCAAAACCTGAGAAGGTTTTTGGGTTGGGCTTGGAGGGTGAGAGAAAAAAAAGACTGTCTTTAGAAGGAGTTGATGGAGTTTGCTGCTCCTTTCTCCAAGGTGCTCTTGGGCATCATCGGACTTCTTTTTGGTGTACGGCTGGTAGTGCCTGCCACTGGGTAGCCGGTAGCCTGTTTCACACCGGTAGCGTGCACATGAGACATCATGAGACAAAATCCCATCAAGCATGTTGATGTCTGAAAGACAAACCTGGAAATTGTGTTTTTGTTCTCCTAGATGGCCTGCAACACGACCTGCAAACATGTGGTTGTCAGGTGGGGAACTGGCAAACATAAACATGTTTTTGTGCATTCCATTGACACATGAAATTAGCCAATATGCTCAACTGGAAGGTGTTGGGTCCAAAACAACGTTTGCATCAGAGAACGACCAAAAAAAAGAGGCAACCAATGCCCCCCGGTTGTCATAGAAAGAGGATGAAAGAAGTAGACGGTATAGGGGCTGATGGCTGCAACCTTCACTGGTACTATTTTGTGGATCAATAGCAGATTGAAATGCATCCAAGAACCACTCACTCTCCATCCCCCAAAAGGTGTCAGGTTTTGGACACCCGTTTGCTGACATCATACTTCCATCCATGCGGGCTCACCCTCCGACAAGCATGGTTTGGTCTTCAGTCTTCAGACTGCCCGGTCTTTCCACAAACCCCATAGCTGGCCCATGGCTGACGTTGGCAGGAGGGGTCCGGTCGCCGATCGGATCTATCCAGAGGGACGGTGGAAGGGGTTGCTGAAGGGGTCGCTGAAGGGGACGATTGAAGAGGCCGCTTTGCACCAGCTGCCCTTCCTGCTGGTGGGCTACGGCTTTGGCGCCTCCTTCGTGGCGCTCTTTGCGCAGTTGGGCGGCGGCATCTACACCAAGGCGGCAGACGTGGGCGCCGACCCCCGGCGGGACCAGTGGTCAATTCATGTTAATTCTGTAGCAGGACCAGCTCCCGCCTGACAACGTCTAAGAAAACATGGCCTATGATGCAACCCTTCCCTGATGGACGTTTCGCAGGGACAAAACTGCTTGCTTGCCCACACCCTGTAAGATTTCCGAAGTTTGTGTTTCTTCCCCCTTTCTTTTGGGGGGGAGGGGGTTTTGATTTCCAGACTCTGTTGGTTCTTCCTCCTTCAAGTCATCGTGCAGATCTCGGACTGCTGAGGACATGGTGGGCAAGGTGGAATCGGATATCCCGGAAGATGATCCGCGAAACCCGGCGGTCATCGCCCCTTCGCTGTGTATGCTGCGTCGGTGACGTCAAAGCTCCGGCGTGACTACACCCCCTGGAACTCACATGGGTATATATGTGGATGGCATGGCGCCGGAAGGAAGACCATTTTCCTTTACAAACGTTCCGTTTCAGGAAGACCATTTTCCTTTACAAACGTTCCGTTTCCATGTGAGTTCCAGATAGAGTAACCCTAAGCCGGGCGGGGCGGGGGTAAGGCTTAGCTCCCTGAAGGCAGTGATTGTGGTTCGTCCACCTGGCTGTGACGACCGGAGATGACAAGGGGATTCCAAGAGGTGAGACGGTGAGACATACAGACAGCATGATGTGTTTCATGATGGGACCAACAGAGGTTGAAGGACCTTACAGACTATCCCATAGGTACCCCATGTAGGGTCCTATAAGGTCACTTAACCTATGTTGGGATGCTTGGATGCTTGTCAGAGTGGTGCAGATGACATGCTTTCAGAGAAGGTGGGCAGATCACATGGCATTTGGACATCGGGGAGTTTTTGAGACTTGTTGGCGTTTAAATGGTGTTTGAGTGAGGCTACAGGATGCTGCAAGTCAAAGTTGATGCGGCAGCACAATGCCACAGTCCCCTCTCATTAACCAAGGTGGTGGTGAAGTCATGAAGTCCTTGGCTTGAACCAAGCCCGCCCAAACACAGATCAACCTGTTTGGGTTTTGTGCAGGTCTATGGCTGGCTCAAACGACAGTCCATCATCCGGTGTCATCAAGTGCTCAACATGTCTCCTGTTCCACTGTACCTATTTGGACCTCTTCCAGATCTGGCGGTTTGATCGGTCGGTCGAGGGCTGGCAGTCCAGTATCTGCAGACTGCGGCCAGGAGTCGATATGTAAAGGGATCCATGAGACTGGAAATCCAGTCTCATGGGTCCTGTTGGGGTAGATCCAGACCCTGCAGGTCCAGTCTGTTAAAAACCTATGATTTGACCTCCGTGAGTAGTGTTTTTGTATGACCAATGCAACTCATTGACCTGTAGAGAGGAAAATGCGTTACTTATATATAATTATTATATAGCACATTCTTGCACAAGATCGACGTTCCACGTTTCTATTCCATCAAAAACGACACTTCACGACATCCTAGGACCTAGGACCTTCTTTTCCTCGATAGTCCCATCTCCGGACGTCCAATACTCCCAAACCTCCCACAAATACTAGAGAAAGAGAGAGAGTGAGACGGACATCATCTTTGGAATCACCTACATCTCTTCACTCAGACCTTTCAGCCACCCGCACACCCAGTGGGGAAAAAAACAAGATCACAAGCACCACAAAGAATTAAGACCAATCCAACAACACAAGAACAAACACCACAATCAACCATCTATTCAACTCATCGCCGATCGCCCCCTTTCTCTCTGACTGGCCACTCACCATCGTCCTTCACCCCTTCACCGAAACCGGCTTCCTCGCGACGATCGTCCTTAGGCCGACCTCGTGGGCGACAACGTGGGCGACTGCGCGGGGCGCGGCGCGGATCTCTTCGAGTCCATCGCCGGCGAGATCCTCGCGGCGACCGGGCCGAGAGAGCGATGACCGGACCCAGGTGGTTTGGAGGATTCTCCACCTGCAGGTCACCCGGAAAGGGGAAGCAACAGAGGTGAAGTGACCTGAACTAGGACCCGGAAAACCAGGGGTACTATATAGCTATAGAATATATAGTCTAGTTCGTCTAGTTCGGGTTCTTCAACCTTTGCTGGAAGGGGGGGAAGGGGAGGATTTGTGTCGACACTCCACTAAACGGACAGGTCGACACTGAATGGACGGCCTGCTCGGGACGTCCGAGATGGGGAGGCTTCAATGGAGCTGAAAAACTCGTGACCGATCGGAAGCGAAGAGACCGAGGGTTGGAGGGTGTGACTCGATTCGAGGATTTGAGGATCAGAAGAGACAGGGGGGTTGAGGACACATGAGAGTCTACACAGTCTAGCTACTGTGCCTTTGGGCGACTGAGTCGACCAGTGGGTTTGGAGGTGGAAACGTTGGTTGGGAGAGCAAAGGGTGCGAGGTCTCCCTGAACTGTTGAGGTTTGGAGTGGGCAACTGGAATGCATTGGAACCTGCTCCGAGCTGCTTCCAGGTTTGACCATTCCCGAATGGGCTCCTGGCCCAGATCCTTAGGTTCGGTGGCTACACCCCCCCAACAACCCACCCCAAGCATCTTCTCAGGTGGGCCAGGAGCCTTGCCGGGATTGACCACGACCGGCAGCGTGTTTCATCGTGTTTCCCCTTTTCAAGCTTACAGGCCTTGCTCCTACCCTTCGGCCCTGGAATACCATGAAATCCTCTACAAGGGAGTATTGGCTCAGCTTCCATGATAGTTGGAGGGATGGCGCGGTGTGGAAGAGACCCACGTGGAACCTGAAAACCACTGGGTTGTCGAGGAAAATGATCTTCCAAAGGTCCATTTCCAGGTTCGATGTGGGTCTCTTACCCGGGTGTACCTGTTTGAAAATGGATTCATCCGGGCCCTGAATCGCTTGCAACCAATGCTCAGCGCATTCTGGATGGAGCCGAAGGGCTCCGGAATGCTTAAGGGTGGCTCCTTGGGATGCACTTCCCCTTGGTTGGATCATGTTGGATCCACCTGACTCTTCTCGGCTTCGTTATGAGTGGACCCTTCCAACATCCAAACTTACCTATAGCACTTCCTACAGATGCGACTCTCGATCCAATGCCAGCAGAAATCCAGCTGACAGGGTATCAGATTTGTTTGTGTGTTCCAGGAGCCTCCTGTCGGGGTGCCCTGTCTGGAAGCCTAGTGCGGTAGTGGGGGGCTAGTCCAGCCAGGACACCCCTTGGAGGGTCCAGGTTGATGCTCTTTGTTTCATTTGTGCATACTCCAGAGAGAGTCGGTTGCATCGAGGCCATGATTTTGGGCGGCACCCTGTCACAGCAGCTGCCTGCTGACGCTGCCAGCGGCTATGTCTTATTTCCCTTGGCCATCCACGCGACGCTTGGTTTTTTTCTTCAAACGACATTTGGGGAAGGTCGCTGGGATTTGGGGACTGCTGAGAACCAACCATGCATATAGAGGAAAGGATAGTTCGCTTGAGCTCCTATGAGCGCTTGAGTTCCAGACACTCCATGTATGGAATACAATGGAACATATGCCTACAGTTCGGTTAACCCGTATTTTCCAGGAAAACGGTTCTGGAGTCAGTTATTGCAAGTGCATTCCCAGCCCGAAAATGCGGATACGAGGAGAACACCCGTTTTTTCGAGGTGACTCACATCGATTTCACAAGCCTCAATGTAGGATCAACCTGATTTGGCGGTTGTTGTTCGGTTCATTTGAACATGCTCCTATAGTGAATGCCCGTCCGTTCGGTTCATAGGTTCTATTTGTTCGGTGTCAACGGTTCCTGCTTATAGGGAGCCGCGGCGAGTGCATCCTACCGCTGCGAGCCGTACGACTGCGGGGTGCGTTGTGCGGCGGCCCTTAGGATGGACATCATTGTCAGTGGCATCGGGATCATGATGACCGAGTCGCCCAAAGGAGCGGGTGGGCCCGCAGCTGGACAAGACTGGACCAGCGGCCTGGAGGGCTCAAAGAATCAAGAACAACCTTATATATAGTGATGCGCCAATCGATAGTGGCACGGTTTCCGATACATTCTTAGTGGGGATCTACTTTTCTATCCCCAGACACTCCATGGCCAGGGGTGGTTTGAGGGGTCCAGATAGGCATATATGGCAGTCCCGGAGTGTTTGGGATCTATTTGGGGGTCCCCAAAGAATCGCAGCAGTGGACCGGCGGCCTGGCCGTCGCCGCTGATCGTCCGACCTGCCGGTAGCGCCGTTCCGTTGGACCAACGGAACTGCTGTTTTGATGATTTTGATGCCTTATTCTTAGGGGGTGAGCTCCATGAACACAACTGGAAATACCACATGTAGGTGTTTTCTTCGCTTTCACTTCTCCACCCGGTATACTGCTTGAAAGCTTTTTGGATCTTTTTGGCTACACTCTCTTCCATAGGGATCCAAGTACCTTCTCGGAAGGTGATTGGAGACACTGTTATGTAGGTTTGGAGGGTCCAAGTACCTTCTGAGAATGTATCTGGATTGTTAGGGTCTTCCTGCCCGCAGGAAAAAGTGCCAAGAACATTGATCCCATGGAAGTGCTCAAGAGTGGCTACAAAATCTCCGTGGGTTTAGCTGCCGTGGGCATTGTGATTCTTTGCAGGCCCGGCCGCTCTCGGGATGCGACCAAAAGCGCCCTTTTAAGCCGTGTGAGTTCCCAGATCGACGATGTAAGCAACCAGCGGGACGGACAGCAGAAAGTGCAGATCGAGGCAGGTGATCCGTTTGGGCTCTCACGGTGATTGGAGGTGGATGCCAGGAGGGTCTAAGTAGTACCTCCTTCTGAGAAGGCACTTGGCTGTAGAAAAGGCAAGTTGAAGCTAGGGAAACTTTCAACCCTGGATTGCCAGAAGGAGTAAAATGACAGCTTGGTCGTGTTAAATGCAAGCTACGACGGCATGTTCACAAAGAAATCACCACTCAATAAATTCCCTGGAGGTGATCTTTGTGGAAGGTCTCAGCAGAACTGGCGAAGGTCTCAGCGGACCCATGCCCGGTCTCAGCATGGGTTTCTCGCAGGTTTTGTGTCACTGCCTCTCCTATACCCAGTCCAGCGAACCAGATAATAATTAGGTTTATTCAATAAGGGTTTCTCGTGGTGCACCTTTTTTGGTTCCTATGACATCTAAGTCTATGACCACACTTTGGAGACTCCCACCTTTTGTTGCAGGCTTTTGCTCTACACAGATGCTCATCCAACTGCATGGATGTACTTCTCAGTGTGCGGCTTAGTGGGCCTTGGAACCGCCTTCCTCTTCATCTTGGTGACCCAGCGCCTCGACGACAGCACTTCTTCGGGAGAGCTTTTGAGTTTGGAGAACGGCGACTGGAGTAGCGGGCAGGATTCATCGTGCCATTCTTTCTAACCCAGACACTCCATGTACGGTATATGCCTTCCTTGACCCCTGAAACATCCTGAAACCACCCCAATGTATGTAAATATGCCATACATGGAGTGTTTGGGTAAGGCGTGTGTGCACCTAGAACAAGCGCATCGAGGTGGCAGACGACTGAGACACGACGGACACAGTGGGACACGCCGTGGGACACAAGCTCAAACCAACTGTACCAGCACCACCCAGCTCAGGGTGGTTTGTAGACCCTGCTGACGTCTACTAAATCCACGAATCTTGCTGGACCTTTGCCCTTCACCAGCCCACCTTGCAAACCTCACCCTCACTCTCCTCCCCTAGGGATCCAGTCATACCTTCTCCGGTTCGGTGATGTGTTCGACACTGTCATGTAGGTTTGGAGGGTCCAAGTGCCTTCTGAGAATGGATGTGGGTCCGCTAAAACCCCTCCCCCCCCCCACCCCCTTCCGCGAGTCCCACCGCCGGCTGAGGTACTACACCGACTTCAACTACCCCCCCGGTGCGGCAGATCGCGCAGGCCTCCCTCACGGGGCACGGCACCAACGTGATCGCGGGGATGTCCGTGGGCATGCAGGCGACCGCCGCCCCATCGGATTCTCGGACGGGACGTGGAGAAGGACGGACCAGAGATGCCTGGTAATACCATGTAATGTCCACCTCTAAACAAGAACCCCCCCTGGATCAAGTGCCATTGATAAATAGGAAGTCAACATGTACAGTGAAGATCAATAAATAAGTGTCCTTGCTTTAGATTCTCTAGCCAGCTTGGTGTACAGATGTTCAAAGGCTGTTTTGCCTGTCAGGTGGAACCCTTGAAAAAGTCATCTGTACAACAGTCAAGCCATTTGGAAGTTGAGCCATTGATGCTTGGAATCGGGTGGACCGGTGTGGAAGAGGTCCGCTGCTGCAGAGAACATCATAAACCATCAAGGAAGCAATGTGTCGTGTAGGTGAAGATCCCGTGGCACACAGCTAAGGCCATCATTTGCGTGGCGCTATTGTGCTCCTACAAGAGCCCTGGCAAGTCCAAGCATGTTTGTTGCGGTTTCCGGGTGATGTTGTATTTTTCCGAACTGGGTTGAAGTCCCTGACTTGGGGAACATGTTGTTTGTTCTCGTTCTTTAAGCAAATCCAAGCAAAGTGTAGGAGAAGATACGCCAGGAGCATGTTCTTGCTCGAAAGGAGAGGATTCCACCCCTTATCTAAGAGATCTTTTTAGTAGCTTTTGAACGCCAGTAGTTCCAAAGTGCAGCACTACCTCCACAGGTGCCAAACAATGTGGGTTACAGTGCTGCTGCTGGTTCCAATTGATTCTTCGAAAATCAGAGGGCTAAGGCTAAACCTGCAGGATCCACAAAGCCGAAAGCGGAAGATCATGTATATATATCTTCCTGGAGTCTCAAAGGTACCTCGGTAAAGGTGCGTACCTGGTTTTATGGGGCCATGTCCCATTTTTAAGGGGTCCTTTGGAGGGTCCAGGTTGAGCAAGTGCGTGCATCCAACATGGGGGACCCCCACGTCAACCCCCCTGGAACACCCAGGAAGGGGGACAGTGGGAGCGCGCGAGAGATGAGACCGCCCGCAAGTCCGTGGATCCAACATGGGGGGTTCTTCATCAATTAGATTACATGATTACATTGACAAATCTCTCGCACAAGAAAGACGTTTGACCATCCATGATTTTGGTGGGGTGTTGGAAATCATTGTTGAAGCAGTATTTAAAAAACAAGAACAAAAAGAAGGCAATAGTTATATAATCATATTACAGGCACCCTCCAACAGGTCTCCACCCGCCACTTTTAAGTCTCCAAAAGCCACCAGAAGAGACCTGTAGAGTCGGGTGCTGGTAGATTGCATCTCTGCGTCATATGGAGCACCTGCACCTACACCACCCGTGGAACATCCACCCAAAACGTGTGAGGTCCGATCTGTGCCACGCCCGCATCAGCCCCTTGCTGTTCTACTAAGTAGGTGAACGATCCCAAAGCATCCATGGGACTGGAATATATACTGTACTACCTACATTGGGTTGATTCTCATGTAGAAAACTCTTATAGGTAAACTCTTCCAGTCCCCGTGCGACGCGCCCCGTGGAGATGAATCCTGTTCTTTCTGGTTTCCGCGCCTTGTTTTTCCAGGACGGGCATGTCGGCCTTCGGCGCTCCCAGCGCCTCGGCCGGGCTCTTCGGCACGGCGGTGGCCACGATGGGCATGCTCTCCACCGCGCCTTGGGCGGACGACGACGGCGCATGGCGACATCCGACATCCCCCAGTATGGCAGGCAAGTGACTCCCCCCAAGTTTATCATATGGGGTCCGCAACTAGAAACAACGTGAAACAACGTTGATTATTGTTTAGGGGCCGTATATACCACCCAACTTGGGGATTATGATAAAACTATGGGGATTGTGCCATATACTCTGAAATCCCTGTAGGTTGGCGATGACTGCGTGTGTTCTTTTTGTGTTTGGGGGATGCCATGGCTGTCCCATTCAAAAGGCACAGGCGGGAAGTTCAGTCAATTGGGATTTCTCCAGTGCAAGATGCTTCAGGTATGCTGTATATAGCGTATATAGTGCTAATAATGTTTGTGTGGGTCTAGGAAGCTGAGTTGAACCAGACAGGTCCTGGCTTCAAACCAAAGAGGTTTTGCTGGACCACTGGACCACATGTTCCCAGGAAAAGTGGATAACCCCTCTAAACAAGAACAGGTGGAGAAAGTGTTAACCTGCATTTTCCAGGGAATCACGGTTCGGGAGTCATCCGAAAAGCCGTTGGAGTTATGAGGGGCAAGGGGTATGGAGGTGGTCCACCCCAGGCAAAAGTCGAACCTGTCATCGAACCTTTCTCCTGGTTTTGCGTAAGGTGATGTGTGATTTTCCCGAACTGGGTACATCCCGAAACATGGAGAATATGCCCGTTTGGGCTCCTCGCCCACCTCCGTTTCGGTTCGATGGTTGGGGTGGATGCCACGGGGGGTCTAACCACCGAACCTGAGGAGATGGGCCAGGAGCCCTAGGCATGTTACAGTTTGGTGCAGGTTCCAAATCAGCCAATCCCACGAGAACTCCCTGTGGCCATCACCCATGTTTAGGTCGTCTTCGTGTTGGCGATGGACGTGTTTGGCCCCATCACCGACAATGCGGGAGGCATCGTGGAGATGAGTGAGCAGCCCGAGACTTGGGCCTTCAGAGCACCAGAAATCTTTGGCTTTGGGAATTCTGAGTGATGTTTTAAAATGGAACCACCCACCAGCCATAAGTAAGACGGTGAACCCGCACTGAGATCATTTTTTGGTTTTGGGTGGGTTGAATATATGATTTGAACCCCAGAGGCCTGTGCTTAACCTGCTTTGTTTTCCCAGAAATTCATCATAGTTGTTGCCCCTGCTTCATCTTCGTTCTGCCTTGGGCAGAACGGGGCATCACATGCATTCCTCTTGACCACTCGATCCTTTGGTATTAAACCCCCCAGTTTCAGTTTGAGGAATTCAAAAGTTGTGTGTGACCCTATGATGCTACCTGCTACTCTTTCAACCACTTTGGCGCCCGTTGATTGGGCGCTGGTCTTGCAGTTGTCTATCACCGGCGTCTGTTCAGGAGAGTGTGCGGGACATCACCGACAGCCTGGATGCTGTGGGGAACACCACCAAGGTGGCGGTGTAGGAGTGCACAACAGCGGATTCTACATGGGTGTGTGTTTTGAGAGGGGGACCTCCAGGCAAACGGGGTCTGGTCCTTCTTCCAGGGAGTCGAACTGGGAGGTCTTTTATTTTATGCAAACCCACATGTGTAAGACACATCAGGTCTACACTTATTTAAAGGGCATTTCAAGACCCCCCCAAAGACACCTGCACGAAGCCAAAACATTCCTGCAGGATAGCTAGAAGACTTGTAGCATGACAATGCATGACATGTGCTTTCTGTTGCAAGCCGGTGCCTCTGTCTTAGCACGTCACTGTGCCAAGTCAAGCAGCCTTATGTTTTGAACTGTGAACATCCCTGAGTTTTACTCCCCGCAGACCAACATGGACTCTGCACATTCATCCGTGGAAGACAATTTTCCTTTACAACTCAGTGGTTTTGGAGTTCCATGTGGTCCTTTGCAAGGAAGTATGTTTGGATGACTCTGACAGGGAATGTGTTTTACAGAGCTTTGATGCGGGGAGGTGATCCAACCATTCGGAGACGACTTTTGAGTGAACGAAGAAGGTGACCTCCATGCTCGAGCACGTTCAACCCAACAACAGAAAGCAACACCACCTTTCAGTTTTGAAAGGCATCCCCTAAACATATATACACAGAGCGGACCCATTTGACCTTGGTCTTGAAAGGACACGACTATGTTTTGGCTCCTAAACACGTTAGCAACTAGAAGCATGGACAAAAATCCATGACCCATGCAGGGTGACAGCAAAATCCTTAGTCGCAAGGACTAACATAGCCCTCTAAAATGGTCATGTGGTCGACCAAAATTGCAAACTTTGTGGGTACCCCAGGCCAGGTTAACAGTGTTTTTGGACCTTTTCTTGAAGCTACCGCAAAGCAGAAGTTACATGCAATTCCCCAGGAAACACCGGAAAGGTTTTTGGATATGTTAGTTGGGGTCTTCAGTGCTGACAGGGAACATTATATACAGGAGTCTTCCTGGAAATCATGGAACATCCAGAATCCAAAACCAACTAGAAAACTGTCCCCGTTTTTTGGATTGGTTCGCATTCTATCTACTCCTGGATGGTTGTAAAATGATATTAATTTTACACAGCTCAAAGGCCATTCACAATATAGGTTGACCTGGTTTTGTAGTAAAACCCTTATAGTAACACAACGGTTGTTTGGGTTTCTGGCTGTATACATCTGAGCCGGGTCGGACAGAGATCGTCACCACTCCCGTTTGCTGTCGCGGTGACCTCCCGTGCGGTTTAGGCCATCACCAAGGGCTTCTCCGTGGGCTCTGCCAGCTTGGCGCCTTTGTTCCAAGGTGGAAGAAGAGAAGAAAAAGTGATCCCAAACCCAGACCATCCATGAGAATGTAATTATTCCAGTTCCATGGATGGTCTGGGAGTCTGGGAAGCCCTATGGCTTCATGGAACCACTTCATGTAGGTGCCAGGAGGGTTCAGCTGTACCGAACATGAGATGGTAGGTAGATTCAAAAGGGAAGGTGGACCCATAGATGGCCTTTCGCTGTTGGTTGGTTGGTGAATAGATGGGGTACCTGTGGTCGTGTGGTACTGGTAGATGGTACCAAACTGAGCCCTCTATGATTCTGCAAAATTAGGTGGACAATCATGTCTCGAGGTGATTGTTGGGGTGAAAGAATTGGCATTGGATCATTGGATGATTATAGGTGGCAAACCATCAAGTGATTCAATTCCCATCCAATACCATGCTAGCTCGGATGTTCTCCAAAACGCGACGAGAATGTTGACCAGCCTGTGGAGATGAATGCAGGTGCAGGGTAGAAATGGCTCATCAATTGGTGTTTGAGCTTCAAGCGTGACCTGGCGACTTTGTGCTACCTGTATTGAGCTTCCAACATGGTTAGGTTTGAAGCTGCTGGCCATGCCATAACTTGCACAGTGGTTCACAACAACCGCAAGTCTGCGAGAAACATTGGTAGATTCCACCACGTATCGAAGACAACAAGATGGTCCAAGGCGTGTTTCCTGCTCTTCTCGGCATTCTTGGATGAAGTGTCCGATGCTTGGCTGTCCTGGTGCCAGACTAGGAGCATCATTCATTGGCATGTCACTGTAGGCCTGGTGACACAGGATTAAGCCAGGCGGTAAGTGGTTTGAGTGGGGGGGATCTATGCCCCTCAAAATCATCAAAGGCCATGAGGCCATGAGCCGGCCAGGACAAAACCAGGATGACCTCTCAGCTAGACTGGCACAACAGGTGAAACACAAAGAAACGCAGAAAAGGCCATGGAAGAATAACATGGAACCTGAATGTTTTCAGCTTCCATGTTCATCTTCCCAGGTTTACTGCAATATACTCAGACACTGAGGAGGTGTCCAGCGGGAGAGGCTACTGAGATGGCTCTAAGGCTATGGGCAGGTTTGCCGTTCAGAGCTGCCGGACTCAGGTTTGCCCTCACTTCCGGGCTGCCGGATCCTTTTTGCAGACCAATGGCATCAAAACCAACATAAACCAACCCTCCGGACTCCAGAGTCATCCATTGTTTTGCAATGTTTGGCCTGTTTGTCCAACGTCGATTTGGGGTCCACATCTCCGATTTCGGAATCCCTGGGACAGCTAAACAGCCCATTTAGCTCCTCACCGTCCGCTCCTCACCGGTCAGGAGCTGGCGGGCCACAAGGTGGACGCCGTGGACATCTCGGTGCCCGAGGTCTTCCTCGGCGGCATCGCTGGCGCCACGCTGGTCTTCTACTTCAGCGGCTCGGCGCTTGGCGTCGCCCGCGACGCCCGCGTGCCACGTTTGCGACGCGCGCAGGCTGCTGGTGAGGATTCGCGCACCGGTGGTTGAGCATCGCACTCTACAGGAAACCCATCGTTTTGAGGGTGAAGAGAAGTGTGAAGACATCCATTGAGCGAGAGCGCTTCCAAATTGCCACACGTCAGCCAGGCCGGACAAGTCTTTCTGGGTTGAGTGGCACGGAAGCGGGTCGCCGCATCCCTCAGGTGGCCAATGCATGACTGCCGTGGGGTCCGCAGCACAGGACGAGACCATCGGCGCAAAAAGCGCGGAATTGCCGAGTGGCTGGGTGCCAGTTGGTGGTAAGGGGTGTATAGTACGATAAGATCTATTGTATATATATATATATTATACTGTACTATATGTATATATATATATACACTAATATACACTACTATAGTGGCACAATCCCCAAGTTGGGCGCTTCAGAATGCACCCCCATATGTCTAGGACATTTTGAGGTTTCCGCTGTCTACCTACTCATACCTACTCTGAAACCACTGTCTATAACCATGCCCTACTCCGGGTCCACATGGCTCAACGGTCTCCTGACTTTCGAACGTGCATGTGTCCGATCTGGGGCCCCTGTTTCCGTGCTGGTGTGGAGCGAATAGAATAGAACAAAGAGGTCCGAAGAGCACACGGGCGTCGACAGAACACTAAATCGGATGCCATAGGTTTAGTAGGCCATTATTCATAACGATCATGCTGAGATGTTCTTTCCCAGCTCCTCTCACACTTCCCTGCCCCAACTCCCACTATCAATCTCCACCAATCTCCCCACCCTCAGAACCCAAAGCCTTTCCGGCAAACATATCGCCCTGTTGTCTTGACCCATTGTTTCGACCCTTTTCCGAAGACCGCAAACCCCGTGGTTTTGGGGGTTCCATGTGGTCCGAACAGCAAGGGAGCACAAAAAATCGAAACAACCAACGAACATTCACATGCCCTATGGATCCCTATGGCCCGAACCATCTTCCAGTCTGGGGCCCTGGGGGTGGAGGAAATCGTCGCCAGGAGGTGGTCAACAACGTGCGGACGCAGTTCCGCGAGCGGCCGGGCATCATGGACGGCTCGCAGAAGCCGGACTACGCCTCCTGCGTCGGCTCGGCGGGAGGAAGCGACCCTGGAAGCGGAAGCTGGAATCTGTAGGAACCAATAGTTATTAAAATCTCTGATATGTCAACATAACACATGCTTCAAACATCATATATTTAACACATATCGATCTTTAATGTGTTTTTTTGCCAAACGAAGTGATTTACCCTATAGTTGCAAGTGTAGTAGCATCATTAATACCAGTCTCTGGGCTGGGAGCTGGTGTTAACTGTTAGATGGGAGGCTTTGCCTGGGTTTTGTACCACATCTTTGGGTTTTGATGGTTGAACACTCATATAGTTTTGCACACATTTTCCGTGCCGCTGTGAGACTAGACTCCACAAAGTTTACTGTCATGTTCTGTGAAGTGCATGGTTCCTTGGAAGGTTGTTCTCCTTTACAATGGGTGATGTTCATGATTCTCGGATTGACCAGAGTTTGAATGCCTGGAGTCTTCAATGAGCCTTCCGTTCGCCTCAAGTCATGGAACAGGACCATATGAATCCCAGAATTGGTTGGTTTAAGATGTTTAAGGCAACATCTACAGGAAACCCATAGCTTTTTGGGGAGAAGTGCAGGCTTCATCAGGGTTTGGTTTTCCTCGTTCTGAGGTAGACTCAAGCGGTCCATCCGCCAGCCCAGGTCACCATCGTGACCCAAGCGGCCCTCCGTGAAATGGTCGCGCCAGGCAAGAGGTTGAGTTGATTTTTTTCGTGAACAAACTGCGCATCATATCTTCAATCAGTTTTGATCATTTGGAAACCAGATCGCCTGGCTACCCAGCCCACTGGTGGTACTTCTGGACCCCTAATCCAGGACACTCAGAACGGATGATAGGTGCCTTGCTCTTGCAAGGCCTTTGGGTCCAATTGAACGAAGTGCGACATTGGGACCAATGTGCTGCTACCAGGGTCATCCGTTCTGGGTGTCCTGGCTAGACTACCCTACCCTATTTATGGGTCTCCATTGGGCACCCATTGGAAGTGCTAGGTAGGGAGATCTTTACCATTTTGGACCTTTACCCTGCCGCGACCATTCGACCCTGAGCCCCCTGGCCTCGTATCCAGGCATTGTGGCGACCACGGTGCCACTCTGCGTGGGCTTCTTCTTTCGGCTGACCAGCAGCAGCAACGACAAGCTTATCGGAGCCAAGGCAGCCGCGGGCCTTCTGTCTGCTGCTGATGGGGGTGGGATGTTGCTCCGCTGGGAGCGTGCTTGGCTCATCGATCGCATGCAGGGCCAAAGCACCAAACGAGAACCAGGTGGAAGGTTCGCAGAATCGGGAGTCAGGAAGCAGGTTGAAGCTACCTGTAGGAGGTTGGGTCCTGCCACCCAGGAAAAGTGGAGCACCTTTAAAAAGAATGCTTTTTGGGGGATGGGGGACACCCCGGAGAGCTACTTCCCACTTGAGATGGGTTCCCAAACCTTGCCAAATTCTGCAACATATTTGCAGCATTTCTACTCTTGGCCATGTGTTCGGCAAGGCTCGAGCCATTGCAAGGAGAGCAGCAATTGTAGTTGCTTTGTCTTGCTGAATCGGGTAGGTCATGGTAGCTCCGTCACTTCACGAGGGCAATGGTAGCTCCGTCATCGGACTTCGAGGGAGCAGCGGTTTCGGGCTTGAACACATCGTCCAACAACAAAGGGTATAGAGCAGCTGGCATCATAGGAAATAGTGGAAGCACACAGGAAGCACACGGGCTGTACCCATCAAGTAGGGCATATCCTGGTCATAGTATGTTTTGTTTCTCTCTTGCCATCCTTATGCCATCTACATGTTCAGAAAAGCGGTATCGATAAGTCCACCCACCCACTTCACATCACACAAACGGTGAGTCGAACAAAATTGGGAACGCCGTCTCCTTCGACCGCGGCCCGTTCGGACCGCCAGGCCATTGCAAGCTTCTTGATGTTTGCCACCTCCTCCGGTGTCCTGTTCGCAATCTTCCTGAATACAGCAGGCCAGGTGGTTCGCTGGACGGACCCACAGGATCCCACCGGGATAGGTCTCCAGTCTGGCACCGCATCGGAGCGGCCAACCGAAACCGCCGCGAACGGGTTGCGGGGCAACTCCGGCCGCCCTGGCGGACGGTGATGTCCGATTGTGGTGATGTCCGATTGTACCACCGTGGAAAGCAACCCTTGGCTGACATGGCATGAAGACCAGATAGTCATGCACTGAGTAGTTCTGTACATCTCTTGGCAGTATATCCCCGAAAACCTCACTAGTTCTAAGGAGGTTTTCTGCATATCAACTCCAGTAAATTGAGCCGAACTCCGTCGACCTCTAGGGAGGGAAAGCATGGCTGCGATGTGCCCTGACTTTCAGAAGTCCATCATGTCCATCCTGGCAAAACCACCTTGGAGCAAACCACCTTCCGAGGCTGTAGTTAGGATAGGTGAGGCACCTTCCCAGTATTTGGTTCAGGGAACATCTACAAGCAACCCATGGCGCTCATCCCCAAAACTATGGCTTTATTCATGCAGATTTTTTCCTGAAACAAAGGTCCCAAAGGTTCTTAATCATCCGGAACAGCTGGATGTTCCTTTCCCGGTGGCCCCGAGAGTACCGAACCTTTACTTGCTTTTCCTCATGAGTCTTAGACCCTTAAAGTCCTTTTTGGATCTTTTGGGTTATTTTTGCACAACCCACTTCTATAAAGAGGTTTTTCACCCTTAGCAGCCAGGACCTCCAGGCTGTTGGACACCAGTTCCCGTGCGGTCCGGCACCCACACCACCCTGCAAGGGGGTGCCTGGGACAATGCCAAGAAGTACATCGAGCAGGGCGTGCATGGCGGCAAGGGCTCCGCTGCGCATAAGGCGGCGGTGACTGGCGACACCGTGGGAGATCCCAGCAAGGACACGGCCGGACCATCGCTCCATGCGCCTGGGCGTGGAAAAGAACTGGCTCCAGTGCTGTTGGTGGAAGGAAGCATATAAAGAACCAGGGATTCGTTCGGTCGAACTGGGACCACCAGCGAGCGAGCTCTCGTGGGAGCCTGGATGGTTTGGGTACTGCAACCCTTTGGAGAAAGTGAAGAAGGACATATCGGAAACACCTGGTCTGGAAGCAAGTCGTCCCAGTCGTACCCTCTCAGGGTCCGGTACAGACGACTGGACCCCTCGAGGGTCGAAGTGGCTTTGGTTCCAGATACACCCGGGAAGACTCACATGGAACCGGGCTTGGCATGGACCAGACTGGAAGGCTATCTTCCTTTGCAACCCAGTGTCTCTCGGGCTCTATGTTAATTTTCCGGATGTGTATGTGTTTAGTCTGCTCGACGTGTCTACAAGTTGTTTAGTCTACTTGGGGGTGGACATACCCTGAACCCGTGAAAACCAGAAACACTATCTTCTTGTCAAGGACAACTACCAGGGCGCCCGGTGTCGGGGTGCCCAATGGACTAGCTCTTTAGAGGTGATTCGGGATGTCCATTAACCACCCCTGGCACCGGGGGGCCCTGGTAGGTGAAGCTGTATGTTTTTCCCCAGTTCCTTTTGGATGTCGCCTTTGGGACTGGAAGAGCCCGAAACCTGCCAGGTCTCCACCTCCCACTTTTTCCAAAAAACCCAGAAGAGACCTGTAGAGTCGGGTGCTGTTAGTATCTTCTTGCTGCTTGTGCCCGGCTTTGCTGAGAAGCATGCAGTGAGGGTCCTCTTCAGTGTGGCAAACAAGAGTTGCAGATGCCCATAGGCCCACAGGCAATTGGCATGTCATTTGACTTAGGGACGTTCATTGGAAAGGACCCTGACTGCACACAGTTTGTGTTTGTGTTTGACTCTTGTTTGGGTGCCTACCCAGTCAGTGGATAACCTTTAACCTTTTTTCGGGATTGGTTTCCTCACTAAACCTTGTCTCTGAGGTGAAAAGAGGTTAACCTTTTCTCTGAGGAAAACTGAGGGGGTCAGGGTGTGATCTTTTTGGACGTGGATGTTTTGAATTGGGATTCGGCATGTGGCCCAGCGTGGCCCAGCTGGCCACTTGTAGTTTTTTGCGCCCTCCCGGACGCGCCCCAAGCAACAACTTGATGTTCTTATTGCTTAGTTGGTGTGGGGGCGGTGTTGGTCCAACCAATGCCATGGTCGCTTCAACGAAGCGAAAAAGAGAACTGGCTGGCGGTGGTTTCGATCCCACTGACCTCGATATTTAGTGGTTCGTAAGTTGAACACTTTTCCGCCCCCCCCAAAAGTTTAGCACTCGGAGCGCTGGTTCCGCAGCGCAGCGCTGCTTGCAGCGCTTCGTGGGACCGATCACCAGTGGTGAGGATAGTCCATGGACCATGAAGCCTTAGCCTTCGCGGGTTCTTCGGCTCAAGGGGTTTGATCCAAAACCGATCAAAGCGCGGAAATCGAGGTTCTCATCAAGCTTCTTTCCACCATCACCTTGGTTTGCTCACCCCTCTTCGTGGCAAACTAGCGACTCCTCGGAGTGGCCGCAGGAAATTCGCTACGATTGGCCACGACCGCCGTGCCAAAGAGAGACCGGCGTTCGCAGCACTGCCTTTCGGCATTTCGGTTCTGGCACAGCCGGAGAAATGGCAACAGAAATGGCAAGAGCCAGACTTTGCCGAGATAGAGGGAGAGCAGCGTTAAAAGAAGGTCGCATTGATTGTCCCGCCTCAGCACCCGCCGAGGCATGGTTCATTGTGCTGTAGGGTACCGCCGTCAGGATTTAGGTTGCCTCCATTCATGGCCGCCCTGAAAAAAGCACTCTACGGACTCTACGATTTGATTTCGGCGATCATGTCAGGTCCTCTCGTTCATCAAACTGTTGGATGTTTGATGATTTTTGTTGGTCAAGCTACATGTCCTTTTTTTAAATATAAGTGAAGAAATGGAGCCGCCCATCACCAAACCACCTGCAGCTGCCCAAAGCATCCTCCCTTTCGCACGCACGGTGGCATCCGTCAGGCCCTGCAGAATTCCCTACGGAAGTCGGGACGTGCCAAGGGATCCAAGGAGCAAATAGCGAAGGCGGGATGGGATGGCGCAGTCCCAGCCACTGGAAGAGTGCCGCTTCCGACTGCAGCGGGGTTTGGAAGGAAGCCGTACTTGGAAGTAACCTTGTTGTTGCTTGATCTTGGGACGGCGTTTCCAGGTTGAAACAGGGTGGTTGAACTTGAAATCGATGGCAGAGTTTTTCTATGAAAAACGGCTCGGAGGCCAGTTGGGGTGGCACGATAGTGTCGATGCATTGGGAGGTGGATAGGTCTCGAACTCGGGCTCCAGCCGTGAAGCTACCCCAGTCGTTCAGATGGCGAGGACTCTAAGAGCGGTGTTGGTTGGCAATCCGGAAGCCCAAGTTCCCTTGTTTTGCACAGCTTGGAGGGTAAGTGCCCCCCAAAAATCACACTCCTTGAACCTCCAATGCAAAGAGATTTCTCGTCGTTTGTTGAAATCAATCGTTTGACAAAAAATCATGTCATTCTTGTCGATTCGATAACAAACCTAGCGTTTCGTAAAAACATTACCGGCACAGTCAAACAGAGAGAAAACAACTGGAACGACAAGGAAATGTGATTTGCGGGCGTTTGCGGGTATTTGCTAGCGTTTGCGGGATATTTGCGGGCGTTTTGCGGGTAATTCTTGTCAAGCGTCCCATCTTAACCTTTGGCAGTCAGGACACCAAAACTGAAGTAAATTACGAGAATCCAGGAAACTATGTCGTTCTTAGCGGTTGTAGCGTTTACAGTTTTTGCTTGCAAAATGTAGTCAAAAACAAAAACTATAAGAAAATTCTTGTCGTTGGAGGGTCCAGGCTTACATAAAAACGGTCCTAAGCTTCCCGACAGTAATCGAATCAACCCAATCGAAGATGAAGCATCGACGGGCCCGCGAGGGTTCCAATATGTATATAAAGTGTGCTGGATAAATCTGACACCTTGAAGCCTTGCAGCAACTTGCTCAAATGATTCAAGTATTTGCTGGAGATTTGGGGTTCCACCAGCAAGTAAACCAGCTGGACGAAACAGCTTTGGTGCTGACTTTTGAAGGTACACCAATTGGTAAACCCATCGAGAGCATGGGTAGGAGTGCACTTTTGCATGCAAAAGCGGCAAGTAGTGCGCACCTGAACAAAAAGGGACCTCCAGTAACCGAGAAGCCACTCGCAAGGTCGAGAACTATCTCCATGTTTGGCCACAAAAAGAACTAAAGGACTTATACCTGGACCCTCCGACCTTCGGGGTGTCCTGGCTGGACTACCCCACACTACCGGCCGTTCGGCTTCCAGACAGGGCACCCCGACAGGAGGGTCCTGGTAAAAACGCCATCGATACCTGTCTTGCTTGGAGCAGATTACATTTGGGATGACAGGTATACGGGATCACTCGGCCATGTTTGGGTATGAAAGATGCAGCCATATTTGTCATGGTCTTGCGGGTCCAGAACGTTCTTTTCTTCCAGATGTCTCCAATAAACTCAGATGTTCTTCATGCCCAGATGCTCCGTTCACAGCCCTTGGCCTATCAAAACCGGATTTTGTTCGACCCCAGAGGAGTCTCCAGAGAGAGGATTCGGGTCCGACCCCTTCATATGAGGTTTTCGCGTCGTGAGCGTTTGAGCGCCTGGGGTGGGTCCAAAGAACCTTTTGACCGACCACGGGGACGAACCTCCGGGTGAACAGCCGACCCGGGGCGTCCACCGGACCGCCCGGCCGTCCACGTGGCCAGGTCCCCGTCATGGAGGTTCCGCCGGAGATCCCGCCGACACCGCAGGGGCCAGTCCCCAGCTCGCCGGTCATCTCAGCCCGCGCGCGCGCGGGGGTGTGGTGCCAAAGATCCGGGATGGGGGGTGATTCAGAGGGATGGGGAACTGAGTTGGTGTGAGAGAAGAATTCAGAAGTGGCCGGCCGTGGGTGTTCTCGGAGGAGGCACTTGGATCGAGAGTTTGTGTTGGTAATCCTGTCAGGGCCATACCATCCACATAACCCTGGATGATTGCGGGGAGTGTATAGCCCCAAACAGCCAAGAATCGCAGAGACACGTCCCAGCACCTCCGACCAAGGCCCATGGCTGTTGACATGCCGGGCACCGTCCAGTAGCATCAGCCGGCGCGCGAGCATCCCGAGCCCCGGGCACCCCTGGGCACTTGCTCGTCCCGTGGTTCTTGAGTGCCTCACTTTCATGCTTTCAGGATCTAAGGAGGATGTGTAAACATGTGTAAGCACTCGCAGCAAACTCTCATTCTGAAGGCAATTCAACAAGTTGATCAAGACGATTTTTGTCTTTGACTGACCTCAGGAGTTTTGGAGAAAGCACCACTCGTGAGTCGTTCAACCGGAAAAAATCCCGCGCTCCAATCGCCCTAGACTCGTTCGCCTTCGGTTTGACCATTGAAATAACTTGGCTTGTAGTCGACTTAAATCCTTATTATATAGAGAAAAATACTTAAAGTAAACACAAGTTGTTCTGATGGTTCTGTCAACCCCATTTGAATCAAGTGAGCTTGAAAGCCTGGGTCGATAGAGGTGGATAAAAATTCCACGTCCGTTTTCGTGTTCAAGGGTAACCTGATCGAAAGTGTTGGGGATTGGGTTCCCCGTCCTTGAAAGGTTTTGGCAACTGAAGGGGTCAGAACCTGAGGTGACAGCCTTTTGGAACACGGTAAGATATTGTATATATTTTAAAATTACCAACTGCTGCAAGGGCTTTTTGGGCTATGGAAATCCGAGACATCTCACTTGGAGATTCCACAAGCAGCTTGAGTTGCTGGGTTTTCCATGTGAGTACCGTCTGGTTAATGTAGCTCAACCACACGAAAGCAACGAATTCCTTGCATGAAACATGGGGGGCTCCGATGGCTCGATCGCGCTGGAACTCGTGGTGCTTTCCCTTACTTATAATACAGCATATATGCAACTGTCCGAGTTTCCCACCATGACCTCGACTCAGGTCCAGAACGGCTTGTCAGTCAGACCTGCAGTAAGATGTCTCTCCACCAGAGGCTCATGAGTGGACCCAATCTGATTGCTACTCGTGCATGTTGGTTTCGTCCAAGATCCCTAGCGAGACTGAGCCTTTGCGCGCATTCCCTCAAATCGCTTGTTAGGCAGTGGAGGCCGAAAAAAAGGCGTAGGGCTATAAATGGGTATGCATGCTTTCCAGGACTGGAGTGAGTACTGGCGTGCCTTGCTCCCCAGCTGGTACTCTGCGTGTCATGCGCATCCGCGGGTCCGATCGGGTCCGACGTTGTGGGTCACCGGACCCGAAGTATTCGTCCGGGGTGCATGAGATTGATGAGATGTGTGGTGAATCGTTGTTGTTTTTTCCATTTTTTTCATTTTGGTTGGTTGAATTGGCACCTTCACGTTGACAGGGATCCAATTTTTGCACTAGGTTGCACTCATCCATACTCATCCGAGGTTTCTTCCCGTGCAGTTGGTGTTCTTGATCTTTATAGATTACCTTTGAAGAATGGGTACAAGTACCTGTTTTGGTGGGGTCATGTCCCATTTTCTAAAGTACTTTGAGGGTCCAGGTTTTTGAATCTAATGTGGGGAAGTGAAACGTAGAAACCCGAAGAGTGGTCCATTTTCAGATTCTACTTTCATCTCCAAAACTGCTTTCCAAGACCCGCATGCCACCCGAATAGGACTCCACAGCTGCCACGCAGAGGCGGAAAAAAAAAAGGAATCGCCCCAGGGTCGTAGTCACTAGTCCATGTTTGAAGCCGTTTGGTCCTTCGAGGTCAATGGGCCCCTGCCCCCTTGGGCGGCTTGATCAAAAAAACTTGTGGAGCTTTGCCTGAGGCTCTCCAGGAGGTGTCAGGACTTACCTGGAGGAACTCGCCATTGCAGGGGCGAACTGTTCGGACATGTCTTTCCTAGGCGATTTCAGGACCTCCAGATTCTGGGTGGCACGAAGACCTGCTAGGGAGACATGGCCCAATGCCCCAACTATATAAGGAACCAGGGGCCCTCGTTCGGTCGAACTGGTTTTAGTCGAACTGGAACCAACTTGGACTCCCGGCGACATCGTGGTTTGCCTGGATGCCCTGGTGAGAAAAAATAAACAATAAAACAACAAATGACCCAACAACTCCAAACGACCGGTTCGGTTCACAGGCGACAGAACCACTCCGAGTTGCGACCTGGTTGACGGCTCCAAGCCGCAGAGTATGATGGTACCATTCGGTGCTAACACTTCGCGGGTGCAAACGCCGGAGGAAGCGATGGTCGCCCAGGGTATCCAGTCCTTCCCCCATCAACAGGGTAGATGATGCTACTAGGGGCTCCTGGCCTTACTACTAGGAGCAAGGACGCTACTAGGAAGCCAAGGAGCTACAGAGAGTTCACCAACCACAACGAGAGAATAGAAGGATCGCTTCGCTGCCCATCCAGCTGGAGCGAATTGGCACAAACATGCGAATGGCGCAGAAGCGCAGAAGCTGTGTGGATCAACTCAGCATCGGCCTTTCTGAAGGGAAAGAAGACTGCTGAAGAAACTGGAATCTTTTGATCTAAACGGAGCCAGGGTGCTCTAAATGAAGTCTTCCATGAGTGTCCCAAGCACCCTACGACTCCATGCTACTCCCGCCACTGATCCTTGGACTTGGACCCCTCACATCCAGCTATAAGCTTCTTTCAGAACTGCGTGTTGATGGAGAACAGGTCGTGGTACCTGTGGTGAGAACACCAGTGTTGGATGGGAGATGATGGGAGTAGACGGACGAGCTTGTTGGTGGGTTGCTCCCCAAAGAACTGCCATGCCCCCGGCGGAAGGGATCATGTTGGAACAGAAGGGATCGTGTATATCCTGCTTGACTCGCTGAGTGAACTGTCCACCTAAGAGGTCCGACCAGACTCACCGGTGAACACCGTGCCCATCGTTTGAATCGTTTCAGAATTCTTTTGGAAGGCACGCAAACAAATGGATGACGTTTCTGATGGGGGTTCTTCATCACTTTCACAATCAGATGCAACTCTCAACTCCCCAACATCCCCCCCAACTTAAGTGCTTGGTATGGATTTACTTAAGTTATGACTTCACATCGATGTCCACACTCGCAGTTCCATTTCCCTAGTGACTCCGGCCTGATGATCACATGGGAGATGAGTCCACTAGCAGAGGAAGCCGATCAGCTTAGCTTGGAGCATTAATTTGAAATGCATGCCTATTCAGGCGGTTAACATATCAACCCGCCCTTGACCAGCCTGAATGGCTTTCCTTCAGTTTCCTTCCCAGTGCTTCCTCCCTAGTGGCACCACTCGTGATTTTGTTTTAATCAGTCACACCACTGGCGCACCTCCCCGGGTGTGCTGACAGTCATCGCTCCGCAAACGCGGAGTAGTTGGACCGTCTCCACCCGCTGGCCCAGTGGCAGAACGAGGCGGGATGCGTCCCATGGGGGACAGCAAGCTCCGCTCCGCGGCGCGCTGATGGACCGAAGAAAAGAAAGGGTCGGGTGTCAAAGCCAAAGGGGGAAGTCCGCCGGGAAGACCAGAGAAATCGATTTACCGTTCATGGAACTGGAAGAGTTGTGGACCAAGGCCTTCGGGCCAGGGATGTATCCATTAACAGCTCCAAACAGAGGTGATTCGGGGTATCCATGTCTACCACCCCTGGCTCCGGAGGGCCCTGGGATGGGTTATAAATTGGAACACTTTTTTTCAGAGAAAACTTGATCATTGGGGATTTGTCGTGTTCGAAGGGTGGCAATGTGTTAGATTCTTGGACCAAGCATGGGCTGGGCAAGCCTTCAAGTGATGGGTGGAATGATGTGGGTAGAGTTGATCCGAGTCAATCTGTATCCCCAAAGTTGGAGTCTTTGGCTGTGAGCCCTTTGCTAAAGCAAATGTTTATTTTGGTGGGCATTAAATAGAGAGAGAACACCCTCAGCCAACCACAGCCAACCGTCAAACAAAGAGGTGGACCTTGTTGCCTGAAGCCAGCTAAGAGTTTTGGTCTTCCGTAAGTCTTTTCCATGAGGACTTCCGGGGACTCATCCAAGAGTGGATAACCTGTGTTTTGGATTTGTTCCTCCACTATCTCCACTTAGCAAGAACAGGTCGAGAGTTAGGCTAACAGTGTCCGAATTCTGAGAGATACCCAGGGACCATCATGGACCGAACCGGTGCTTTGTTTGACCAGGACCTCTGAAAAACCACATCATCCACTGTTGCGGGTAATGGGATCCAACAGAGGTAGCCAGTGACCGTAAATAGGACCCGTCATCGGTACCGAACTGGGATAGTCTATAAGGTCCTTCAACCTCTGTTGGACATACCCCAACATATTCCAACATGCATTTTGAACAGATCATTTGGCCGATTGGCTGCATGTCAAATCTTTTGGTGTCAGATCTTCTTTCCCAGCACAGCTGGTTGATCTTGGCACATCATCGGCTCATGTATCATCTTCTTTGTGTGACCTAGGAGACTGTCCACAAGTATTTGCTCACCTTCATGAACATGGAGGATGAGATAACCGCCTAGGGGCCCCATAAACCATCCAAAACCTGGTTTTCCCTAGCAAAAAACATGGTTTTTGTATATGAAAACCTCTATTTTGAATGGTTTTGAGGGGCCCTGGTAGCATCTATGTTAAGGGACGGTCAATGGACGACCCTCACCTCACCGTTGTTACCAGGGTGGTGCACTCCGGCTGCACCCCGTTGGTGTGCCTCAGCGGGGTTGCGGGGGTTCACCCGGTGGAACTGGGTGACTCCCCGAAGCTTCGGAAAAATGTCTTTGACTGCTTCCAAAGCAGCCAACTAACTCCCAGACATGTCCAGTAACTCCCAGACATTCATGTCCTGCAGTTGTACTTGAGTTTTCCCCATGTCCGCACCACTCCGCTTCGCCCATCCACCGCTAAGGTGGCTCTTCGAAGGCAACTCGGTGGATTTGCCCTTCCACCGCTCCGCGAACCCCACCGGTGGGACGCGAGCGCGACACAGCGCGAGCACGCGGTGGTCTCTGAGAAGTAGTTGACCTACCGGGAGCCCGACCTTTTTAAGGTGAGAAGAACCCATTGAACTACCCAGACATATATGCCTACATTGACCCCCCAAACCACCCCAATGGGGCGGCACATACGGCAGTCCCATGGAGTGTTTGGGATATAACCCTAGGGCTCCAACCATATCCTCAGAAGGTGGTTAGACCCCCAAAACCCACCCCAACCACTTTCTCAGGAGGTGGTTGGAGCCCTAGGGTAATGCAGCGTCTTTCTGTTTCAATTCCCCGGTGAACCATGTTCCGCCCTCGGCTCCGCGTGGAGCGGTGCAGGTTCCTTCAGCGTGGAGCTTTGGGCAGCGTGTCGCGGGACTTTGGGACATCAGTGCCTGGCACGGCACGTGGCAAAGGAAACGGGCGGAGTCCGCGGCTTTCTGCGGATAGATTAATATAATAATATGGATGAAGAAACTGAATGGTGGCAAGCGTGGCCTTTTCAAAAGTCCTTCAACAAAAGTCAAGACGAATGGTGGATGAACATCACCCGACAAATCCGATTCCGGCTCCAAAGGAGGATTCCAACGAAGATTGTCAGGGACCGTAGTGATCTTTTTCAGACACTCGTGGAAACACCATCGAAGACTGGCACCCTTTCTCCATTTTTCTCCTCTACAAACTATAGGTAGAAGGATAAGGCTCGATCTATTGCAGCCGTTTTTTGTTGATGCCTTTACCCATACACTCCATGAGTGTATGGGTTAGTGACGACATTGACTCCGACGTAGACCCACCCAGCGAGGCCACGCCCGGTCGCCCAGGTGCTTGGTCTCTTCCCGCGAGTGGGGCGCCAAGGCGAGCTCAAGAGCGGCTCCA
Organism: Durusdinium trenchii; assembly: GCA_963970005.1. Classification (NCBI taxonomy): domain Eukaryota; class Dinophyceae; order Suessiales; family Symbiodiniaceae; genus Durusdinium; species Durusdinium trenchii. The sequence goes on from CAXAMN010010236.1 coordinate 37,493, forward strand.
ACGGCTCCAACGAAGCCGAAGCGATCTTTCCATGCATGGAATAGATATCACATGATATCACATGGTACTATAGATATTAGATGTACCCCATGGATGACGCGGATGTATGTAACTATTTCACACTATGGATGGTCTGGGAGCTATCAAATTCATGGAATTGATGCCGGAGTGTAATTGGATGAAAGCATTCATGTCCGCTTCAAGCCTAGTCCTTGGGGCCGGTTGGGTCCTTTCAGATCATGCAATGACTTCCTATGAAGGTCCTGTCCCTAGGGCTCCAACCATATTCTCAGGTTAGGTGGTTAGACCCCCCAAACCCACCCCAACCATCTTGTCAGGAGGTAGTCTCCTAAATTCGGTAGCACAATTGTACAGACTTCTAGTGGTGACTGGATTGATGCGGGTGTCATAATCACAGGTGATAGAGAGGGAATCAAGCGCTTTTCTTCTTCCAGTCGTCAAATAGATGAAACGGCTGATAGCTTAATCGCACAGTGTCGAAGATATGAATGTGAACCACTCCAATGGGAAAAATATGTGACATGGCATCACATGTACCAAACGGATACATCCAAACACATGTTCCTCCTTCCAGATATGTATTTGTTGAAAGTCACCCCTACTAAGCTTTGCAGGTCAAGGACATGATTTGCCCTTAAAATCTTTAAACGCATTGTGTGTGTTTTTTAGGAAAGGAATTTGGTTTAGTAAAAGGTAACCATCCCAAAGCTTCGTAGGGGTTGCCGAAATGGCGTTTGTTTACATCAGAAAAGGAAATGCTGGCCTTGGCTGCAGGCGGTAGATCCTGCCGAAGAATCCTGTCTCATTCCTTCCTTCAAGTCTTCCAAGGCCGAGGCCAGCTACAGGTAGCCCCATAGACTCCAAATAGCTCCTGAGGATGGTCTTCTAGCTCAATTTACTTCCTGAGAATGGTCTCCTTGGGGTCTTTGGGGCATCCAGGACATCCTCAGGATGGCTCTGGACCCTTTGGAAGTTCTTTGGAACTGGTACTGCTAGTGCTATTAATTATATACCGTATGCAACCTATTGCTCTCCACTGAATGGATGATGCTGTAAACAAGTTTGGGTAGGAGCCGAGCGAAGATTCAATCCAGGGTGAGTTGCTTCCGGGCTTCGGGATGAACAACTGACTATAGACATGCATTCTTGGTGGACATCCCGGATCTGGGCAAGAGGCAGAATGAGGGGTCACCCAGATCGGCCGTTCTGCTTGCGCTCTCTCAAGCACCAAGTCTCTGAACTTGAGACTCTCGGAGATGAGTCATGACACATAGACATCTACGATTCAAACCATGGGTGGGAGCGCAGTTGTTGAGTGTTCCAGAGGGCTCTTTTTCTTTTCGGACGCAGCTCGTCCTGTAGGACTTCATCTTTTTGTTCAGACATTGGCAGGAGAACTGCAAGGAGGCCATGCTTCGGAGATCATTGGATGTAGGGTGGAAGACTGCACAGGAGGCCTTGCTCGATTTTATGCGGTCGAGCTTTCTCGCTTCGAAGAGAGCTGAACTATATACTTAGTATACATACCAGCACTACCTCCCTGCCAGGTCACCTAATTGAGACCTCCAACAGAGCCCCAACCTTCCACAAGAGACCTGGCAGTGAGGAGAGAGAGGAACCTGAAAATAGGCCTCTGGAAACTTTGGACGACCATTTTCCTCTACAACCGAGTGGTCTTCAGGTTCTATGTGAATGTTCCAGGGCTTATTTCCCTGGTGGGACTGCGGAGATTCCGTCTTCTGCGCTTCTGGGCTTCCCCCAGATTCGACGCCATGTCGGGCAGCAAGCCCCAGATGCTCATGTGCTACCTTTGTGGCCGTGAGTGTCCTGGTACTGGTGGGTTTCGCGTAATTTTTGAATGTCCCGCAGCTGGGTGAATTCCCCAAACTGGGGCATGTTTGTTGTTGTGTCCAGTTTCTAAAGCAAATTCAACATTTGGGAGGGTATTTTCCAAAGTCCTGGCTGTATTTGGGAGAAGTTTCGCTTGTCATGGGCCATGGGAGAGTATAACCCAGACACTCCATATATACATACATTGACCCCCCTGGCACCACCCCTGGCCTGATCGGCAGTCCTATGGCAGTCCCATGGGTCGTGTCTGGGTAATATCGATGGATTTGTCTCCCCTAAGGCTCCAACCATATCCTCAGGTTCGGTGGTTAGACCTCCCTGGCACCCACCCCAGTCCCACCGAACCTCGGGAGGTTGGAGGTGGGTTGATTGGCGTCCGGAGCCCGCCCCACCTCCCAGGTTCGGCTCGCGGTCCTTGCCCATCCACGTGCCGCAATGTGGCCCGGCGATGCCGTGGGTCATGGCACCGTGAACGAGCCGGCGATCTGACGGGAACGATGCACGAAGGAAGGTGGTGAAGGCTCAGATCTACCCCTACACCGACTTCGTCGTACCTCCTCAGGTTCGGCATTTTGGACCCTCCTGGCACCCACCCCAGTCCCACCGAACCTCAGAAGGTACTTGGAGGCTCAGATCTACCGACTTCCTTTGCCATTCACCAACTGTCGAGCTGCTCAGTCCATCCATACATGGAAGAAGTTGCATACCTGCACGTGCAAAGTGGAGATCCACAAGTACTGGTATAGTGCTAAGGGTAGTCGATTGGAGACCTTGAAAGGAAGGTGCTTTAACCTGCTTTTTGCTGTGTTCGGGGGATGCCTATCCTGAGAACCGGGCCCGAATGAGAGTCCAGACTCCTGCTATGGAGGGCTTGATCTTAGGGGAAGGATCATTTCCGGGACAGCCAATCCAAGTTAAGGAGTGAGACAAAGTGATTTGTCAGCTAGACTCTAGACCTTCTAGACCCAGTACGATACAAAAATAGAACCGGAAGATGGAACCAATGGCTCAGACGGTTTGGGACAAGGCAGGTGCCTGAAAAGAGGTTCGATTTGACCAGGGTGTTTCTCCCGTATTTGGGAGGAGAGCATGGGTGTTTGGTCAACGACACCAGTGGTGATGCAGCAGAGCTATGCAGAGCTCCTGAGCCATAGCTCCTGACCAGCTGAGCCAAGCCGGGCCGTGGTCGGTCGGATACTGGGTCGGATGATTTGTTGGTCATGCATGGATCACGGGATGCTGTGTTTGACCCCCAGCTATCCTTACAAATCCAAGTCAAAGTCAAGAATGTGGCCAAGATTGAGTCATGAATTTGGCCCTGCATGCTTGTGTCTTTTTTCCGGGGTCTACCTGGCTCCTGGCTCAGAGCAGACCGCCTTCCCAAGGTGAGAAGAAGTGGCTGGCGCAGGCGGCGGTCTGGTTTTTGGTACATGTGGAAGAAAGCTTGATGAACGACGACTCCCTAGGGATCCTGGCCCACCTCCTGAGAAAGTGGTTGGGGTGGGTGCCATGGGGGTCTAACCACCTTCTGAGGATATGGTTGGAGCCCTAGGGACTTGAGAGGTAACATGAAGTCAACCATACGTCCAAGTCACCGGAGCTAAATGATCATGCTGGCCAAAGCCACTGCCAAAGCCTTCGGTCAAAGACCTGGGACTGCCTCCATGTCCTTCTCCTCCGTTTCTCCTTCTTATCCCGCCTCCTTACTCCATGCACCAATTCAACTCACTTCACCATCAACTTATATAACTCCACTCAAGTAATTACAGCAGACTCAGACCTATCGCTGTATATTACACTTCATGGGGCTGACATATGTCCATACATTCACACCCCTAAAACCACCCTAATGTACTGGTATAGGTATAATTATTCCATATACGAAAAAAGGAGTGTTTGGGTCTCTTTTGTTTTGGCGCCTCCGCCTCCCTCGGCGCCTGAGGAGGCGCAGAAGCCTTTGGCTGATCAGCGGCCGCTGCCGCCGCGGCCGGAGCGGCTGAACGCCATGATGACGACGGGTGCGTTGAGGGATGAGGTGCGGTGTGAGAGTTTGGAACTCGGGTGATGGGTGATCGTGTGATGGGTGATCGTGGGACATGTTCTGGCGTGGAACAGAGCAGGACATGAAGAGGGCGCTGTTTGCTATGGAAGTCTTTGGCAGTTTCGCATGGGCCAGAGGAACCATAGGAACCATAGGCTATATTATGCTATATTATATAACATAGATGTGGATATCCTATTTTTGTTAGAGTAGGATCTAGAAACTAGAGAAGGAACACCTCTCAGGGTTTCGCCCTAAGAAAAGACCAGCCTTAGATAGAGACGGCTCCTTATTACGGCCTTTGCCAGTGCACGCATGCTTTTAGCTCGATAAACATCGTCCAGACATAATATGCTTTGGGTTTGGTCCTATTTACCTGCAACAGTCAGTAAACAATTATCACTATTTTTGGACTACTTCTGCAACCTATCCCCTGGGCCCAGGTAATAGGATAGACTCACGTGACTGCGGGTAACAGCGCCCCAAAGGGAGAAGGTACGCTGGAGAGCTGGCTTGTTGGGGTTAGGCTTGGCTACAACTAGACGATGTCAACTTCAAGGTGTTGGTTGCTGTACTTTGCTTACACATTCCTGAAGCAACAGCTCTTGGAGTATATATAATATATGCCCTAGCCTTCCGGTCGACCACATTAAGAAAACTCGTTCGACCATTAAAAAAACTGGTTGACCTTTTTTCCTCAGTACAGTAACAATGGTTGTTAAGTTAATCGTGCTTGAAATCCTATAGGGTATTGTCCATATTTGCTGGGGTATGGTTGCTGCATCATTCGTCCAGAAATCCTTACACAATTTTGTGAGTGCAGTGCAGGCGCCAACAATTATCCAGTGGGGCGGTGAGGCAAGGAAGAATGATGAGAACATGACACTCTGAGGAAAACAACCCCATAGGGTTCCAAATGCCTTCCGGGGAGGTGTTTGAGGTAGGTTTGGTGGGTCTAAATACCTTCAGAAGAGGTCCGAGTCACTAACATGGAAGTGGATGGCACCACCTGTTTGGCATTCGGATCTCTCATGGTCATCCAAACCCCGGCATGCCATTTGGTTTCGGCACCACTTCATCGGTGTCTTGCGGATCGATTCCCGTCGACTCGTCTGGCTTCCGACAGGCAACTGGAGCCAAGTGGGAAGGGCTTTAGATGTTTTGTCAGTTCGTTCTGGGAGACTATTTAACATTATATCCCTAGGGCTCCTGTCCCATCTCCTCAGGTTCGGTGGTTAGACCCCCATGGCACCCACCCCAACCACTGAACCTCAGGAGGTGGTTGGAGCCCTAGGGTATTTATATAACCATGTTTACCGTTTTGAACGAGCATGGTCCTCCGTCCTTGATTCATATGACACTCTTTGGGTCATGAACATTCCAACATGTTGCCATCAAAAGTCTAATGTCCAAGTATTGTCATTGACAAACTGTGAATAGCTGTGAAACTGATCAGCAATTTTTGAATGACGGACACTCTCCACTTTCAGTGGTGTTGTTACAGTGGTCTTGTGCTACTGTCTACTTTGCTCTCCCTAGCATTGTTGATCTCCAAATGGAGCCCCTGCTCAGATCCTCCAAAGAGGGGCGTCTTTGTGACAAAGCCAGGAAAAGTGGATCACCTGCAGGTCACCTTCCAACAAAAAGACAACAGGTTTTTTGCCCATGAACATCCACCAGCCGGGTTTTACCAGGGCCCCCGGTGCCAGGGGTGGTTAATGGACATCGACTTCACCTCTGTTCGGAGCTAGTCCATTGGGCACCCCGAAACCGGGCGGCCCTGGTATGTGGTGCTTGGCTGGAGGATCTGAGGGGCTCGTGTGGGGAAATTCTCCGAAAGGACTCGTCACCGGCACCAGGAACGCGCCGTCTTCAACGAGGCGTCGAGAAATGGGGTGATCGTCGAGGGATGGTCGTCGGTAGGCGTCGACATGAGACTCTTAGAAGTCACCCATCCCCTTAGGGAGCGATTCGGAGCCAGGGGCATCCAGTCCTTCCCCAGCTCAACAGGGAGCAACAAGGAGTTCCCCAACCCCTTACTAGTTAAGAGATGGGGATCCTAGAAGTATAGATGGAACATCCCCCAGGGCTCCGCTCGTGAGAAGATGGTTGGGGGTGGGTGCCAGGGGGGTCTGACCACCTGCGGAGATGGGCCAGGAGCCCTACGGATTTGCTTGGTCCTTAATTGGTCCTTCAACATGCTGAACAAAAATGCATCGAAACCAGCTTTCTTATGTGGAACTGGGAGCAGTACTTCTGGAATGTCCTAAAAAGATCTCCAGCTTCTCCGCTCAGTCTCGGCCGACCTGCATATTTGCGTGCTGACTGCATATTTGTGTGCTGACTATAAGCCTGCCTGCTCGGATTTTGTGTGTGCGCGAATCGTTGGCCATTTGGATGCATGATGATGGATGGGAATCATTCCGTGAAAGGGCCGAACATATGGCATGAACCTGTTAGGGTGAGACTCCATGCTGGTGGTCACTCCGAGCAAGGTCACTAATCGTCGCTTCCCTCTAGGATTAGTGATTCCCTAGGGCTCCAACCACCTCCTGAGAAAGTGGTTGGGGTGGGTTTTGGGGGTCTAACCACCTTCTGAGGATATGGTTGGAGCCCTAGGGATTAGTCCTCGCCTGGCCTCGTTGCGGGAGTTGAAGGGGACGGAAACACACGCGTTAGTAAGTGGACGCCCCCCATGTTACTCACCTGGTGGTTGAATTCAATTCGTCACAGTGATCTCATGTGTCATGTTTCATTTGGGTCAGTCGACCAGCAATCCAACTTGGAGGCACTCCATTGACCATCCAGTGCATGTACAACATGTGATTCCGCAGGAGATGTACAACAAGTGGGATGAAGATGTCTTAGCCACTTGAATCGATCAGAGTGTCCCGTGAATGCGGGATCCCAGTGGATCGCAGCCCACGACTCGGCTGGGAACCAGTCTGGTTCCTCGCTCGGTCGATGTACGGGTTCAGCCTTTGCATCCACAGGGTTCCAGACCATAGCGGTAACATGCGGTAACTCCCATTGGGCTGTAGAGGCTGCATCCTTTATTGGTTGCAGATTGGCTCACAAGTTGATCCGGCTCCAACAGACAAACTGGGAAATGCTGGGAAGCTTGGCCACTCGATTGCTTAGAAATGTCTCAGCCACAACAACCTTTTTACAAGCATGCCCTCAGTTTAGCTTTGGTATTAAGCGCAATTCAATGCAGGTCCTAAAAACATTGGAACAAAAACACAGAACGACGACAGAAACTCCCCAAACCTTGCCACAACCTAGTGTTGCCTGATGGTGATGTTTTGAATTTTGGGATAGGTGCAATAACAACGGACCTAGGACTCAGGACCAATACGTTACGCACCAAGCAATGGTGGATGTGATGACCAACGGCTCAGCGCCACCCTGCTTGGCACAATGGACATTGCTTCAAGAAACCGCCGGGTTCGGTCCAGGTTAGGCTCAGGAGCGAGCTACGGAGCCAGGGGTATCCAGTCCTTCCCCAGCTCAACAGGGAGCCGTTCGGAGCTCCAGGGAGTTCCCCAACCCCTTACTAGCTTAGGCCGTTCGCTGCTGTTTTTGTTGAGCTTTCAGCTCCGCCCCTCCGTTTGCGAGTCTCGTTCGTCTAGTCTCAGCTACGAGTCCTTTTGCTGAGTATAGGTCCCAATTTCTTTCTTAAGAGGAACCATTGCCGGCAAGTCGATTCCTTTGTAGGTGCCATTGGGCACCTGGGGTTGCAGGGATAGAGGTCACCTACCTACCAGCTACCAGCAATATGGTCGCACTTGCTTTGAAGATCTTTGCATTGATCTCCCTTCTGTCTAATTGGCAACTCCGGCATGTGTTCCACTCCAAATTCCTTCCCCATCTCATCGTGGTGGTGGCCACTTCGTGCCGCGTCGTGCCGCACCACTCACGAGCAGTCGCGCCGTGGTCGAAACCAAGGAGAAGTGCACCTATTGTGGTCGAACCTTCACCCCCAGTGCCATGAAAAGCCACGCCAAGAGCTGCACCCAGGAGCGCTAGCTCCGGAGCGCGCGGAGCTGAACCGGTGACTGGCGTCGCGGGTTCCAAACGACTCGCCAGGGGTCATACGTACCCAGGGGTGGTGCCCTTAGGAGGCCCAGGTATAGGCATTAATATGTTCCACATATGGAGCGTTTGAGGAACGAGTCCTGAGCCACGAGCCCTGCGCCATCCCAAAGCACCGAACGAGTCGATTTGGAGCAGTGTTTGGTTTCTTCCATGATTGTTGACGCTCCAGAAGAGGCGCTCCTAGGGATGTCAATGTCCCTTGGTAATATGGTAATATGATAGGTATAAAACATCAACGTATACAGTACTCGTAGTTTTTCCTGAACTGCATGGGTGAATTCCCAAACCTGGGGATTTGTTTGGTTCCTGGAGGTCCTGGACCCCGCATCTTCAGAAGGTCCATTGTTTGGGCTGTTTCGATTTGGTTCTTGAAGCTACCTGACAGGCTCCAAACTGCCAGCAGTATCAGAACGTTTGCCCTCCAAACTGCTCTTCGAAGCATCGGAGCCATCAGCTGGAATCCCTTAGTGGTCGAGGTCCTTTTTCGTTTGCTTGGGCATCTCTGACGGTATGCTGCCCGACTCACTAACATGGAAGTGGATGGCACACCCCGTTTGTAGAGGATTTCATGGTCTTCCAAGAGGCCATTCTCCACTTCCATGTTAGTTTGAGGGAGTGTATCTCTTGATATCTTAGCTGCTCAAGCTGTAGATTGACCCATAGGGTCCAGGTACCTCCGTACTTCGGATGGTCTTGGAGGTGAGTTCGTGCTTCCAGAGAATGGTCGAACGAGGGGTCAAAGGACATCCGATTCGGATGGTCCTGGACCCTTAGGGTGAGTGACCGACCTGAATACCGCCACCAATGTGTTGTGTGTTTGTGCACCAGTATTGTATCTATTGCACATGGTGACAGTTTTTTTCGCTGTCCCGGCGGGACAATCTCAGTGGTGAACTCATGTGAACTCAGTTGAAGGGAACATCTACCATGACCCACAAGGGGTGGTTAATGGACACCCCTTAACATCTAAGGGGCTATGAATAGAAGCCCCTTAGGGTGTCCTGGTACAAGAAAAGCGCCGGTTTTTTCCATCCCTCAAACCATACAAGTCTTTTCATATCAAAACAGAGGTCAAACGGGTTCTAGGTATATAGGTACCTCAGGATGACGGTCCTCTTGGGGAGCCGAACGCACACATAGCTTCATGCCAACCGGTGGCGCTCTCTGGAGGAGAGTCCAGCCAAGCCAGCGGGCACAGGGCTGACGAAAGCCAGCTTGAGCCGCGTGCCGCTATTGGATGGTGCGGCAGGAGGATCCGTCCAAACGTTTCTGAAGTACAACTGACTTCCGGAAGATGTCTAGGTGATGGTTTCGGATATGTTTGTTTTCAACCCTTACTTGGGGATGATTGGACCCTTGAACTAATTCAAGTGAGCTGAAAACACCAACCAGATGTGTGGTTTTGTTATCTATGTTTTTTAAGCACCCGGGGGAGAGACCGGAAACGGCATGGACCTGCGAAGACTAGCACAACCCATGCGAAACCTCCACAGAGCCTTCAGGTTACATGTGGGTCTCGCCCGCCTCGGAGCCGTTCGCCTCCGCGCCGAACGCTTCGCCTCCGCGCCGATGCACTTGACGCGGCGTCGGCCACTTCCAAGAGAGGTTATAGAAGTGACCTGAAGGATCCAACTGGGATAGTCGAACAGTCGGCTTCTTCAACCTCGGGTTTAGGAGAGGCAACGACTTGGAACCGTTCCAAGCATGCGATCGATTCCTTGGGTGTAGGTGCCAGTGGCTAGACTATGTCAGCTCCGCACGGTTTGCTTTCCTTTTGCTTCAAGAGCATGATTTTCCCCCATAGGGGTTGCTTGCCGTGAGGTGGCCACAGTACAGGTGATTCTAGAGTCTGCCGACCCACGGAATCCTTTGCCGGGTGGTCTTTTTAGCAGAGCGGACCCTCAGCGACCCTCACATCCCGAGGTAACACCATCACACCTGGTGACTCGGCGCGAAGACGGCGAAGACGGGGAAGACCACCCACCCCGCCCCCACCAGCCTCCAAGGTCCGAAAAGCAGCTCCCCTTGGTATGAAAGTGTCCTACATGGGAAAAAGAAGAACCAGCACTTCATTGCTATAGTGCAGCTTTGTGTGCTGGTGCATGGTTTTACTTGGTATATGTGGATTCTCTGTCGGACAGGTTTCTTGCTTAGACTTGGCCTGGGTAGGCGGTTGCCAGCGGTGTTGGCAGTGCTGTTGATTGCGAGGTGACTTTGCCACCCAGCCTCAACCCAAAACTTATTTTGCCACCCAGCCTCAACCCCAAACAGATTTTGACCTGAAGGGGCTTGTCAAACTTTGTATCCATGAATCTTAGACCAAGCAGGTTGTCCAAGCTCAGGAAGCGCTGTTGGAAGCTCAGGTCCACTGATTTGCATTGATCCACTTGAGGCCTGGTCAGTGGCCTGGAAATGTTTGATGTTAATGCTTGTGTATTTTAACGGCGTGTCATGATAACTATGATTATGTAATATTATATATCGGATATATATATATATATGGTTAAGACACTGGCCGAACACCTGCATGTTGACCTTGGATTTGTCATGGTCCTTGCTTGACTTGGCCTCCAAACCCTATGGATCTAATTTGGATCCTTAGGGAAAGGAGGAAAGCATTGCGCCACCACCACAGAGACCCCACCGTTGGATGTTGCAACTCGTCTTCGTTCCTCGTTTTTCCAGCGACACCTGAGGAAAGGTCTTTGGCACCAGCGACCTGGCGCGATACGAGTCCGCAGTTCGTTCGAAAGGCAAGGCTACCGCCCCCAGGTGAGGTGGTGATCGTTCTGGTAGAGGTGAGGTGAGAGGGCCACAACTCTGAGGTGAGGTGGTTTTCCACATACTCGTCTTCAGTCTTACAGTCTTAAAATCCTACACCTCTCCACATACTATACTTGTCTTACAAGATCTTACCACCAAGAGTTCACCAAGGGCGTGGTCATTGGAGTTTGGACAGCGATGCTGAGCCACCAAATGACAAAGGAGTGGACAACGGGCAGGGAGTCTTTATTGGAGGGGTCAGCACTCTCAGGGTCTCAGATCCAGGTTTTTGAATGTGTTGTTTTTGTTTTTCATTTATTTTTTTAAACTTGTTCTTTTTTGGGTCAAACAGGGCCTTAGGGTAAGCAAACTTTCGGAATCTTTCAACATGTCGCCCATGGAGGGACAGAATGACTTTATGCTTCAGAGATCGACCCCTATAGCCAATCCAATTGTAATTGGTCACACTTTGGATTGTTTGGGAGATAGACACTGGCGGATTCTCATCGTTTGCCAGGAACCTGGAACGTGGACGGAACGCACGGAAGGTGGCAAATTCGCCCTCCGCTCGGTGCTCCCGGCCCAGGACATGTTGGAAGCCAAAACACCAACGTGGACATGGAGGCGACAGCAGAAGGGCTGAGAGAAGTTGTGGTTTTGAAGAGTGAGACCATTTCATTGACGCCGCCCCGACACTTGAACAAACTCTTGGAAGTCCAAAACGCACAAGATTCAGGCCAAAAGCACAAGATCCACCGAACATCTCAGTTCCCCTTATAGTCAAAGAATGATGTCGAAAGTCTTCGACTACCAAGAGAGGTAGCCAGTGACCGTAAATAGGACCCGTCACCTGGGGTACCTATAGGATGGTCGAACTCGGGTTCTGACCCACCCCTGCAGGGCCGCGTTCGCCTCGCCGCACCGCCGAGGTCGACGTCGGCCGTCGGTCTCCGATGCGGCAGACCTCGGGCAAGCAGCTGGGCCCAGTCAGGACTGGCCTCCGGAAGGTTCTTCAACTTGCGGGGGTGAAGCCCCGAACCTGAGGGAAGATGGGCAGCAACATCATTAGCGAACCCAGGTGGCCAAGAGCCAAACTGGCCAAAAAGCAGCAGTCATGTCGGCCAAAAACATGAGAAAAGGCTTACCCTCCCTCCAACATATGAAAGTGGCTCTCACCTCCTGGTTGTAGACGTTTCTTCCAGTGGCCACGTGGGTCCATCACTGATCTGGTCACCCCCCGATGTGGCCTGGCTGGGCTGAAGATGTGCGAAAACCATTGAAAACCAAGTGAAAAACGATGGCTGCCTTTGACGCTGGCTGGCTGGTCCGGCGTCTTTGCATGTGACACAACCTTGCAATTGTAATTAGCAAGCTCCAGAGGATGACAGAAATAAGAAGGAACCAGTGCCAAGAAGGTCAATGCAACATACAAGCTGAATATGGTTGTGCATTTCAATAGGGAGACCCCCAACCAGTGGGTTTTAGTCTATTTATTTTCTTCCAAAGGGTCTTTGGGAGGTCTCCCTATTATAATACACCCCGGTATGAATCTTTGGAAGAAAGATAGGACAGACGGATTTTTCCCTGTGAGGCTTCGCCCCAGACGTAATCCATTTGCTTCTACAACTGACATACCCTGGAAGTCCAGTCATGATTCACTTTTACCTCCTCACAAGTGGTGGATTATGACTACCAGGTGGGGTAGCTCATGAGTCAAGTTCCGGAAGTTCCGGGATTTTTTGCTTGAGATGCATGGGACGATCTGTGGGTTGGACCAGTCTTCAGTCGGGAGAATTCGACCACTTTAAACCAATTAGAAGCCAACACAGGCCCAGGGATGAGTGATGATGAGTGTTTGTTTGCAGGGTTTACCTGACCTCATCATCCTTCAAGCCTGGCCTCATCGTGCGATCGGACTCCGCAATGCTTTGGATCGGACTTCCACATTGCTCAGGTTGTCCTTGACGAAAAGGCCCAGCAGTAAAGGCCCAAAGCAGGCAGGGGAGAGTGGGGAGGTTCTTTTCTGGCGAAGGCGGGGGTGCCGCAAGGGTTTAGCATTTTGCCACGGGGCCCACCTGGTCCCTTTGTCGACCCCTTCGAGAAGGGATTGGCATCGGGCATAGGGTTTGGCCGGGTTTGTCACATGTGCTTTTTCCTGTGCGTGCGAGGCCTCCACTAGCGGCTTGATGTGACTTGGACCTGATGGGCATTCGAGACAGAGCTGGGATTGTTTGTGGAGAGCTTTCTCAAGTGTTGGAGTTCGTACGTGACAAGTCACCATTTCAGCGAGCCAACCACCTCATGTCCACTTGGCAATCAGCCAAATTGGACACTACTGCTACTGCGAGGAGCTGTTGAGAGATTGTTCCATTAAGGAGGGGATTTGGTCCTCAGCGGATGGTTGGAAAAACTGTCAGGGAAAAACCACACTCTTCCCATACACTTCACTCTCCATCCAGTGAAGTTGTAGCACCTACTCAGATACTGTAACATGAAACGACATCCTAATTCATGTTATCGATGTTTGGGGTGTCACTTCAGGAGAAGTGAGGGGCTCCATCCATGGGGATCCTGCGGCTCGTCGTCGGCGTCGAACCGGCGCCAAGGACAACAGCCCCGATGGTGCAATCCGGACATGGGCCTCTCCAGGTGGTCTACAAGCAGGACATGCTGTGCGCGGAGCGTGTTGGTATCCCATCGTGGCGGGGTAAACACCATTCGGACATTCGCAAGAAGCCGGGCCTATAAGGCAGCGGTTATATATTTGGCATTGTTTAAAGTTTAAAACATCTTATGCGTTCTAACACTTATGATAGCGTTAGAGATGGATTCATTCTATTTGGACGTGGTCATCAACAACTTATCGCCATATGAGTGGCTTAGCAGGTAGCTCTCAAAATAGCACAATATACCCCAAAGACTCCATGTATATGCCGATCAATTGACCCCTCTGGCACCACCCCAACTGATCGGCAGTCCTATGGCAGTCCCATTAGTCGTGTCCGATAGTCAGGTCACCAATTGAAACCTGTCTTCGGGCGCTTCCCAACCCTCCAGTTCGGAGACCCGGGGCCTGTGCTGGTAAATGACTCCATGTATATGCCTATTCACGAAAGCTAGCGAAGCTAGCTGGAGTTACTCTTGCGATAGCAAGGTTTTTTTCGACCGGGTGCAAATCCTAACCCCTGATTTTTCAGGTCGAAGACCCCCCCCCCC
>CAXAMN010010236.1:51882-102240 GCA_963970005.1 Durusdinium trenchii
ATCTCTCTCATCTCTCTCTCCTCTCTCTCTCTCTCTCTCCTCTCTGTCTCTCGTCTTTCCGTCTCTCTTCTCTCTCTTCTCTCGCAGGAGGATCCGGGCAAAGAGCCACATATAAAGGACTCTTCACCCCTGCCTCCAAAAAGAGCGCCGTGTTTTTTCCTACCTCGCTGCCCTCCACTTTCCCATTCTGGAGCGCTAGCTTTCGCCCCCCCCTTGGCCTCAAGTGCCCCTAAACCACCCCTGGCCTGATCGGCAGTCCTATGGCAGTCCCATTAGTCGTGTTTGGGTACCTTCCCTAGGGCTCCAACCACCTCCTGAGAAAGTGGTTGGGGTGGGTTTTGGGGGTCTAACCACCTTCTGAGGATATGGTTGGAGCCCTAGGGCTTAATAGTGGCCCAATAGATTGAGACCAATCCATCCCAGCCATACCGATCTTTGGCCCGCTGAACACTCGCATCCTCGCAGGAGGCTCCCAAGGCGGCCTTCGCACCGCCACCACGAGGTCCGGTGGTGCACCTTGGAGAGCGTTTCAACAAGGGCGGTCTGGCGGTCTGGGAAGTGTTTTTCTTCACCCAAAGGGACCCTATGCGAGAAAATCCCTTCTGGGAAAGATGTGTTTGCTTTTTATTGTTGTCCCAGTTCCTGAAGCAAATCCAAGAGGGATGTGTGCTACATCGCGAAGTTTCGCACGTGGAACAGCGTGGAACCAAATTCCTTCAGCGTCCTCCTCTCCACGACGCCCCCCGAACAGCCGAAGAGACCGACACACACACACACACACACTTGAATAATTTACCGTTAATTTATATACCTATTCTAACTGCTTGGTGGTCAATCTGGAGGATGCATTTAAAGATTGAGAACTATTCAAATCATTTTCTAACTGTTAGTGGGTTACAGATTTGTGAGGGAGCGCAAGAACCTTCTTGGCGGTGAACGGTCCTGTTTTTGTTTCGTTCTTTTGGCGGCCTTATTGCACAGGCAATTGCCAAAAGGTCTCTGGTTCACTGACAGGTCCCGGTCGTAGGGATGGTCAGACCCAGGATCTGCCATGGCCCTATACCGTGATTTCAGAGGTTCGATGGCACAGGGCCCCAAAGAGGTGGTTCTATACACAAAGGACGCTTTGGGGTTTGAGTCATTTACTCTGAAACCACTGTAATCCATGAGATTGGAAGATTTGCCAACCCATTATATGTTTGCATTCGTCGATCCTTCGTTTGGTTCACTCCGAGCCCTCCAGGCTCTACAGCGCGGTGGGCACACCTCCTGCGGGGGGCACCGTGGTCAACGCGCCGGCCACTCGGAGCTTTGCAGCTTTGCCCCGGGGGGGTGGAGGACTTTGAGGATTCCAGCATTCGGTCGGATCGGGATAGTGATGGACATTGTGAGTATTATAGGGAGTTCTCATGGATCGAGTTCTCATATATAGCTTTAAATTTCAGATTCTCCATTCATCCCAAAGCAGATGATTTACCACTTCGGTATCTCATTTGACGCTCAGCACCCAACTCACAGGCAATGGTCTTGGCACCCACGGCCGTTCACTCCGCACTCACGCCTGCGCCTTTGCCGCAGCCGGTGCCGCTGCAGCCGGCCGTCGCCACGGCGACAGGGGTGAGTCCGGCGCCAGGCCGCGCGGTGACACCGCGGTCGCAGCCCAGTTGTGCACCCAAAGGCGAGTGGGCGGTTTCCGCAGTGTTCAGTGGGAGGATGCAGAGCTGAGCTCCAGGCGGAGACCGGCCAGAGGGCCTGGCATTACAAGCGGGTTAGTACTTAAGTGGACCGAACCGCTGATTGATTCTTTTGGGTTTGACCCCAGGTGGATGGAGATGACGGAGTCATTTTCGGACGAGCGTATGAGCGTGACAATGGCCTAATGCTTCCAAGCTGCATCACCCGGTGATGGCGCAGCAAGCTGAAATTTGGGAAGTACGAGAAAAGATTACCGACATGTACAGATATGATCAGATATGAAGAAGTAGCAGCCACATGCATTGGGTGCTTTTGGTGGTCAATACTTACCCTAGAGCTCCAAGTGCCTTCTGAGAAGGTAATGAGAAGGTGTTTGGGGTGGTGTTCGAGGGCCCAAATACCTTCTGTTAAAAGTACTTGGAGCCCCAGGGTTAAGGATACTTAAGGCATTTTAGGGCAACTCTTCCTTCCCAAGAGTGTCCATCCTCAGATTTCCGGCTCCATCCAGCTACAGAAGGGGGGCCGCCGGCGTCCCCAGTTCCGCTGTGCTCGTGACCCGAAAGGTAAGCATCAACAGGCTGCCAGTAAGCGGTTGTTTCAAGTCATGTGTGAAACAAATTGCGCTGGTTCCTTGGTAGACAGACTATGAACATCCATGTGTGGGCGGTTGGAAGGCCATCCATGTTCGGGATCAGCGACCTTGGACGAAGACTCTAACCCGAAAGCCTTGGCTCCAATGGCAGGAAAAACCTTCAACTTTTGCTCCGAATGTGGCGCAAAGTTTCTGAACTCGGCCAAGTTCTGTCACGCGTCTTGGCGCAGCTGGCGCTTCGCGACTCGAAACTGGGCGACGGAGAGCGGCGCAGTTTGATGAATATAGATAATTTATTCAATGAGGTTCACACGTGTCCAAAACACCAACAAAAACGCACGGGGGAAAAACTGAAAAAACAAGAAGCCTTTTTTATGGATGGTCGATCTTGTTGGGACGAAGGCGCGGCTATATGTTCTGGCAAGTATAACGTTTTGGGATGTGATTTGATCGGAGCATGATATGCCGATGCTTTCATTGTGCGGGGATGTGTGGCACTAGTTGGAGATCAACAAAAGCATCAACATGTGTACACTCACCACGCCATACCACACCTATAGGCTATTATAGGCTTCCTCACCTGGCCAGCCCCATGTCCCCCATTCCTTTGGTCATCCCATCCATGACACCAAGTCCCACAAGAGGCATCGTTTCATCATCCCAGCCTTCCCTTCCCCAAATCGTCGATGGGGCTGGAATACATTCCCCCAAACTTACTTACGTACGGAACATCTACCCACCATTTTCTTCGTACAAAAAGGGTTCCTGCTCAATACTATACTTACCTGTCCTCCCTTAAATCTACCACCCCCAAGCCCGAAAATTCTACTCTACATCTAAAAATTGTAAATCATCGTGTCCTGGCGGTCCCTCCGGCTTCAAGCGGAGGAATGCGGCGTCTTGCGCCCCGGCTGTGAACCAAGCCATAGCAAGTTTTGTCACCATTGTGGCGCCAAAGGCGCCACCGTGAAGGTCCCGAGCCGCCGGTGAAACTGGAGCTGGTTTGTTGGAAATGGGTCTTTCGCGACGTGGAAATCTTCGTTTTTCTTTCTTTTGGGAAGACCATGGACCGATGAGGGGCGAAAGAAGGACATGGTGACATTCGGGAAGGACATGGATGAGCAGTGTTTTTCTTTTGATTGGTTTCGGATGGGTAGACGGATTGTTGCATTTGTGTCAAAAAATTGCTGAGTTGACCACCCCAAATGTGCCTTTTTTTTGTATTTACACTATACTCTCCAGAGCGTTGCATGTATAAATTTATCGGTTACTGTGGACACATTTGGGTGATTTCAGGGGTTAATGTAGGCATGTAGCATATATATATATATAACACATGCATGTATGGAGCATTTGGGTATATAGTTATTTGGCACCGAGTGAGCGAGGGACTTTTCCTAGAATAAGTGCAGGCCTGAGAGTTCGAGAAGAACCCTCAAGTCGAACAAAAATAGACCTGGAGTCTCCAAAGTATCATCATGGGACATGACATATATAATCCCTTGAAACAAAAAAACACATGTTAGTGCTCCAACTACCTCCGTTTCAAGGGTGTTTGGTTTTGATGGTTTGGAAGGCCCCACTTACTTAGAGCCCTTGTGGGACCGTTTGTTTGAGATGTTTTGAGGGTACGTGGAGGGTCCAGCGAGATCACTGCAGCGTCGTCGTCGGCTCAGAGCAAAAGAGGTGTTCGCCTTCCGTCGTCATCGTGGGATGCGAAGATCGAGAGACGGAAGAAAACAGAGGGGGGACCTGAGATACTCGGAGTTTTTTGATAGCAGATAGCAGGTTCGGTAGGTCAAGTTTGTCATTTTTCGGCATGATTATTATAGTACAGTATGTTGTAGGCTATAGGCTGTTTTCTTTTGGATGACAGCTGTTTTCTTCCAAGACTATACTTGGCCCCACTGGAGAAAAAGGAAGTTCCTTTCGGGGTCGCCAAAAGACCATTCTTAAAAGAGTCTTGGAATCTCACAATATTTTCATATGCATTCTGTTATATTCTGTTGTGTGTTCTTTAATCTCGATTCGTTTGCGACGAAAGAAGGCCGGTGTTGTTCAACAAGCCGGCCCTGGTTCGCCATGCCAGGCCGGCTACATCTTCTACGTGGAACCTGATGGTGTTTGGTCTTTCTGGGCCGCTCGGCTGGTCGACCTGGACCGGCGAAGGAACGCATCGGGCGGACCGGACGAGCCACGAGCCACATCGAGCAACGTCCGGACGAGCCGATCGACCACCAACTCGGAAGGGTTGCAACACTTTGGATAGCAACACAAAGTGTTGCAGTGTTGCTCATGTTTAATACACATGGTTTAACACCGTAACATCTTGGTGTATACCCACACTTTGCAATTGCCAGGGCTGCAGATTAAAAAAACAAAAAACACGTGGTGTTCTCACGGTGTGCCACGTGTGTCTCACCGTGCGCACGCAGAATGACTCAGGTGGGCACTGGCAAGACCTGGGAGAAGCTCCGATCTCGGTGGAACGGAGTCAAAGGTCAAAGGGATGGGTCGCTGCATCGCTCGGGTGGGATGGTGCTCCTGCGCTCTGCGCGGTTTAAGGTTAAACGCCAGTGCGAATCCATAGGCATGGCATGTAATTACCCATTTTTAGCTTTAAGGGGTATATAATTGTAATATATATATATATATACTATATCATCGATCTGTACATTCACCCAACATCATCTGAAGAAATCACTCCAAGTCATTGGCAAATATTCTAGTTCGGGTTGTTGAGGAGCGAAGAATCTTGCATGACCTTTGAAAGGAGTAATTACACATGGACCAGCACGTGTCGGTTGGAGGGTGCTCCTGTTAGGCACCCGAAACCCAAACGTTGGAAGCCTGATGTTCCTTGAGGAACAGGGTGGCTTTCACATCCGAATGTGTTCCACGGAGTGTAGGAGTTACCTAGCCTACAGAACATGTTAGAAACATGAGCGGATGGAATCCACGCCCATCTTTTGGAGAGTTGATCCTCACTGAGTGAACCCATCAGGCTGTAGTAACTGCATGAGGCGCGGCGAACCGTGCCGGGAAACCCAGCGGCTTCACTCGCCGAGGCTCTATGGCAGCAAGGTGGTCTTGGGCCGATGGCACGGGAGACCCAAAGGCAGCGAGTCTTTGGTCTTCTTTTGAATCGAGTAGGCCGCAGACGATCGGAGGATGAAAGGCCATGAAGAAGACCCATCTATAATGAGAACACCTGCAAGTAATAAGTCCATCTCAGACCCAACCTGAGACCACTGCCTACCCTAGGAAATCCGAGCCCTTCTCCAATGGAAAGGGTTTGATCCGGACCCCTGCGAAGGTGTTGGGGGACCGACCACATGGGCACTTGACGGTGGCATAGAAGAACAAGAGAGTCAACCAGGTTGACAATCCTCTCACAGCTTTACATTGATAGTATCCCCTGCGAGTCCAAGACCATTTCTTGAATGGTCCTTTATCGAAAAGGAGCTTCCTCTACTTCGGTGCCCAAAAAATGTTTTTTGGACTTCTATAGGCTATCTACCAGCACCCTCCTGGCCAGGCTGTTAGTTGAGGGTTGTTGGACCCTAACAGGTCTCAATTGGTGACCTGTCGGAGGGTCCTGGTATAGATTCTATAGGTTTCGTTGCCCTACCGGACCGTCACACCGTGATCCACCGTCTTCTCCACGGCCCAGGACGCACTTGCGTGGCACAGTGGACACGAAGAATAAGGAGGCGAGGTCCGACCGGTCTTTTTCGATCGCGAGACGTCAGGTTGAACTGCTGAAGCAGAGAGAGAGGACCAATCAATCCAGTTGCCACCCTCAGGGCTCCAGTCGTGCCTCGGATATGACTGGACCCTCCAGTCGTCCGGGACGACTGGTGCACTCTTTGCGTGCAAGCTGCCGACGCCGTCAGGCTCGCTTCTACGTGGATCACCAGCTGGTGGCCCGAGGTGCGAGTCTGTCATAACCTTGTTGGTGCACGAGGACCCTCCGTTTGAGGTGTTTATAAACAGCCTCTTAGAGGTTAAGAGGTGTCCAAAAACCACTGGACTTGGAGGGTGCTGGTATAAAATTGATGATATTTCATGAACCATGTAGCATCATGAGTAGCATCATGTAGCATCAAAAGTATATAAGTATCATCATATGGAGTTCGAGATTGTTAGATAGTTATGCTGTTGTTTTTTATGTTTAAAGGGATGTTCCAAATGCATATGTAGATCGTGACCGACGGTTTTGGAGCATCAAAGGATGTCAGAACCTTCACTTCAGATGGAGGCCACCAACTAACCCACTGACTCATATGAAAGAGAGAATGAGTTGAAGCCACCAGTCCAAGGACATACTAGGACTGGGTTCGAGATGTCAGTCCCGTGGAAGGACTAAACAGATGCCACGTCCCGTGCAGTCGTCCGAAAGGGTTGGAAGGCTTGGATGGATCATGCGCAAAAGCCAAGGTGGCCACCTGGGTTCCCACGTGGCCTGGTTCTTCCTTCTGCGGCAAAAAAGGTCATCAAATCATGTTTTGTCATGCTCAACAATGACATTTGCAGGTTCGGAGGGAAGCAATGAGTCACAAGCAGCCACTTGTTCATTGCCCAGGTTGTTGACAACATGTTTAATTCATATTGTTAAATTGCAGTTTGTTATATTGTTCTTATTATGTGTTGTCTTTATGTTGCATTCCTTGGTTTAGTTAAGTTCAATTCTGAATTACCATTTTGGGGATTGTGTTGCTGCCTTGCTTTGCGATCAAAGTTAATGCATTGCCCTTTTTTGGCTCCCATTTCGAGTCTACCTCCATTGAAAGGGTCCAGCTATTGCCAGGAGGCCCCTTTCTGAAGCCATCAGGATGTGTTATTTTGGATGTTCTGATGAGAAAATCATGCTGCAGGTTGGGCCAGCTATGTGCCTAACACCAAAGGGCTGCTTCGCGCGGCGGCCCAAACTCTGCGGGATGTGGGGCACTTTGCGCAGCTGGACTTGGTGGCCTGGTTTCGTCAATGGAAAGCATGGCTTTGAGGCGTGAGGGTCTCTACGTACAAATTGTTCTGGACCCTCCAAAGTACCTAAGAAAATGGGACATGACCCTGAAAAACAGGTACGTACTTGTACCCATTTTCGGAGGTACTTATTGACTCCAGGCACATCCAGATTGAAGTGGATATCATCCCAACTCCCTTGATTGTCGGCAACGGCGAGCCCAAACAGTTTGAGTTCTAACTGCAGACCCAAAGGTTCTGGCCCTCGATGGTTTGTGTGTTTGGAACGCTTTGGAACTTGGTTGGCGTTGGCTGTGGTATCCGAAGAGGTCTCATTCCATCCTAGCAACGCATTTTTTCTTGACAAGTCCTCAACCTTGAAACTTGTTATCAATCTTGTACTGTAGTTGTTGTGTCCTTGGCGCGCGCGCAGACACCAACACATCTAAAAGACTTCATGTTTTCGCGATGCTCTTTGGCTCTTTGGCTTGGCTGGAGTGCTTGGCTGTTCAGCATCCGGCTCGACAGGTCCCGGCTCTGGGTGATGGCTGGAGACGACGGCATCGTGCGTGGTGGCAGGTGGTGACCTGGAGTGGCAGGTATATAGTATATGATACACCCAGTGTTACACCTCTATGGATCTATGGATACACCCCTATAGCAGTGATACACCCCTATGGATCTATGGATCTATGGCAGTGATACACCTCTATGATCTCTATGGACCTATGGATCCACATACCGAACCAGGTCGGTGATGACGGAGTGTTATGCAGGCGCCGACCGTCACGTCGGGCCCAGTCGTACCGAAGCTGAGATGGGTGGATCCTCGTCGGGCACCCCTTGAGCTTCATGTCCAGGTGTCCGATCCACAAGGGGTGTCCGATCCTTGGGGGGTATTCCAGCCAGATCCCCGATTTCGGAAGGTGCTGGGCTGGGTATCTACACATATTCTACACATACATAGATACACACACACATATATATATATATATACACATTAGACATACATAAGTTATATACCCACACCCAACGTATGGGGCTTGGTCCTGTAAGCCCCAAAAACCCACTCAAGGACGAACCAGCCTGGCACGGGCGGCGAACCAGGCGGCCTTGTACCCAAGCTGCCCTGCCCTGCCCAGGTTTGGGCGGAGGCGCTGAGGCCTGGTGAAGGAGTTCAATGACCTATAAAAGCTCTTCTTGGGGTTACGGGTCATTGGACTCTGGGGTTACGGGTCGTTTGCCTTTTGGGTGGGCTTTGAACTTGCCTTTTGGTTTTGAAACTACCTTTCCATGGCCCACAGACATTGGGCAGTGCACACTTACATGTGCAATGTCATGCCGCATTCGGGAAACTGCTTCATGATAATAACAATTTAACACATTTCAACCAGGTACACGAACACTCTTCGGCTTGAGTCCAAGCCTGAACGAGGGCCCAGCTTACGATGCGAGTTCTCATAAGCCAAGAAGTTGAGTCAAGCCTTTCACTGCCACACCAGGCAGAATCGTTCGAAAAAAAGATTGAATAAGTAAACTAAGGAATCCATAATTGGGACAGATGATTTTCTCACGTGCCAAAGCTGTTCAAAATGTTCACGCTTTGAGTCAGATCCGCCGCTGCTGCACAAATTGTGCCTTTCAGACTCCCAAGCTGTGTTCTGGTGCCGAAGCCACCCTGCCAGGCGCAGCCCAAGTTCTTTTTCACTGGAGACCTGAAAGAAGTGGCCGCCTGAGTAGAGAAAACGAGGTTCGAACGACCTGAGCGGTCGACCTCGAACTGGAGGTCGACCTGAGCTGTTGGTGACCTCGAACGTTCGGGGCGACTGTCGACTGTTCGACTGGCCTTCGTTCTGGGTTCGGGAAAACTAAGTTATTTGTTTACAGGACTTTCAGGAACCGCATTTAGTGTCATTTAGTCATGTGCCCCAGCCATTCCATAAACATGAATCGAAAGTTGTCAGCGATTGTCGTGACGATGGCAATTTTTTGGATTGAGTGGGTGTGAGATGAAAACCTGAGACAGTGCAGTGAGGGCCTTGTCCTTTCCCTACACCCCCAGACACCGAACCTCAGAAGGTACTTGGAGGCCTAGGGTTTGGTCACATCATAACTTTTGTCCATGGGATGTGCGCGACTGAACGACTAACGAGCCTTCCATATCGGGTGTGATCATCCCCTATGCGACAGGGGGTACTATAGATCAGGTTTGCAGTAGAAGTTCCTGCACATGACTTAAGAGAGTGTCACTGCCATGTAATAGGCCAGCATGATCCACCCCAGACAGCTGTACTGCAGCATTTGTTGTTTCAGCGCCACATATCGCCACATGTAAGAATCGCAGGGAGGCCCTTTTCTTGTCCGTTTTTTGTGTGTTCTTCTTTTCCATCCACTCCATGGGACTGGCATATGTACATACATTCACCCCTAAAAGCACCCCTGGCCTGATCGGTACATATTTTGAAAAACGAGAGTCTTTGTCTTTGTGGTTTCTTTTCTCCAGCCATTGTCTTCTGGGTCCGCAGATGTTTCCCGGTCCCTTGGCCCGGTCGGCTGAGCCGAGGTGTGCGTCCTGGGCTCCTTGGGCCAGCAATCCGAAGCACGGGGAAGAAGAAGGACCCTGACAGACCCTGGTGACCCTGGCAGACCCTGGTGACCCTGACAGACCCTGGTGACCCTGACAGACCCTGGTGACCCTGGCAGATGGATGGTCAATCATGGCAACTGACTCTTCCATGTTTGTTGGAGGGAGGGTAGATACTTGTGTCATGGTGTTTCACCTTGTTGGGGGAATGGTGTCCCCACTGCGAGCCGCAAAAAGGTTCCTCGATCGATGTAAAAGTACATGGGAGATGAAAGAAACAACAACTAGCAAGTAGATGTCAATAGTAGCAAGAAGAGGCTTGTGTTTCATGGCCCTTTGGAGCAGGCGTTGTGTTTCAGCCTTGAGGTGAAGGCTGTCAATGCCCAACCTCGGGGGGTCCAGAGATGTAACAGACATCGAGGAGCAGAGGCCATGGTCGACACCCGGCAGTTGACCGGTCAGTTGACCGAACTTATCCCGTTTGGCCTCCAGTCGTACCTTCTGAGGTTCGCTGCGACTGGGGTGGGTGCCAGGAGGGTCCAGTCATACCGAACCTGAGGAGGTACGACGAAGTCGGTGTAGGGTATGGGATCTCAAGCCATCAAGAAACCCAACGCATCGAAAAGGGCCACTGCGGCTCTTCGGCCCTTGGGACCAGATCTTCGGCCCTTGGGACTGCCTCATGTGTGGGTTCCTTAGTTCACTCTTCCCTAGGGCTCCAACCATATCCTCAGAAGGTGGTTAGACCCCCTAAAACCCACCCCAACCACTTTCTCAGGAGGTGGTTGGAGCCCTAGGGCTTCTACAAGTGCTTCCAGTAACTTCCCTATAGGGATCCAGGTCATGACGTACCGAACCTCAGGTTCGGTACGGCTGGACCCGACCCAGGCAGCATAAAACACAGTGCCGAACACCTCACTTTCTCAGGGTTCGGTGGATCCCTAGCCCAGTGGCATCCCAGGCAGTTGGGCCCTTCGTTCGGTCGGAGGGGCTGGACGGGTTTTCGTCGAACTGGCACTGGTTGTACCAGTGATAATTCGTAGGAACTGCCTGGGATGCCACTGGATCCCTGGGGCATCCTAGGGCAGAAAGGTACTTCACAGCACAGCACTTTCCAGCCAGCCGTGGTGCTTAGCGACAGAAGCGGTAGCTGGCCATTGTCTCAGCATCTACGAGCAACAGCGCTCGCTTGCGCTCAACAAGAGGGTACCGTGTGAGAAGCAGCTCGTCCAAGCCCCAAATGCACCGAAACACCCAAATGATGCATGTGAACTTCGGAATGAAAAGGGACACGTCTATAGGTTTTCCCATGATTTCCCCATCATGGCCATGCAACAAAGCATCCCTGGCATCGCATCGACCGTGGTTTCGCCGAGGCCGGGTCGCTGCTGACAAGGAGGACCTCGCCGGAGAAAAGGCGAAGCTCCTCAAGGCGCAGGAGCGGTGGTTGGGTCGTGGCACGATGTCAGTTCACGGCACGATGTACGATGTGGCTGTGGGTCACAACCTGGAGCTCGTTTCACCCTGGTAAGTTGACCTCCCACGACCAGGTTAAACAGTGAGCGCAGTTTCAGGGAGTGAGCGCAGTTTCTTTTTGCAGTGTCAGACTGAATAACTATTGATAGAACCATGCTGTTGGGGTCACCAGGAAAGTATCTCTTCCACTGGACACCCTTGGAATTTCTTAGGCCGCTTTAGAACCCAATCGCTTTGGGCTAAAGATGGTACATACATGTACATATATACGTATATGTATATATAGTCATATATAATACCATGTAATCATATGTGCACTTCTGCAGTCATTGCACCACCTTGAAGCCCTGCCACGACCTGCCTTCGCCCCCCATTCAAAGCCATCAGGCACGATGGCACTTGGGGGTCATCTCCAACGTCTCATAGCCATCCAGCAGGGCAAAACATGGAACGCCAGGAGTTCAACAACCGTAGACCTGCGCAGTGGACGACCTGGCTACCTTTTTGTTTGGGATTGCTTTTCCCACTAAAACGAGAACAGGTGGAAACAGGCTATCCTTTTGTTTTCCTGCGGAACTGAAGGAGTCAGTAGAAAACCGCACCTTCTATAGCTGGCTGAATTTTACTGACCCAATAAACCGTTGTTCGATGTGGTGTGCAGATTCATCTACCAGATGCTCTACGAGACTGGCACATATGCCACTGGAATCCACTGGATACGGAATTGGTTGACCCCGGTCAATGTCGGTCAGGCAGATATTCCAGTACATATGTGTTAGTTGAGAAGCTTGCATTGTGCTATTCAAGAACCACTCAAGCGAGATCCGTATTAATGTAGGATCCTGATTACTAAAAGGGATCCCCCCTCCTCTAAACAAAAGGGATGGGCTCTACAATAATCTACCACCAAAACACATCTGGGTTCCTGGGAGGATTCCTTTTGTAATTGAGTGTAGTTGACTGTAGTATTAATGTTTCTTTCTTTTCAATTCATAGTCATAGATTCTAGTTATTTATGTTCCTTTCTCAGGTTTTTGTAGATATTCTCGGCAATCCTTTCATACTACTAAGAAGGGTACAAAGAAGGTTTGCAGGTCCTTTGCGGCTTTGTGGAAGAACTAGGGAAACCTATACTTTCAATACTCTCAGCAAGCCAGCCATTGGCTTAGTAGTATTGAGATGTGTAGCAATTAAGGTTGTACATGTATTTTTATTGAGGCAAAGCTTTGCACAATTGAGGACCATTAAAGCAAATTTATGATCAGGGGCCTTCCTGGTCTACTACCTTGGAAATTTGTTTAGGAGCTATCTTTACAGACAGGATTGATTACGGATTTGTTGGCTGTGGGAAGCTGTCGGTTTCCAAGAAGAACTAGAGAAACCTATACTTATCAGTGCTCTCAGCAAGCAAGCCAGACATTGGCTTGGCAGTATTAAACATTGTAGTTATTAATATTGTATATATTTTATTGAGGATCAGGGGCCTTCCTGGCCTAATACATTGAAAATTTGTGTAGGAGCTATCTTTACATACAGGATTGTTCAAGGAATTGGTGGCTTTTGAAGCTGTCAGTTTTGAAGACGCACTAGAGAAACCTATTGATAATTATCAATACTCTCAGCAAGACAGGCATTGGCTCAGTAGTATTCACAGGTCTCCGAAGGATTTAAAACCCTAAGTTTGCTCGGATAATCAAAAATTAGGATCACAACATATTTGAGCATAATAGATGAACCTTAAACGACATTGTGCTCAGAACTATGTTTCAGAGTTTTAGCAGTATTATATAGGTCTTACCAATCAGGATCGGCAGGGGTCCATAGTAATAGTCATTTTGCTGTAATTTGCATGTATTTTGCCTTCATGCTGCTGTCATTCTGCTTTCACTTGCTTTCATTCTGCTTTCATTGTGCTTTGATTTGCTTTCATATTGCTGCCACTTAATACAGAAATGTACTGTAAAAGAAAACATTCCAAAGCAAGCCAGGAGCCACAGTAGGGAGAGGGTTTGTATTTGTGGACCTCGTCCCTATATACTGTGGATCCTTGGCAGTTGTGAGGAGTACCCTTGGAAAGCTTGTTGCAGTGAAGCTTTTCATAAGGGTTTGGTTTGCAATTAAAAGCCTAATTGTTTTGGAAGTTGCAAGATTTTCTTGTTGTTTTCATTCTGCTTTCATGTGCTTTCAGTATGCTTTCAATTGCTTTCATTTTGTAAAGAATTTGCAATCGCCACTGTTCCTAAGTGTTTCTTGGATTTTTCGGAGCTGAACTTTATAAAGCTGGCTCTAAACTATTTTTCTGGAGCCAATGCCCAGATTTTGGACGAATAAAACAACAAATTGCTCTGAAAACAGACATTTTTGATTTTTACAATTTCGGATGATCTTACATCTAGGCAGAGCTGCTCCCAACAGGCCCTTGGGTCATCGGGAGAATTGGGAACCGCGCTATCTGCCAGGAAATCTACAGCCTGGATGACGACTTCGACATCCAGAAGCTGGATCGTGGCGACCACCCGAGGTTCAATTCCGATCCGGAAACCTCACATATGTTTACGACCTTCCCACGCATCGTCTATCACTCAACCGACTTCAGGGGTTGCAGTGACATCATCAAGAACGGGTTGGTCGTGGGTGGATTCCCTCGCAAGACCGGGCGGTCACAACTACTTCACTGTGACGCCGTCCTGGATCGCCAACATGAGGAAGCTAGCGGGAACGCGAGCTGGGCAGCCGATCTATTTAGCCTTCGATACGGAACTCATGATCCAAGAAGGCGTTCGACTGTTTCGAACTGATGCCGCGATCTTGTCGCCAGACTGGATCAGCAACAAGCATCTCATGTTCGCCTACAATGCTCGCGATGCCTCCTTTGTGTGGACGAACCCTGCGTACCCCAAGTTCAGGACCGACTACCATGCATCGATCAAGGAGTACCAGGAGGCGGACCCCAACCATCCAGCGGCACCCGCACAATACCAGTTGTCGAGGTTGGGCATGATGAAGAACTTCATGCTGGTGGACAATTGGAACGATGTGAAGGAGAAGATCATCAAAGGATCTGTCAACATTGTGCGGCCGCCAAGGGAGCTTGAGGGAGTGATTGATGAGCTCGCTCTGACGCTCGCTCCTTCTAGTCAGTGCGCCTGGGCACTGGTCCATGATCTTGATCTCCATTTGGAGCGCGGGAAGGACTTGAACGGAACGATGATGCAAGTGGTGGTTTGGCAAGGAGACAGGCTGTTGCTGCAAGAGTTCGGGGGCAGCCAGGTCCTCGTAAGCAGCCGATGCGGGCATGCGAAAACAGTTGTTGTCGAGAGGGCACCCAGACAAGCAAGGTGACAGGCACTTGTTTGAGTTGGACCTGGTGGATTGCTTCGCAGCGCCTCCTCACCCTCCTTCTCACAGCGCTTGGAGTGTGAGGTTCGGGCCCATGATGAATTCCAAGATTGCTTTCCTCAGGCTCCGTGACATCATCGAGGTGTTCACCATGAGGACCGCATCATCCACTGCAACGCTGGGGTCATCGCGCGCCTGCAGTTGGTGCCGCGATCGAAGGAAACGCAGAACACATGGAGTGCAGCGGACACATGGCTTTGCACGTTTACATGTTGATATGTTATTATATCATACTGCTTCTCCCTGCAGGCATCGCTGGGGAGAAACACGCCCTCGCATTTGGAAATGCACTTCTCCAAAAGTGCGAGCCCCAGGGGCCGTCCTTCATGGCTGCTGGAATAAGGAAGCCCCAGCCGTCCCTCATGGCGGCTGGAAGGAGGGGTATGCGGCCTGGCGCTCTTGGTGGCTAATTCTCTTGTCAGGTGAGTGCAAGAGCCGCAAAGCAACTGCCACCGGACTGCAACTCTGAGCGCCATTGCTGTTAAGCGGCTCAAGGCTCGGCCATTCGAAAAGAGGCCGCCTCTTGAAATTGAATGCAACAACAATTGTTTGGAACACTTGGCCCCGGCCATGTGTAGCTGGTCAACTTGAGCTTGGCCCGGCCATGTGAGGCATCCTAGTTTCCGAAACGAACGATTTCTTGCCTATACCGCCTATACCAGATCCATTTGCAGATCAACCACTTCCAAAATTGTTTTAGACTAGTTCCTGGGCTTGTTTTCGTTTGTCTACGACGCCGGTGGCAGGACCACCGCAATTCGCTGGAGCAACTGCCCCGGCTGCTACGTGACTTGGGCTGCACACTGGGCGCTCGGCAGAACAAAAGCCATGGGCCAGGCAAAGGGTTTGATTTGTGACCCAATAAATGCCCTTGTTTGACACTCTCAAACAGGAGTTGGGCTGGAATCTCACGAAGAGGGGGGTTTGTGAAAACCATGAACACCAAATTGGTCTTGAATTACCTTGTTATTTTAGAAAAGAGTTTCGCAGGACATGACAAATATAGTCACCCACCCCAACCACCGAACCTCAGGAGGTGGGCCAGGAGCCCAAACGGGTAAGTAGTCAGTCAGACCTCATTCCTTCCTCACGAGGCGAGAGTGGTGGCAGTTCGGAGCCCCAGAGTGGGTGGAGCGGGCGATTCTATTTTTGAGGTCCAGGCCAATAGTTTTTTTTAGCCAAACCAAGCCAGTGTGCACTTCTATCGGCAGAACCCCCTGGCCCCAAATGAGGGTGTTTGGGAGGTCTCCCTGTTTTCACACCACACACCCAAGTGTTGAAACTGCAACCTGACTCCCCATAGCCGCAAAGGCAGTCAGAGGTAACCCACACTCGTTTTGAACTCACTGTTGCTTCCACTAGGTGGATGCCATGTTACAATGCACTGTCACATGGGGCGAGTGCGCACTTGTTGCTCGAAACGTAACGATGAGGAAACCACAGAAAAAAGGGCTGGGTTCAGCCCAGGTGCCTTTGTAGTCCATGCATGTTCATGCCCGTTCTTCTTCCACAGCTGGCTACGATGACTCCCTTCAAGCTTGCGTTTGCAGATCAATGTCTTGGACATTCCAAGACATTCCAAGACTACATATTCTGGAAAATCGTTTGGCCGCCCCAAGACCCACCCCCCTTTCCACCCCTTTCACAGGGGACGGACCCGACACCTTCACAGGAATCCGGGCCGGAACCAACCCCGGAACCCACCCCTTTCCACGGGGGGCCGCAACACTGGAACCAGCCGACCTGGTTCCACAGTCCAGTCCCCAAGAAGCAAGACCTCAGAACCACCCGGAACAAAACGGCTTCCCTTGAAGTCCAAGACCATGTTTCAAATAGATGTGTTTTTGTAAAAACCCATCGTTTATCACTAACATGGTGGATTGTTTCGCAACGTAAGCTGCTTTAGATGGTTTCATCGGTTGATCAACGGGACGGGCAAGTGGTTTTGATGGGTCGAATCGACCTCTGGGGCTTTCACAACGTCTCTCCTCAGACCGGTCGGTTCGGACCCGAGGCAAGGCAGCCGGGACGGGCAGCGGCAGCGCCCTGGCAGCCGCCCTGAAGTGGGCGACCGTGCGGGAGCCCTTTCGACCGGTGTAGTGCGACTGGTGGTGGTGGTGGATGGAGGTGGACCCGAAGGGGTGTAGCTGAATTCTGAGCTGAAGGTATATCGAGACTGAGACTGGAGGATGCGAAGGGGCGGGTGACCCAGTTGGGATGTGTGGGACCATTTTTTCTTGGAAGACCGTTCTCTCGTTTGGGCTCCTGGCCCACCTCCTGAGAAAGTGGTTGGGGTGGGTTTTGGGGGTCTAACCACCTTCTTCTGAGGATATGTTTGGAGCCCTAGGGCCTAGGGACAGGACCTTTATAGGAAGTCATTGGATGATCTGAAAGGACCCACTTTCAAGAAACAAGGACCGGATTGCGCGAGGCTTTCAGAATGTGCTTAGACCCCCATGGCACCCACCCCAGTCCCACCGGTCACCCCAGGAGCCGGGCCAGGAGCCCAAACGGGTATATAGACGGCTCAAAGCATGGTTGATCACGTCTTCGCCGTGGCCGACGTGACACCCGTGGCATTGGGGACCCCTTCGGTGGGTCCGTGGATCCGAAGGACTGAAGAACCAAACGCGCCCAGAAACAACCGAGAACCTGATTGACCCCGGTTTTGGAGCCAAAATAGGGTCTCTTCCTATCAAAACAGGTGCCAAATGGGTTCTAGGAATGTATATAACGTTAACATGATGTAACTACCATCAATGTAACATGATGTAGCGACCATCCTGGCGGGGAGGGGGAGCTGACTGCAGCGGCGTAGACCTTGAACACAGCACTGGAGTTGGTACGGAAAGGGGTCGGACCCAGATCGGCTGCGACCCGTTCAGAAGTCCTTGTGAGACTCGGACGGACGGTGTGTGTTTTGTGGTTGGGAAACCGATCACCCAGATGTACTCCATGGGACTGGCATATTAGGCAGCCGATCACTGGTAGGCATATCTTGGATGGAGTCTTTGGGTTTGGTGTGAGCTTCATGTCAGGTTTGCTATCAAGGAAGGCACAGGGTGCCGAGAGAAACCTGCAAGTCTTCCGGTATCGATCAGATGCAAGGGAGACGCACCCGCAGCACTTACACACCGAAAATGGACTCCAAGAAGCTCAGTGCAGATGTTCAGAGTCAAAGTTCTGCTTTGAACTTCCAAGCGTTTTTGTTTTTCGAGAATCAGTCAGTAGATGACCTGCAAAAACGTTGTTGGTGACCGGTTGCCACACTGAACATGTGCAAGAAGGTGAACGTTCGGAAACTGAGGGAGTCAGGGAAGCTTCTCAAGTTTTGGGGCCCCAGAAACCATCCAAAACCTGGTTTTCCCCAACCATAAACCTGGCTTTTGTATATGAACACCTCTATTTTTCATGGTTTGGTTCGGGCCCCTGGAAGTTTTGAGCCGAACCATTGGGGACCGGTGAAAGGCGAACGTCCTGACTTGACTGCCGCCGGCGAACGCAAAGACGACGTCCTTCATGAACGGTCTTCGTCGTTGTTCCACAATTGACTTCTGGAGACTTTGGGGCTTCTGTTCATGTGGGACGGAGTCTGACAAGCCTGAACTTTGGGTGCTTTTGCATGCTTTTGCTGGGGCACTTTTGTGGTGGGTGACCAAGATGATCACGACCAACAAAGTTCAGCCCGGGAACTTTTTTGGAGACTCTAGCACTCTAGGAGACTCTAGCAGTAGCAGGTGGTGGCCTGTTGACAAAAACATGTTAAGAACTCAAGGGCCATCATCTTGAAAGGCCCAGACTCCCAGATACCAGACACTCCATGGGACTGGAATAGTTACCTACATTAGGGGCACACACGGGTTCCAGGCAAGTAACTATTCCATACATGGATGGTTTGGGTCTGGGTGTAGTGACTGTGGTTTGCTCGGGCGTGTGACCTTTTTTAAACACACAACGCCCAGACACTGCATATATGCCATATATGCCTACATTGACCCCTCAAACCACCCCTATGGCATACATGGAGTGTTTGGGACGGTTGTAATCCACCTACTTTTCGCGTGTCTTTACGACCCCAGGGCCTCGTGGGTTCTGATGGATTCGGGGCGCCGCTGCGCTGGGTTGGAAGCTCAAGGACAAATATTCTCACATGTCCATATTCAAAGCCTGATGATGCATGGTTGGTCAGGGGTAACAATACATCAAGCACCCAACTTATATGGCATCAAGATCCATCTATAGATCTAGTTGAAAGGGTCGCAGCGAAACATGCAGCAAACAACAGCCAGCCGCGGCCAGGTTGGTTTGGCATATGAATTGTCCCACATAGTCGACCTCGAGGAGGTATAGACACTCATGAGACCAACATATGACGTCATATGTTTTTGGTGGTTTGAGTTTGATGGGTTTAGTTTAAGTTTAGGCCAGGCATGTGCGCATTTGGGGCGACTGCAGCTGACTTCAGTCAGTCCTTAGACTTAGCTCGAATCCCAAGCGAGAATATTCTACTCAGGATTTTAGACTACAAATCCAAGTCAACCATTTTATGCTACGTTTTTTGACAGCTAAGGCTAAGGATCCTCATGCCATGCCACGGTTGTGTCTTTTCTTTCCGGGGCATTGGTAATTTCTCGTGCCCCACAAGCAGAGCCACTCAGCACTGAGCAGATCCAGCACTGAACAGGTCAAACCGCAAAAGACATTGAACAATCTTCGCTATTTCATGGTGACAATGTTAGATCCACCACTCCAGGCCAGGCCGTAGCGGTTCCAACTGGTGGGAACCGCCCCCGGTGGCGGGTGCGAATCAATCGAATCGGTGTGCAGAACCGGGACCCCCCGTCAGGAGTGGTTCATGGACACCCCGAGCTTCTCGCCCGAACTAGAGGGGCTATTCACTGGGACATCGCCCGGAATCTGTGGTGTTGGCATGTTCAACTTCATGTTCCCTAGGGCTCCAACCATCTCCTGAGAAGGTGGTTGGGGTGTGTTTTGGGGGTCTAACCACCGAACCTGAGGAGATGGTTGGAGCCCTAGGGGTTTCACACGTTTAACTTCTTTGCTAATCCCATCTAATCCCAATGAACCAAAACTCTTGCTGCTTCAAAACTACCAGCTGTATTGTTTCGGTGCCCCCTGTTCGTCCCGGCTGTTTGGGCCGGGACCTCGGTGCCGTCTCGGTGTTGGGACCTCGGTGCGGAAAGGGCTTCATGAGAACTGGGGCGGTGAGAATGATCTATAAAACGTTTGCTTTTATGTTCAACCTTTACTTGACTACTTGAGATGATGACTTGGCCACTTGTGGTGTTCTTGACTACTTGACCACTTGAGATGAAGGATCCCACCTTTTTCTCCTATTGTTATTATTGTTCATCAGTGCGTTGAGCCTGAGTCGGCTGAGTGGAACCGAACCGATGCATGTGACGACGTCATATGGTGCAACATCTGCCACCCCCAAGGCGAAACAGCTCCTACCAGGACCCTCTTTTAGGGGTGCCCTGGACTAGGAAGCCTATAGGCAAAAGGTAGTGTGGGGTAGTCCAGCCAGGACACCCCGACAGGAGGGTCCAGGTAGTAGCTCCTTGCTCTAGTTTCTACTAAGGCCAGAACCCCCGTTCGTAGCTTCTTTTTACTCGTAGGTAAGGCCAGGAGCCCCGTTCGTAGCGTCCGATCGCTCCGTTCGTAGCGATGCCCGAAATGCTCCTAGTAGCATGGTTGCTCCTGGTTCCTTTAGCCTGTCAAGGCCGTAAAGGAGGGGTAACTCCCATGACCATCCCCAATAGGTTCCTGTAACATCCTGTAACTATTACCATCTATATGATCATGTTTGTTTTGCTTCTAAAGTTGATTGTTCATGTTCCCTTAAGGGTCAATCATGGTCAATCCCCTTCCATGACTGTCAGGCCATGCCGGGATGATCGCCAGCGAGTCAATATGGGCACCTTGGCCACCAGACGTGCATGCACGACCACGCCCTGACGTCGATCGATCAAACGAGCCCTGACGATCGGAAGGTCTATCCGGAGGTTGTTTGGGACATGACTTTGGAGCCTTGGGTAGGCAGAAAGCCAGGCTGATGTAAGACCTCCAAAGGCCCAGATGTAATACATGAGGTCACGGCGCTTCAGGGCCTATGAATGATGGTCTCATGCACATGCACATTCTAAGGGAGCCATCTTCATGATGGCATGTTCGCAAGAATACGGATCACTTGGAGAACTGGATCATACTTGACCATCCCGGATAGTTTCGCCCAAACATCCCCAATTCCATCATACCTGCATTCAGAACATCATGTGCATTGAAGTTAGAAGAGTGCTTTTCAATCTGTTCAACATTCTTTCGGTACTGCTGATTGTTTGGTGAAATTGGTGAACAGGACCATCCCACGCCATGCATTTGAGGCACAGCCCGTCTTAATCGTTGTAGAACAAGAAGCCGGTCATTGGTGTTGAGAAGCACTCTGCTCTCTGCATTAGTTCCAGCCACCCAGCTCCTGTAGTTTAGATCCTTGTAGCCCTTCGGTTCCAACCACCACCTGAGAAGGTGGTTGGGGTGGGTGCCAGGGGGGTCTAACCACCTTCTGAAGAGATGGGCCAGGAGCCCATTGTATTGAGTCAGCCCTTCAACAGATGAGTGCATATTAAGCATGTATATGAGGCGGGAACCGGGCCCCGGGGGTCAAACAGAAACCCAGATCGGACTCAATGCCACCAACTTCAGTGAGGGTTCCGGGGTTCAACTGCTTCAATGGGGTGAAGGACGGCCATGGTTTTCGTGGGAGTTTAGGACAAAGGGGTGGTCAAAACACATACACGTAGCAGCGACCCTGGACCGCGTACGAAGGACTACAACCCATGACACTCCATGTATGGCATCTTTACATAGTTTTGGGATCATTGGGTTGGTTTCAGGGGTTCTATATAGTCTGAGCATGGAGACCATGTGGCTCCGCAACAGGGGGTGAATCCTAGTGCTGTTCATGTTGGTGGTTAAGAGATAAGTTAGCATTTGCCCAGGTGGTGCACTGGTCCGAAGCCTCCACTGGTAGTGCACCTGACCTCGGGCCAGGTTTGACTGGAGCCTCCAATGAGAATCAATCATAACCCTATAGGCTCCAGGTGCCTCCTCAGAAGGTATTTGGACCCTCCTGGCACCCACCCCAGTCCCACCGAACCTCAGAAGGTAACTGGAGCCCAAACGGGTCAAAAGAGTGCCCCATCACCTCAGAGCAGCGGATCCGCCGATCCATCCGCTTCGCAAAGACGACTGGACCGAGCCGCAGAAGACCGTGGAGACCACGCCCAGGTGGGCATGCGCTTGAGGCCGCTCGGGGAGCGAGAACGAGGCCCGGAAGTGCGGAGGGTGTCCGAACGGGAGAGGACGGACGGACAGCGGGCAACTGCCAGACATGACATTCCGCCACCTGGAGGTGGTTCCAAATCAGATCGTTCCAGCCTGGAAGCCAGAAACCAATTGATACCCTATGAAGTGGACTGATGTGGACTGCCAGGAGCAAGTGGGACTGCTCGTTCGCCCAGGAAACCCATGAAACTGGAACCCCTAAATTGGTTGATGGATCGACCGGATCGCAGCCTCGAGTAGACCACCATCTCGCTCAACTCTTGGCTTCGAAGGCCAGCGGCATTGCTTGAGAATCGAGGCCGCGGGGGTGTGGTGAGGCATGGTTGCCAAAGTGCACTGGACTCACTAACATGGAAATTGACTATTCATGAACATTCAACTGTTTCTGGAGGAACGTGCACACTTCCTGTTACTGTAGTGAGTCAGAGTGTAAGTGTTATTCCAACCACATCCACAGCGGGCATCAGCGGGCCAGGTCTCCAACAGGCTTAGGAATCAACAAAACAACCTTCTTTCTTTCCTCTTTGCAATGATCTGACACCGAGGCACAACTTTTGTTGGTCCCCAATGCAGGAACAATTTACAGCGAGAAAACACGAATGCACGGAAGGCACGAAGGCAAGAAACTAAGGGCGTGGCCGAACGAAAGCAAAGCTGGTTCACATCTCAAGTCCCAGCATTTGTTTGGGTGATGTTTTCTCTACCAGGGCCCCCTAAGGGGTGTCCAATGGACTACCCCACACTACCTATAGCATTGGGCACCCCGACTGGAGGGTCATGGTCGATTTTTGTTTTCCCTTTCACCGGGTGAATTCCGCTTCATACAGGTCCGTGTTTTACATCGTATTCGCCGACTCGTCTCCCTTCCCGCCGTCAAATGCAACTGGATCTTCCAACGAAGCGTGAAGCTCACCGCAAGATGAACTAATAGTGAAGGCCTTGCCATATGGAACTTGGGCGTAAGCAGGAGCCAAAGTTATACGACATAATAGGGGTTTAATCATACGTAACTTCATACGTATTTGGCCCAGCTTACCTGGTCCCCCCTCCACCCTGGTGTTCCATGTTCGGGGACCGTGCGAAAAAGACCGCGGCGTAGATGTTCCGCAGGACAAGCAGGTCTACGTGTCCACCGAGGCCTTGGATGCCAAGCAGCAGCTGGACGTACAGAAGAAGGCCTTTGCCTTCGATGTGAGGGCCACCCAGCTGAGGCAAAATCAGCGCAGGCAGGCGAAATCAGCATGGCGAAGATTTCGAGATAGACTGATCACCCTCTTCTTCAGGCCACCCTTGGGTATTTGGAGCCATACCAAGTAGCGGAGCCAACCAAGCCGGACGGACCTATGACTCCTGGTAGTACCGATCCGCCCGTCGCCCGTCACCCTCCTGGGACGTCGCTCTCTCCTCGCCGTCCCAGGTGGCCATGGACAGTACCGATCCAAACAGCCCGGAGTACGTCTCGCAGGACCGACCGCCGAGACGTCTCGGCCGGTGCGACCGGCGGAAAAGCCACGGGTCAGGGATGCGGGTCCGGCCCTCGCGGTGCCGGGTGCGAGGTCCCACTTACGGCTTTCAGCCTTCGGTGCTGGAAAGGGTAGGGACCAGGTGAGGTCATGGTGTGGAGAATGGAATTTCAATACTTGGAGCCCCAAGATAAGCACTGGACTTGACTGGGGATAAGGTTCCTTTGTCATGTTGAGTTTGTCCGCGCTTGATTTAAAGTCAAGTTATTGTTTGATGATGGTTGCGCTATTTGTATCTATTTGTAAAGTACACTTTGGGGTACTAACGAGGCAACTAGAAAATGAGGTAGAATAACCAGCTGATTGCCACGTCAGCCGGCAAATATAGTCTGCACTGAATGCCACGTTAGATGTTTTTGATGAGTCTACCATTGCTACGTTAGGCTTCTGGGCAAAATTGTGAGGATCCTGCGGCTGAATGGAGTTGCCAAGTAAGCAGAAAGTCATGCTAAAACCTAGCATTGTTCAGCTGTTTTGCAAATGTCAGTAATCAGTAATGCCCCAAGCCATGATGAATGGAAGATGACTCCAGGTATATCTTGAGTTACCCCTACTTTTTTTCCTGGTGTCCCTAATGGATTTTCAGAAGCAGGTTTGTTTGTGTGCGCGGCTTGTTCCTATACCCAGAAGTGGACAACGGCCTCCTGGAATCCCCCCTTGGGCCCCAAGTGGTAGTGTTTTTCAGCAGGTAACTATTCTAGACCAAACCCACCTTAACCACTTCGAGCTCTAGGGCCAGGGTATATGATGTACTTATAGTTATGTGCTTGAAAGTACTTTGTATAAACATACCCAGTCAGTGGATAACCGTTAACCTCTTTTTGGGAGTGGTTTCCCCATGTTTCCCAAGAACAGGTAGAAAAAGCTAGGTTATATACTGTAACCTTCATTTTCCAGGCAAACTGAAGGCGCCAGTACATATGATGTTTCTGGTCATTAACCACTAGTCTCCAGGCTCCCCTCGCCAGGAGAGATGCTACGAGCTCATGGGCGAGCGTATGGTGCAACACATGCTCCAGGCGAGGCTAGGCCTTCGCGTGTCTCCGGTGACCATCAAGTGTCCCCCAGTCCTTAACTGTCCCCTGCAGAAGGTTCTCCAAAAGAGAAGACACCATCAAATCCCAATACTTTTGTTGGTTTGCGTTCCTATATACCAGTTTAAGCAAG
This sequence comes from Durusdinium trenchii, assembly GCA_963970005.1. Classification (NCBI taxonomy): domain Eukaryota; class Dinophyceae; order Suessiales; family Symbiodiniaceae; genus Durusdinium; species Durusdinium trenchii. The sequence goes on from CAXAMN010010236.1 coordinate 76,649, forward strand.
ACGAGGAATTCTCAGCACATCTGACGGACGGAGTGCCCCAGCATTTGCGATCCCGGCCGCCACCAAAGACGCTGGCAGAATCGGTCGGGCACCCGCCCGGGAAGAATGGCCTTGTTCAGAAAGACCGGGAAAAAGCTCCGTTCGTAGCGTCCTTGTTCCTTTCGTAGTAAGGCCAGGAGCCCCGTTTGTAGCGCCCGATCGCTCCGTTCGTAGCCCCGAAATGCTCCGTTCGTAGCGTTTGCATTCAGGGCTTCAACACCTGCTTGTTCTGCTATGGGCAGACGGGCACGGGGAAGACGACCACGATCATGGGCAATGCCGGGGGAACCCAGAACCGCTCGTGCCCAGCGAGTCGACGAGACGGGGCATGTCTGTGGGACTACTCGATGGTTTGCTTAGATGTTGTATTTGTCTGGGTGAATTTCATATATTTTATGTCAAGTCTCGAACCGGAAATGGTGAAATGGTTTTTAAAGCCTAAGTCCCCCTGTGTTCCACAAAAAATGCAGGGTAGGGGCACCCCATGAAAAAAGCCAATGTTTTGGATGTTTTGGTTTCTTCAGCCACTACAGCTTTCGGACGTGGATTCTGTAGCTGGATTTGGGTTTGCCTTCGACATCCCAGACTGGACGAAAGATGGAAGAGTCCCCTTCAACTAGCTTGGTTGCTTTTTCTGCAGCCATGGGTAGCTTGGAAGCTCTTGTTTTTGGATATTTGGCTGAGCATTCCAGGTCCAGCAGGCATTTTCAGCCATTATCAGAGAAGAACAAAAAAGAATCCCTAGGGCTCCGACCACCTCCTGAGAGGGTCTAACCACCTTCTGAGGAGCCCTAGGGAATATCCCATGTTCTTTTCGGTAGTGAGGTTTTATGTTTGTGGTCACGAACCCTGCGCAACCACAGCGGACCACCATTTCATGTAGAACACAAGTCGTGCAGAGTCGTGGTTTTGATTGGTTTAGATACATCCGTTTGGCCCCAAAAGGGCCGGCGACGGGTCTTAAAGGCCACCTCAGGAGGGTCAAGGTTTGGGGTATACTTCAGTGTTTGAGAGTCCTCCCACCCCAGTGCTTGATGTCCGTGCTTTTCAGCCTCGCCACTTCCGCAGCCCCTTTCCCAGCCGCATTGGTCCCTTGCACTCCGACCGTTGCCTCTCTTGTTGGCCATGACTGAGATTCGCGGAACAGGCTGGCCACGCGATTTGGTGATGCGCCGCTTCTTTTTGGGGTCGGTTTATCGCCGTCCATGTTTTTGGCCTGGACGGTGAGGGAAGTGGCTATGAAGCTGATGGAACTTGATGTTTGTACAAGTTTCCGTGGCGCAACCGGGACCATCCTGTCTGGACATCTCTAAGCAGTCTAGGGTAGTCCATGGATGGACCTGGAATGATCTATGAAAGGGCGGACGTAGACGGGGAATTGTGCGCCATTTCCTGCATTGGGAATGGCAAACCTACACACAATTTCTGTATATAGACGCCTTTGATTAAAGAATATTCAAGATTGATAGGTAAGAATTGAATAACATGTGTGAGGTAACTGCTCCCAACTCTGATCTCTTTTCATGCATGTTCATTAAAGTTCCTTGAGCACACAACTCACATAACTACTGCAAGCGAAAACACAAAAACAACCCACCAACTCCAACCAACCGGAGCATCCACTGCAACCCATCTCACAGCCCCCAACCCGCCAGACCCTCCGCGTATCGTTTTCAAGACCCTCCGCAGGGACCGGCAGGGACCGCTTCGGGTGGAGGGAAGACCGGTGGAAAGCCGAAGAAGGCGTCCAGTACGGCGGACAGGAGCACCTGCAGCCAAGCACCACCTGGTGAGACAGGAGCCCTTGGAGAGGCACAGCACGACATGCGGTGGAAGTTCCAGCATCGTCTGGCCTTGGGACCTTCGTCCCCTTTTTGCTGCGTGGGTATGCAGCTGCCGGGGGGTTCAGAAGGTGCGAAGGTGTTGAACTCCCAGCCGCAGCTGGCGCACCGGAGGACGCGGAAGTTGAGCTCCGACGTGAAGTGGCTGACCCTGACGTGTCACCTTCTGAAGCAGCTCTGAGTTGAAAGGAGTCGACCCCACGAAGCTCTCGTCGGGTTGTTCAAGAAAGAGCGCCTGGCAGCCTCCAGAGGGCCTGATATGGCCTGATGTGCACTCATGTCAAAAACCAGGTGTTCAAACAACTGCGAGCCGTCCTGTCAGGCACTTGGATGAAGCCTTGGCTCGCTTCAACGAACCACGAACCACCGTCCCGTCAGGTCCGCCTCATCCGATCTGGACCGCTCAGACGAAACGGAGAAGACCGCTGCGAGATGGCCGTGGGTCAAAACCTGGAGCCCCAAATGCTGGTGGGTTGACCTCCCGTGCTGGTGAGGAATCTGTTGACTTTCATGTTCAGCGGTTAAGAGTTACGGGGTGTTGACCCGCAGCCTGCTGCGGACGCTGCCAGGCGGAATGATCTCTCAGGCCGAGGAGGGCATGAAGCTCTTCGAAGCTCAGCAGGGCAGCGCTGCGGAGGTCGACACCGCCGGCGCTGAGACGCTCGACCAGTATCATTGCGTGAATGTCATGGCTGCCGAGTTGCTCTAAGGAGTTAAACATTCTTAAACTACCTGGCCATACAGGAGTTGACTACAATGCCTAAGGAGTTAACATTGTTAAACAGTGTTAAACTACTTGAATATATACTGCATATTGTTAAACAATGTTAAACATTGTTTGCCTGATATGATGACTTGATCAGTATCAGGTAAGTCCCTTGTTGGGCCATACTTTCTAATCCACGGCAATCACCGTATTCAATTTGTATCTACACGCCAGAAAGACGCTCACCAGGTGGCAGGTACCGAGTTGCTTTAATGAGTTATACTCAAGGAGGTGGACTAGAACTCCGGTGCTGCTGGTGGGTGTTAGTTGCGACTCCTGCCCGACTCATCCTGGAAACCACTTGTGCGGAGGTGCCTGGCAGCGTGGAGGCTCTCTTCTTTCACATCCAGCATGGGTAGGAGATGAAGAAAGGAAGCTGATCGTGGGAACCCTTGCAAGGTGCCATCCGGGTCTCAAGAAGGGCAATTTGCGTTGATTTGTGTCGCACTGAGGAAGTATAAGACAGAGGTGGAAGCTCGCCACTCGGCTCGCTGGAAAAGGGCAAGGCAAGGCCAGGCAGCGCATGATTGAGATCCCATCAACTACCTGGCTGGGCTGTTGCAGGAGACCCAAATGGGTTTGGGACCTTTTGGTGGATTGTAGGCATAGCTTGTCACACCAAAATCGCATGTATTCAGTGCGGATGGAGCTTTGGATCCTCAACTAAAATCTACAAGTTCACAAAGATGGGACATACACCCTGGAAAACTAACATGGAACCTGAAAACCGCTGGGTTGTAAAGGAAAATTGTCTTCTAGAGTTCCATTTCCAGGTTCCATGTTAATCTTTCCGGGTGTAAATGGTTTGGACCAGTGGACCAGTGCCTCCAAAAGTCTCAGGTCCACAATGGTTCCAATGTCAACGCAGCCAGGGCAGAAGCTCATGTCTCAACTTTCCCAATTAGCTGAGCGTTGCACATACAGGGTGTTCCTTTGATCCATATACTGTATAGCTGAGCTTGGCTGAGAAGGTCTTGGATTGATGTGGGTACCGTGGCTACCTGAAAACGTCCATTGCGTCTATTGCATCTGAGTGGTTGTTTGGACCACCGGTCTGAACCCCAAGGCATTCAAGCCTTGGAAGCGGAAGCGAACCTGCTCACGGGCAAGGAGAGAGTGGGAGAAGGCGGTTTTGGGTCAGGAAGTGTGGCCCCGTGAGGGGTCTAGTGGCAAAGCGTCTAAACCCTAAACCCTAAACGGCTTGGATGGATCTGCCTACGATGAACTGGTGGCTAGGGCAGTGCTCTCGTATTGTGGGTTCGGACTCAGCTCTACACGTTCGAGCCACCATTCCGAATAAACTAAAAAATCCATCCGTCCATTAACCTATAGGCCTCCAAATACCTCCTCAGAAGGTATTTGGAATCTCCAAACTCAGCCCAAACACCGAACCTCAGAAGGTACGACTGGCGTTTTGGGTTTGGGTCAGGGTGTAGCTCTTCCACACTCACGCCCAGCTGGGCCCAGCTCGGCCGGTGACTCGAGGACAACAAGAAGGAGCGCGCTGCCAAGGGGAAAGAGGTGGCGGAGCTCAAGGCTGAGCAGACGCTTGGACTCCGGTTCGGCTAGAATTTTCTCGTAGGACTTGGCGTCCGGTTCAGCTAGAATTTGCTCGTAGGACTTGGTGCCATGGCACCACTTGCTGCGACATGCTGCGACATGGCCATGACGAACGCTCGCGCCGGACCATGTCCGGATGACCAAGGTGTTACGTGGACGCCTGCAAGATCGTGAAAGGCCATGATGGGAAGACATGGACATGGACCTATTTAGACGGTTGTGTGTGTGTGTTTCACTCATGGACTTCGGATCCAATGATTTGCCAATGGCTCATCCTGAATCCTTGGAGCCCTGATCAAAAAGTGCTTTGATAGAGTATTTAGACATGAAAATATTAGATACCAAATAATACCAATACCATACAGGTATTGGGTGTCTATAGTCTATACCTGTATTATGGAAGGTCTATCATTGGGTGTCTTTTATACCCGTATCCAACACCTGGATAGGCTAGGCCTTCTATGGAAGGTCTCCAGCCTTCACACGCGGGCCAAAACGAAGAGACAGCATCCCAAACAAACACCTCATGTCATTATAAGAGCCTTTGCATCCTTTGCTTTTGTGGGGTTGTTGGACCCAAACAACTCGCAAGTGATGACCTGTGGGAAGGTGCTGGTGTAGGTTTCAGGGGTGTCCCTGCAGCCGCCCATGGCCGCCTGCAAGGCCTGGAGCCGAAGTTTGGTTACTTCGTGACCAAGCCAGCAGAGGCGCCCAAGCAGGCGGAGAAGGAAGAGGTGGTGGAAGAGGTGAAGGTGGACAAGGCCAAGAAGGACCTTGCAGAAGGGGAGCCATCGGGTCGGCGATATATGGTTTGGTTGCTTGAAATGGGGTATGCAAGATGGTGATCTGAAATTACAACTATGGCTATGCGCCTGTTAGGGGCTCAAAATTAGTAGATCCTAGATAAAATTGAATGTGTCATTCATTCACTTTTAAGCCTTTGCGACACTTTAGATACAATCATAAAGAATCATTCAAACGTTTATATAACCTTCTATATAGTGCGCAGACGTCCTGCGCAGACGTCCTTTGACAAGTAAGCGGGCCTTCACTGGGTTGCAGTGTACGAACGTGCATGTTCCTTGGGGACAGGCCCATGTGAAGGCCCCTTCAGGCATGCGGCTCTAAGCTGCTTGAAGCACCGGCTTTTTTTTGTGTGGGTCCGGCTTGGGAGCGGCACCAGATGATAGAGGGCTGCAGGTAGGGCTGCGGTGCATATTTAAGATCAAATGGTGGTTGAGAATGAGTAGTTCATTAAGATCAAATGGACCAAATGGTGGGTCCAGTCCAGGGGGGTTTGGCCCCCCATCACGGGGGTTTGGCCCAAAGAGCCAGCTGTGGGAGGGGAGCTGTTTTCTCCCAAAGGGCTCGGCTCGGGCGAGAGATGGTTCGCTGGGTTCGTTCCTGAGAGTGTGGAGGTGACCAAAGAAGCAGAAGCCAACGGAATCCCCCGAGCTGTTGGTTTGCTTTGGGCATCTTTGGGCCGTGAACATGGGTGTTCCATGGTCGGCCAGGACAGCAAGAAGGAACCGAAGAAGGAGAGTGCGGGTTTGAGCCCTGCAGAGACCAAGGCGGGGTATTCTGCGATGGGCGAATTGAACCATCGTGGTCATGAGGGATGGTGCGGAATTGGTTTCCAATTGTGTTGTAAGCTTCCCAATTGTTCGGCCGGCCTCATGAAATATGTATCAAAGGAGGAATACTTCATTCAATGCTGCGTCCTGTACATGTATAATATAGATACTATTCATATAATAGATGTATGTTGATCACATGAAGGAACTGGCCGCCACACCATCCAATGCCTGATCGCAGAAGCGACCCCAAGGGCAGGCGAAGAGATTTCTAAGGCGTCAGACTTCAGACTTCAGACCGTGGACGTGGAGCCAATTGTTGTTCAGATTGAACCGACGGTCCACGGTCCACGTCCTGCTGGACCGGGCGATGCTGTGGAAGACCACGAGTCACGTCGCAGTTGGACGTGCGCGGTTCACCGACACAGGGCCCATGGTTGAGAATGCGGAAGGTCGGCTGTTTACTTCCTAGGCCTCCAAGTACTTTCTGAGGAGGGGTTTGGTTTGAAGGGCCCAGTCATACCTTCTCAGAACTTGGAGGCCTAGGGTGTAAACATTCCCCCGTTACCAACCAAATCCTGCGGTCGTCCACGTCCGATGGCTGGGCTGTTGAAGAGGGCCGGAGCTCCCTCTCCAAACAGCTTCTCAGGAGGTCCAAAGAGAGCTCTTTGAGGGGTTGAATTAGTTGGAGACCTGCCGTGCCATGGACGGTTCTCATGGATCTACCCCTTGAGCTTCTCCAAGCACCTCAGGGAGACGCAAAGACGGCCCGGAGACCAACGGCGATCAAGTCCGAGAGCGGTCAACACTGCCGGGAGTTGATGGGTCCTACCCTTCACAAGGAGCACATGGACCCTGAACACCACCGGGTAGTAAATCAGCATCATCTACCAGGACCCTCCAAGGGGTGCCCTGTCTGGAAGCCTATAGGTAGTGTGGGGTAGTCCAGCCAGGACACCCCGACAGGAGGGTCCAGGTATATTCACGGCCCAGTTGGCAGTTTACAGGAGTGTTTGATGTGGGCGCCAGGCCATCGCTGGTATAGGTTGGAGCGATGTCCGATCTCTCAGCAGAGTTGGCGGTCGAGCTCAGGAACGGCAGGTAGTTGTGAGTCACTTACTCCCCTGCAGATTAACATGGAACTTCACAACCACTGGGTTGTAGAGGAAAAGTGTTTTCCACCAAACAATTCTGGTTCCATGTTAGTTTGCGGGAGAGTATGGGACTCCCCCAGGTGACCCATGGTGGCCAGTCAGTGGATTTTGATGGGACCTTTTTGAGCCAGTTGGGGAATTCCGCCATCAATTCTGAACGATCCAACAGGTGGTAACCTTTCCCTGCAAATTGGATCCTTTACCTCAGTGCCTCAGTTGTTGTTTGACACAAGTCCGGTAAAATGAGGTGATCTGGCCCTTTACTGTGCCTCTAGGCACTGAGGCTTTCCCTCACCGCGAGGCCGAAACGGTGCGATCGACAAACGAACCGCGTGATCGGTGCGACCGCCGGTGATCTGCAGGAGCTGGAGGATTTGAAGCAACAAATCGTTGAGAGGAAGGCCATCTTGAAGGACCCTGCAGCAACTCTGGATCATTCTCACGGTACCCTTTTGAAAATGGTAGATGGCTTTCTTGAGAGCCCTGACAAACAATGTGGTTCCTCCGCGCCAGTGTGCTGGTGCTTTGGAGTGTGAGCATGTCAGATGTCTTTCCCAGGGCATCCAGTTACCTATAGCTGGTAACCAGTGGTTCCAGTTCGACTAACACCATGGACCTAGAATCCCTGGTTCCTTATATAGTGGTACCATGTGGTACTGTAACTGGAATGCACTGGGTTTTGTTCATGCCGTTTTGGGGAATGCTCCCAGTTGACTCGTCACTGGGTCACACACGTCCCACTTTTCAGTGAGGGGAGCTCCCTGGAGAGAGAGATCGTTTGTGGTTTCAGAGGGCGACGACCAACTCTTTTGCAAAGGACTGCTGACATATTGTGGCCGAATATGAGCTGAAACGTCCCTAAATGTAGGCCATAGTTGCATGGCAGAGAGGGTTTTCATGGATGCCTGCTGTCCGAGGCGGTAGTGACAATTTGATGTTAAGGGAACTTGATCTTAGGCAGGTGTCACACTAGATTTTGCTCCTGGAGTTCTTTTTTGGGTCTTAACTCCAACTATTTCTGGTGACCATCCCCCATGTCCTGATGATGTGGCTTTTTGTGCATCATGTGCAGGAGCAGGGCATGAGCGGTGGTCAGCAGAACAAGGATGAGGAGGTTGTGAAGATGGTCGCACGCATGAACGAGCTCAAAGAGAAGCAGGCGTGTCACAGCTGTGACAGCAAGGGTCTGAGGATGGAACTGCTTAGTGGTTTGCAGTCAACATGTAATTCCCTAGAGCTCCAATCATATCCACAGAAGGTGGTTAGACCCCCTCGCACCCACCCCAACCATCTCAGGAGGTAGGCCAGGAGCCCATTAGGGATTGTTCAGTATGCACCGGTCGGTATGCTCCGGTGGGTGAGGAGGGAACTGAGTGGCTCTCTGGGAGTGGCTTGACATGGGGAAAACGCGTCGAACATGTGGATCTCGGACGAAGAAAACATGACGAAACCCTTACATGCCACCAGATGGCTTGGTGTTGAAAAAGGGGAGCTCCGGCGAACTCAGTTTGGGCATTTGTGACCTAGACTTGGTCTTGCTTTGGATGGATGCGTTAGTCGACATTTACTTAATCCATCACTTCAAGCCGAAAGGAACGTGTCTTTTGGACCTGCTTGGACCTCATTGCAGGTTCGGGATGAAGTTGGTCAGTTCGGAGAGCGTAGATGGACCCATCGCATCCCACCGGCTTTGCCCGGGTGAAGAGATTCGCGTGCAGGACCCAGGAAGCACCAAGAAGGAGAAGGACCGAACCGCACCGTGTCGACGCGAAACCGCGCGGCGAACCGCGAAACCGGACCTGGACGGCGAGATGCTCTGGCGTCGGACCCTATATATAGGGCTCCAAGTACACCGAACGTGAGGAGAAGGTGGGTGGGGTGGGTGCCAGGTGGTTCTAACATGTTCTAACCATTTTCTGAGGAGATGGTAGAAGCCCTAGGGAAGAATGAGGGGAGCTGTTTTGCATTGTTTCGCAAGACTTTCCTCGTCGCCTTGTCCTAAAAGGGGAGACACGTTGAAGACACCATCACCAACAGGTTTGAGAATACGCAGACGTAAGGACAAAGAGTGGTCAAATGACTTTGTCATTTTGTCTTCATCATGTCTTGAGAGTGTGAGCCGCTGGGGTACGCAGTGAAACACAGTGTCTCATGTCCATGCACATGCTCCTTTAGGTTGGTCGGAATCTTTATCAGGTTGTTTCTGGATGGGGAGGATGTTGAGTGGACGGACCTGTACACCGAATGAAGACCCGCAGCTCAGCGGTTGACATAGTCAAACGATTTGAAGGGGATACAAAAGGTTTCCCTGAGGACTTGACACATGAAAGAACTTAGACATGACATATGAAAGAGAGAGAGAGAGAGAAAGAGAGGGTAGTAGAAAGGGTCCAGACCAAAACAGCTGCCATTCTCGCTCCCAATTGCTTTCTTCATATAAATGGGGTTTGGTGGTTGGAAGCGTGACCGGGGAGAAGGTGACGACGTGTTCATTGTCGATTCGTCTCTTGAGAAGCCGGTTGCTGAACTCCAAGAACATCAATTGTCCGATCGGTTGAGGTGAGGATACAGCACCAGCGGGTTCCTTCGGCCCGCCCACCACCCGCCTGGCCCACACCACGCATTTGACTGACTTCAGGATGCGAAGAAGGATTCGAAGAAGAAGACTCCATTGAGCGCAGAGGAACAGAAGGAATTCGCACAGCTCCAGTGCTTTGGCATTCAACTCTTACGTATACTATACTGCTTATATACTTGTATACTGCTTGTATAATTATTACGTGTATACTTATACTGGTATCTTTGTGATTACTTGTATAATCTTGTATATCAAGTGTTTTGCTTTGTGAACTGGTTGGTCTTCACGGATTGGTCATGTTTCAGTTTGCTTCACAAGAACATTAAGCAGCTGTTGAGAAGCAATTGCATGCCTTTTGAGAGCCATGCCATTCAAAGGCATCATGCATTGCAGGTCCACTCAGATACAGCAAAAGATGTTTCCTCCCAGCAGGCTTAGATCTTAAACACGTATTGCGTTTAATTCCCTCCTTCCGTCTCCATCTCTTACATTTGGCCGTGTCAGAGTGTCATGGCGCATGCAACAAGATCCACTATCAGTTGACCCTCCTAACTCAGCAGGGGTCAGGGGACCGGTTCCACAGATTCTTCAGATGTGTTCTCTTTCGGAGGTTCGACGGGACGTCACACCCCCGCAAGATGCTTGGACAGATGGGGACCACGCCATCCAACCTCTCCATCCACTATATGGGTCTGTGATCCACATACCTAACCTGATGTAGGCGTCTGAGGTACGGTGATTGGAGACTCTTTATGTAGGGGCCAGGAGGGTCCAGTCTTACCTAACCTGAGGTACGGTGGCAGTGGATCCATAGGGTATATGGGTCTGTAGTTGAAGGGCACAGCCCACCGGTCGACGGGTCAGTGTCGGTCTCCCTAATTCAAAGGCACACCCATATTCCCGAATAGGCTCCTGACCCACCTCCGTAAGGTGACTGGTGGTTGGGATGGGTGCCATGGGGGTCTAACCACCGAATGTGAGGAGATATCCCGAATGGGCTCCTAGAAGCTGGTTAGACCCCCCCAAGCACCCAGCCCAACCACCTTCTCCTTCTCGGTGGGCCAGGAGCCCATTCGGGATTGGCCTGTCCAGAACAATCCCCTAAGGGTCGGTCGGTGAATGGTCTACCCCCGTCATCTGACGAACCTCTAGAGAACGTATTGGAATTGACCCTAATTCAAAGCGACGCCGTAGATGTAATAGTAAGTGATTGTAAGTGAACTTGGTAGAATGATCAGCACTTGTGTGCTTCTGTGAGGAAGAAATCTGGGTGTTGAATGGTTTGATCTCAGCCAGATACAATTACAAGCCCTCCAGAGTCTCCGTCCACGCTGGTCCCCCCGCTCAATAATCCTGGCTGAAATCCTCAACAGGATGTTTAGCAGACCACCCACAAGTGCAAACCACTGGGGATTCGAGCCGTTGGAGTGTGATTCGAGCCGTCTTCGTTTGATCAGGAACGAGATCGAGATTTACAAGGCCAAGCTTCGAAGCGAGTTCGGCTACAGCCCCTTGGCGGCACGTGAGGCAGGACGAGCCGCCATCGGAGCGGAGGAGCAGAGGAGCTCCGCGGCGGCGGCGGCGGCAGACCAAACGCATCGGATCCGCACGGTTGATTGAGGCCAAAGTCACCCTGGGAGTCTAGTCGACGTTTTAAAACGGTCTGACTCGGTGGTCCGAAAAGGAACTTCCTTTACTTGGGTGGTGCCGAAAATAGTTGACCTGGACTTCTAGGGTATATACATCATTGTAAGAGACAAATTCGCTGGCCCAATTGGTTGGTTTGGGTGTCTTGTTGGCACTTCTGTTATTTATTTGGTGGGGAGGGTTCTCTCTATGCTACTGTTTAAGTATCAATACTACAATTAGACATGTTATCATCATCATCATGTGAAGAAACTCTACCACTTGTTCAAAGGCGCAGCGAAACCGTGCCGAGGATGTCCTTCAGGCTGGACATCCGTCATATCGAAGTCTTCCAAACGAAAGCGAACCGCTTTCCAAGCCTTCCCACCGTTTTTCCGGGGCTCGTGGCGCATTTCTCGGCTGAGGCAACAAGGACATGAAGGCAGATCCGGATCTCAAGGACTGTCGTCGCGTAACGCAGGTAGGACTGGACGTACCGACTTTTGGCACTTCAGTTTTGCCGAACCTGAGAAGGGACGACTGGAGGTTTAGGGCCCAGGCGGCCTAGAGTTTGTTTTTTTGTGTTTTGCGTGATGAGTTTGGTTCTAGAAATGGCTTTAGTCACTACGTATAGAACATGGAATGGGAATCCCCAATTCTTAGGAGCACAAGCACAACCATGGAAGTGGATGGCTTGGCTATTCAAGCAGAAGCCCTCTCTAGAACGTTTGTATACGAGTCGAAAACTCGAAGCGTGCCACTTCCATGAGGGCATTATTTGGTACAACTTGTATGCCGCGGATTTGTCCTATTGCCTGTAACAGTCAGTAAACTTTTGGACAAGGCCTGCAACCTAACCGTCCCAACCATCATCCATTCAGGCACCAGACCTCATCACCGTTCTTCCCTGATCAGGCACTTTCTTCATGCCCCGTTCATGAATGGGGCGCGGTCGGTGGTCTTGGTGCGTACCCGGTCGGTACTGTGGACCTGCGCAACTGGAGGACATGGAGGCCCGACTGGCTGCTTTCGAGAAGCGAAGTTGAGAGCTGGGAAGGCTGGAGATGGGAGGGACGGGCAGGCTGTCATACTCACGGGCCGAAAAATACTCATTGCCTGGTAACGTCTGTTTACAGGCTTCAACGGGTTTTAACATCCTTGTTGCTTGAAGTAGAGACCTCGTTTTTCCCAGTTCAGCTTCTGAAACTTGAGTACACAGTCTGTAGCTGTCTTTTTGGTCCTCCTCTCCATTCAATTCGTTAGTTTTATTAAATGTGACTCCCAGCATCTCCAGCCAGACGTGCGCGGAAACGCTGCGGAGTCACTACTGTGGGCGATTTGAGCGGAGTGCAGAACTCACCCCTTTTGAAGCCTCAACTTCTTGTGTGAGTGTGATTCAACATGGGTTGCAGGGTTAAAGCACCCAGCCCATACTAATATGAACAAATCTTCCCCCCACCCAGTTGTGTATGTTGCCCTTTGGCCCAGAAAGTCTTTATGAGGTGGACTAACACCTTGAATTCAAAAGGACAGTCGATAAGACTCTTGGTTGTCCGAGAAGACCACATTCAGAGTCCCAAACAAACGTTTCTTGATTTTGGTGCACCTTGTGATGTGAGATCATGCACCTTCGTGATGTGAGAGCCCTTTGTTGGACATGGGAGTTCAGGGGTTCTGTTGTTTAACACCTCATGGGAGTTCAGGTCACTGATCTTTTGAAGCACATGGGATCTAGTTCCCAGCCCACTTATGAGCAAGCACCTCAGCGTTTTCCCTGCCGTTGGGGCAGAGAAGGACTCTTGGCACCGCGGGGAAAAGCAGCGAGTCTGACAGGACCCGAGATGGACGGGTGAACGAAGAGACTTGGGGAACACCGTCCACTCCGAATAGTGGATGGGGTACACAGACCGAACACCTCACGTGGTGGATGTTTCGTGAAACATCTCACTTCCCTGTTTTGTAAAGGAAGGTCGTTTTAAACCAGGATGGGGCCCATGCAATGGGATGTGCTCGTCAGAGTGTGACTTTGGGGCGATCGGAATGAGTTGAACATAGTTGAACTGTTCCGAGCACCACGGTCGACGAAAGACAAGCCAGCTTGTTCGGCTGCCCATTCGGCTCCAGAAACCCTTAACGAGAATGACCATGTTAAATGTTGTTCAAGAAGGTTTTCCCAGGTGCAATGGAGGCAGGCCAAAGTGGTTTTCAGGGTCAATGGAGGCATGTATTCCATACATGGAGTGTTTGGGGGAGCTGCTTTCTAGCATTTGCTTTTGTCCAAGCGTTTTTTTTGAGGCTATCGATCCTTGGTTTGCAGTATGCCTGAACCCTCCGTCGTAGCAGAACAAAGTGACAGAAAAAAAACTGCACATCATCAAAAAAAGTGTTCATGCCTTGAAAAAGCGTACCACTGGAAAGTCAGATGTAGCTTCATTCCACCTTATGTGGTCTTCAAGTCCATTCCCCTGCCACATGCTGGCACCCATCCCATGCACACACAACACACGCTCACACACTACGAAGCGGCAGCCAGCAACCCCTTTCTTTGATCATCAGTATCAACATAACATATTTACAGTAAGTAAAATAACAATCCGCCACTTTTTAAAATTGCGCCCGGGTTGCGGGAATTTGCGCCCGGGTTGCGGGAATTTGCGCCCAAGTTGCGGGCACCCTTTTTGGAAAAATTGTTGTAAAGCACGCCCAGAAGGTTGGAACCAAACCTTTGTGGTTTCATTTGCACATACTACTAGTAGGAGGTCATATAGGATTTCCACCCGGTCCATAGGGCCCCCAAGGGTTGATAAGGACACTGGTCAGGAACCAGTAGGCTTTAGAATTTACATCACCAAAAAGCGCTCATATGTCCTGAAAAGTTTACATACCCTCAATTAACGCTCAAACTTCCAATAAGTGCTCCAAACCATGGTTCGCCAGAAATAAGTGCTACAAAGGATGCTTCAGGTGCTCATATTTTTTTACCATGTCTATTTGTACTCGTACCCCTTTGGTGGTCAAAGTTGGGGGTATACTGAATTCTTTGAGAGTCTATCCTTACCTGTCCTTAGATTCCTGCTAGGGGTTTAACCTTGAGTGGTTCTTAGTTATATCTAAACCCCAAGCTTAAGCCAAAGCGGCCGACTAGAGGTCTTAGAGCCCACCGAAGGGTGGTCAAAGTTGGGGGTATACAGTCTTTGAGAGTCCTTCATGTCCGACACTGAAATCAGTCTCGCCACTTCCGCAGCCCATTTCCCAGCCGTATTGGTCCTTGCACTCCAACGCTCCGTTGCCGTTGCCCTCTCTTGTTGGCCATGACTGAGATTCGCGGAACAGGCTGGCCAAGTCTGCTACGTACACGTGGGGTCGGTCGTGCTTGTGGCCTGAAGGGTGAGTCTAGTGGGTGTTTGGGATGGGTTTGGAGGGTGTAAGTACCTTCTATAAGAAGGCACTTCTGATCCCTGAAGCCCCTATAGGGCCTACGGCAAAGAAGCCCATGACGAAAGAGGGGGGAAAAGCGCAGGCCGGAAAACGCCCTGCTGCGAGCTGCCAGGCGGAATGATCTCTCAGGCCGAGGAGGGCATGAAGCTCTTCGAAGCTCAGCAGGGCAGCGCTGCTGAGGTCGACACCGCCGGCGCTGAGACGCTCGACCGGCTGCGGCCAGTTCCGTGGGACGCGCATGAAGTCGGCCTGGCAAGGAAATTGCATCACAGGTGATGTGATGCGGATTGATGTGGGGTGATGGTGAGTTGAGAAGAGGTTTGGTCTGGTTGAGTCGAGGGTTTGATACACAGTTGGTGACTTGATTAAGGTGAGTTGTTGTTGGAAAATGCTAGCAGGCATCCATAGAAGTTGTGTTCACTTTGCAGGATCCACACGCCAGAGAGGCCAAGGCCGTTGGGATGATTTGCTGTCACATGTTTTATATACCCCTGTGGCATGTACCGAGTTGCTTCAATGAGATATCCTCAAGGAGGTGGACTAGGACTCCGGTGCTGCTGGTGGGTGTTAGTTGCAACTTCTGCCTGACTCGCCTGGCAGCGTGGAAGCTCTCTTCTTTCACATCCAGCATGGGTGGCATGGGTAGGAGATGAAGAAAAGAAACTGATTGTGGGAACCCTTGCAAGGTGCCATCCGGGTCTCCAGAAGGGCAATTTGCATTGATTTGTTTGGCATTCAGGAAGTATAAGACAGAGGTGGAAGCTCGCCACTCGGCTTGCTGGGAAAAGCCCAGCATATAACTTGTCACCAGAAAGCATCGGCATAGAGTTTTCATATGTTTTTAACTGGATGGAGTTTGGGATTTACAAGTTGAGAAAGATGGGGCTTCGTGGAGAGTTTGAGTGGAGGACAAATTGGTTTGGGCCAGGGCTTTGAACATGTCTCACTTTCTGCTGGGATGGTGACACAGCTTTTTCAAGAGCCAGAGCAGAAGCTCAAACCTGCTGAGCGTTGCACATACAGGGTGTTCGTTTGATCCATTGTACTTGCTGAGAAAGTATTCAAAACATGTTTGGCACGGGTATCAGATCTACAATGTGAGGGGTTGTGTGTGTGTTCCTGGTTTGGACCACTGGTCTCAATCCCAAGGCATTCAAGCCTTGGAAGCGGAAGCGAACCTGCTCACGGGCAAGGAGAAAGTGGGAGGTGACCTCGTGAGTGGTGCAGCTGCAAAGCGTGTAAATTTCTTTGTCCCAGACTTGGTTGAAGGGGAAACCTATAGGAAAACCTATAATTAGTTTTCGGGGGGGACAACGGGGGTTTCCTGCAGATGTTCCCGTAAACCAATTCATTGGGACACTGGAAACCGTTCGAGGTCTGCTCTACACGTTCAATACACCATTCCGCAGAAAAGACCTGACCCACCCAGTGACTCGAGGAGAATAAGAAGGAGCGCGCTGCCAAGGGAAAAGAGGTGGCGGAGCTCAAGGCTGAGCAGCCGCTTGGACGCAGACGCAGGGCCGTTCCGACTCTCGTTTCGTGTTGGCTGCAAAACTGCTCGCAACACCTGGCGTCATCACTTGCACTTCGACCAAATGTCACATGTCACATTTGACATGTGGTCGAATCGCACATGTCACTTTCGCCGGACAATGTCCTGATGACCTCAGGTGTTATGTTGACGCCTGCAAGATCGTGAAAGGCGATGGGAACGACATGGAAAGACGAGACGTGGACATGAACCTTCACTCATGGATCTGTTTGCGGTTCCAGTGAGTATATCCCATATATGTATTAATATATTGGGGTCATGAATCCTTCCAACATCTTCAATTCTGGCGGAATACATACTGAATGCAGAACGCATATTATTTGCATGAATTGCTACCCCACACTTGGTACCTACAATTCAGTTCAGCCGTAAAACTATGCAATCTTCCAGCACGCTGTGTTTACAGGCCACTAGGACCAGGATACTGTGTTTGTCACAGTGGTGGGCTTTGCAACAGTTCTCACTATGAGCTTGGAGGTCCTTGCAACTAAACACAAAACACATTTAATCAATCAAATAGGATGGTTGAACAGTTGAACAAAATGGATGCATTGAAACCAAGCATCACCAAGCGCCCTACCTCCCGAACGGAATAGGATCTCGACAAAGACAATGTCGATTGTGGTCTCATATTCATATATGATCATAAACAAGGTGTTATCCCTGTTCACCTCATGTGATGCCTGGAACAAATTGCGTAAAAACCTTGTCCACAAAACAATCAAAACAAAAACCATTGCCAACTGCAGTTCCGTCAAACAGGAACAATGGCATCACAGAATCAGAACCATGTGAGTGAATCTCAAGGTCCTCATCACCACCAATCACTTTACCATGGTACCGTGCCGCCACCGGTTACAGTATCCTAACAAATGAGCCACCTGTCTCTAAGGCCTGTGGGGCGTCCGTGGGGGTTTCTTCCGCCGACTCGCCTTGTCGAAGGCCTGGAGCCGAAGTTTGGTTACTTCGTGACCAAGCCAGCAGAGGCGCCCAAGCAGGCGGAGAAGGAAGAGGTGGTGGAAGAGGTGAAGGTGGATAAAGCCAAGAAGGACCTTGCAGAAGGGAGCTGTGTTTGGGGAGAGCAGTGGTCGGCACTTGATGGATTGGTTGCTTGAAATGGGGTATATGGGCCTGGGTGGTGCGTAAGCATGGCCATATATGCTTACGATGCTTACGTAAGATGTGGGTCAAAGCTTGCAGCTATGGCAGCTATGTGAGGCCTTATACAATGATATTTGTTTGCCTTGGCAGTAGTTTGTGTGTGGTCAAGCTTGATGTGTCATCCTGTTCAGTACACTTTTTGAGACGGGTTATAGTCATCCAACAGTTTAGCCCTACGAATTGCGCAGATGCTTTAGGGAAGTGGTCCCGCCTTTACTTGGTTGTTAGTCTACTTGTCCGTGCCTTGTTGCTGAATATTGCTGATGTTTTGCCCACATGCGAAGCGCAAGGGCCGTTGGTGCAGCTTTGGTTGGCAGAAGGAAGCCAGAAAACATTGGATTTGCTTTACAGTGGACGGCTAGATCCAGAACCCCCCCAGCTTTTGCTTTGGGCCGTGAACATGGTTTTTTGTCCGGCCAGGACACCAAGAAGGAGCCTAAGAAGGAGAGTGCGGGCTTAAGCCCCGCAGAGACCAAGGCAGGGTATTCTCGTTTCTGCGCAGCTGCCGAGAAGTGAACGATGGCAGTTCTCATCAGTCGGTGCACAACTGATTGGTGTTTCTGCACTTGAATGATCATGTCCAAATTGACTTGCAGCATCTTGCAGCTACACTTTTTGTGCTGCATCAAAAGCACCACCTGAGCATGACATGGGGTTCCGAGTTCCCATATTCATATCCTGTCAGTTCAACTAGATCAGGAGGTTGGAACTAACCCTCCTTTCCTCTTACCTCTCACCAACACCTCGTTCCTTCCCCAACAGATCCAAAAACACCATGGTGGTGGATCCAGACATGCTATGACCAACTCATCACTGAAGACCCTTCTTGGCCTGAAGCATTCAAATCCTAGACTGATGATCAGTCGGATTTGAGGGAGCAGACTATAGGAAAGTTCTACCACATCGGCGTGCGAAAAACCCGCCATCGGAACCCGGTTCCGGCCAAAAAGAGCACTCACACTCCCTATCATCAGGGCTCCAGTCGTACCTCCTCAGCTTCGGTATGTGGACCCTGCAGACCCAACCGGAGCCGTCCCACCTCGAAAGGTACGACTGGATCCCGGAGGGCCCTAGGGCTCCAGTCGTACCTTTTGAGGAGGAGGGCCCTAGGGACTGACAACATGACTCGATCGCGAGACCCCTGAGCCCGGTTTGCCTAAGGACAGTTATAGAACCTCTACATATGTTGCCTCAGCAAACCAGGTAACAGTCAGTAAAAGATATTAAAATATTTAAAGACAGAATAATAAAGAACGTAGAAAGGACTGCAACCTAAGCCTAAGCATACCTAAGCATACCTAAGCATCATCCACTAACGTCATGATCATGGGATATACCCAACATACCTCTACATACCTTTTACTTTACCAGTGGTCCGCCCGTGATCCGTCAGGAGCTGGAGGATTTGAAGCAACAGATCGTGGAGAGGAAGGCCATCTTGAAGGACCGACTGGGGAGCGGCCGAAAAGGGGCGAGTGGACTCAGGGTCCCCGGGCCTGCGAGGGGTGTCTAAGAGGTCGACACCTCGAAAAAGAGGTGACTCGGGGTGTCCATCAACCACCCCAGAGGTGAAGGGGCCCGGGCACGATTCCAAAAAAGAATCCACGACTGGCACCTGGAAATCCGGCCCTTCGTTTCCCATCGGGGGGGTGAAGTTGCTGACCGAAACGTCAAGAGTCAAGCCCTATGGATCCACATACCGAACCTGAGAAGTAGGTGAGGACGGAGACACTCTTATGTAGGCGCCATTGTCGGGTCCAGTCTTACCTAACCTGAGGTTCGGTATGTGGATCCAAAGGGACGTAAAGGTGGAGATCTTAGATGTCCGACAGGCTTGCCTCTTTACCATGTTCGCGTGGGTGGTGGACTCGCCTTTCTGTTTCATCCTCATTTCCCAAGTCCAGTTGGGCCAAGTGTCACCTGGTCGACCTCATCGAGCTTCATAAGACCTGTAGTTTCATATATGTGCTTGGCTTTTCCCTACACCTCCCCGTCGTGCCTCCAAAGGTTCGGTATGACTGGACCCTCCTGGCACCCACCACCAAGCCCTCCTCGGTACTTGGAGGCCTAGGGTTTGGATCCCTAGGTGAGAGCGGATTCATGGCCCATCATCGACACACCCATCGTTTGAACCGGCATCTCTGGTTCGACCGACAGGTTCATGGGCTCGGAAGGGGGTGGGCTGGGTGGTTGTCCAATGGCCCTGAATGCGTCCCTTGTGCCTTGGGGTCAAAGAAGAACTGGAGACTGGTTGACTCTGGTAGGTTGACCTGCAGGTTGTTTATTCTGTTCATTCTGCGGTGGTGCAGCGTTTTCCCGTTGACCCACTGCCGTGTCTTTTCGACTTTGGACTCAAAGATCTCAAAGGAGTAGCGAACTCCAATTAGATTTGGCATTTGGAAACCTTTGGTTCTTTTGCTGGGTGGTCGTTTGGAAGTTGCTGTTCTTCCTCCTTTTCTTGAACCATTTTCTGGTCCCAAGGCCCGTGCAGATGGCGTGGCTTTCCCTCCATTTCTGCAGGAGCAGGGCATGAGCGGTGGTCAGCAGAACAAGGATGAGGAGGTTGTGAAGATGGTCGCGCGCATGAACGAGCTCAAAGAGAAGCAGGCGTGCCACAGCTGTGACAGCAGAGTCTGGGGATGACAGCGGGCTTTGATGAAGATTTGAAATCGTTGTTGTTTTGTATTAAGAGAAGATGGCACAAACCCTAAGATGTCCTTGTAGATGAGGGTGCATATAAACCACCCAGCTTGGATTCATTTGTGCCATCGAACCTTTGAAAAGAAACTTACACAGTATGAACCCTGTGAGTGCACCGGTGGGTCGTTCGGAACCCAAGAAGGGCTCCATAGGCCATACTGTAGGGGCAAAACGAACGGACACCAATACAAAGAAGAACAGATACTGTAAATGAATACAGAAAGAACAGTCTAAAGGTCCTAAGAGCGATGGCCACCCTATACTCAACCTAGGACCGACCACGATGGCCGAAGCAATCACCATCCGAAGCAATGGCCTGAAGTGGATGGACAGCGGCCCCCGAGTTCGGATGCTGTTCCTCCATTACACTGAAAAACATCCAGGAAGTGGACAAGCTCTTGGTAAAGGGAGCGTCTTCCAAGAGGCCACGTCCACTTCCATGATTGGAGGTGGAGTAAATGGATCTGTTTCCATGACAAATCAATCATTTCAATGGGTTTCTCAAAGGCCCTCCATCCTTCCTTGGTTGTTAACGAATTCTGTCGTGATTAAGCCTTCGCCATCACAGGCTAGGGTTTCTTCAGGCTGGGGCATTGAGCCTTATCTCTTTCAGAACCTCACTGGTACCTAAACTCCACCTTTTGAAAGAGCCATGTTCACATGTTTGGGTTTTCTGACGGTTTTTGTTCACCCACTGACACACTGAACAGTTGCAGGACCCAGGAAGCACCAAGAAGGAGAAGGACGGCCCCATCAACCACTCGCGATCCACGGCAAACGTTCTGAGTCTGAGGGGAGACAGACTTCCTCTCCTCGTCCCCAAAAAAGGTGACATGCCATGATGAAATCTGGAATAAAAAATCACCTTTGAGACTTATCATGTAAGGAAGGACAAAGAGTGTGCTACTTTGTCATGTGGTCACCATCATGTCTTTCCGACGTCCACTGATTGTTTGTTCTCTTAGCTGTTGGGGCACTGTGTTTCACCCGCATCCATGCAATACGTGTTCTTTCTTGCAGGTTTGTTGGAGTCTTCGTTCGGCTGTTTCATGGTGAATGTTTGTCACGTGCTGTGTTTGGAGATGGGCCATTGTATAGTAGGGGTTAACATACTCAAGAAGGATTCGTAAGGATCAACGTGAAGAGAACCTGGAGCAAACGCACGGTGACGCCTGACCATTCCCAACTGATTTCTATCTTCAATTTGGATAGAGATGCACTACCACTCTTTGAGTCTTTGTGTATGAACATGTGAGTCTTTTTGTCACCCCGCCCAATGACTATGTCGATGTCAATTTGCCTTTCGATGTCATCCGGGACCGCGCAACATCCGGGACCGCGTTCCCCATGGTTCCCCATGGCTTTGAGGTGTGAGCAGTGCCACGCAGTGCCACGGGCAACTCGTCCGCCGAACTGGCTCCGGACTTCAGGACGCGAAGAAGGATTCGAAGAAGAAGACCCCTTTGAGCGCAGAGGAACAGAAGGAATTCGCACAGCTCCAGTGCTTTGGCGGATGTGTTTTTAAAAACATGTGCTTACTGTGTTTATTTAATAGTTAATGTGTATATATATATATGTATAACAAATTATAACAATAATATATTATAATGATGTTCAGCTTCTACACAATGACAATAATGACAATTACTATAGGTGATGGTTTCGGATAGGTTTATGTTCAACCCTTACTTGGGGATGATTGGGCCCTCTGACTAATATGTTTCAAGTGGGTTGAAAACACCAACCAGATTACTACTTCCCGGTTTGATCCTTGCTCAAGCTCTTCAGAGGCTTTGCTTGATTTCTGGAACTCTGACCTGAAAACCTTATTGAGCAAACCCTTAACGACCCATGGAAGTCATTGCTCCAGTGACACACGAATGGTTTCGGGGCTGGGAGTAATGCCAGCGCAATCTTGAAGCCCTGCGAAGAAATCTGAGCTTCAATGAGAGTGTTTCAGTCAGTGTGACCGATTACTATTTTGGCAATGTGAATCAGGCGAGAAGAACAACTCCAGGGGCGGTTCATTTGGGTGTGATTTTTCAGGTGTTGTCTTGGAAGGGACCCTACATAAGCATACATAAGCTGGCAGACTCACCAGTGGGGCAAAACCAAATTCAGGTTGTTGAAATTTATGATCATGTTTGCGATACTTCAACCATTGCAATTCTCGAATTGAACCCTTTCTGACCCTCATTTAGGCGTCGAAACTCTACCCCATATCACCAACATCCAAGAAACTGTACATAGTATTTGCCTTACCCTCTCTACACCCCCTGCAATAATCATTGCCAAAACCATCAACTTATGTTTGCCGGATCCCCTCCCCCCACCGCCAAACACCACTGGGGATTCGAGCCGTTGGAATCTGATCGATCCCGGTGTTCAGGAATGAAATCGAGATTTACAAGGCCAAGCTTCGCAGCGAGTTCGGCTACAGCTCCCTGGCGCGGACACGTTCTTGGACGGACGAAACTCGTGAGGATGAGACACCAAGGCATGGTTCACATAGGACATAATACTTTTAAGGTAATACACCAAACTGATCCGTTGGCCCAACGGGTTAGTTTGGGGTAGTATTATGTGTTTGTTGACTCCTTTGCGAATGTCAGGGACATACTACGTGTCATACGTTGGTGTAGATGTAATTGGTCCAGACGCCGTTGACTTCCGTCCTGGGAAGTCACATCTTGGAAGTCCGTACGCTGTCGACGAAAACAGCCGCCTTTCCCACCGGAACTGCAACACCCTAGGGCTCCAACCACCTCCTGAGAAGGTGGTCGGGGTGGGTTTTCGGGGTCTAACCACCTTCTGAGGATATGGTTGGAGCCCTAGGGACAGTTGCTGGCTCCCGGGAGTGTTTTCACGAGTTGCTGGCTCCGGCAGCTTGGCTGAGGCAACAAGGACATGAAGGCAGATCCAGATCTCAAGGACATCTGTCCGGTTCGAGATGGTTCGGGCTATGTCGGCCTTTCTTTCCCTAGCCTTCCACGTGTCTCCTTGGAAGGTAATTATAGTACTATAGACTCTAGACTCTAGACCCTCCAAACCCATTCCCAACGCCCTCTTAGAAGGTAATTAGTTGAGGTAGTTGGGCACTAGGGCCACTAGGGAGTTGCATGGTTTTTAGAGGCAAAGAACATGGTTACTGTGGGGCATCGGGCACCAGTCCTGCTACGGGCCCCGGCGCTGTGACCCAGCAAAGAGCGATGGATGTGGATGGCTGGACTCCTCATTCCCCTACACTTCCAAGACCATTCAAAACATGGTTGACCTGGTTTTTGTAGTGATAAATCCTTAGTTGATTTGGTAAAGCCTATTAAATTAATGGTTGTTGGAAGCCTAGTAGGGATTCTAATGTAGATCTTGATTAGTAAAAGCTCCCAAGACATGGATTGACAAGCCTTTTGGGGGTTGCAATATATTCAAGAGTCTATATACAGCTAAGCCGAACACTATCTAGATGATTGCACACCTGTTTGTTTTGCAGGCGGCGCAATTCAATGTTTGCCGAAATGTGAGTTCTCCACTGTAGGTATCTCTCCCACCCTTCCCACCCCACCGCACGAAAGTGAGACTTCAACATGCAGTTGTGAGCCTACAAAAACTCAAGAATTGAATTCGGCACATAACCCACGGATTAGCACAGGTTGCGAATGGGTTGAATATAGGTTATCAATACGGAAGTCAATACGGAATATGTTCAGTGTCACCATGTTTTCTGTCAAGTCAGCCGCAAACATCACGATTCCTTTAACTGACCGAAAACGAGCGAGGAATGCCAAATGCACAGTACAAGAACACACCCGTGGCCAAAACATGCCACCCCTTGGTTTTAGAAAGTACGATGTTCCATTTGTTCCCTGAATTAGCTCATCCAGGACCCTGCAAATTGTTAATTTGTTGCTTCGCATCTTTGTAAGGCTGGACAGGTGCCTCCCTGCAAGCCGTTGGCTGACCCTCCAAAGCTACCAACTCTTCCCAGGAGGTTCTTGGATCATGTTGGATCCTTTTTTTCAGCCGTTCGGGCGAGCACATGCGTTCGATCTTGACGAAGTTGGGTAGCTCTGAAATGGTGGACCTGCGCTGCAACGGTACGGAGGACATGGAGGCGCGGCTGGCAGCCTTTGAGAAGCGAAGTTGAGAGCTGGGAAGGCTTGAGGAAGGAGGGCTGACAGGCAGGCTGTGAGTCATTCCCCTCAGTGGTTGGCTTCATGGCTGTTTCATGGGATGGTTTCCATCTACTGAAGCATCTCGGTATGGGTCCGAATAGGAGCAATGGACGAGGACTTGTCCTGTAGATATTCCTGCAGAGCAACTATGGTGAACGTCTATGTATATACCCTAGAGCTCCAGAAGGTGGTTAGACCCGTAAAACCCACCCCAACCACCTTCTCAGGAGGTGGTAGGAGCCCTAGGGATAAGAACAAGGAACGACAAAAGCATGCCGTGGGAGGGGCATGCGTTTGCATTTGGTGTGCTTTGAAGGGGATTCCAGGGTGCGGGGCTCCAAATTGCCTTGTAGGCCCGTTTATAGGGTTCAACGGACTTGAACAGCCTTGCCGGAAATATAGAGGTCTTGCCGTTTCCAAAATGATGTTGCTACAAGTTCAGCTTCTGAAGCTTGAGTAATGACAGTCTGCATGTCTTTTTGGCTCTCCTACCCATTTCAATTCGTTAATTTTATAAATTGTGACTCTCAGCATCTCCAGCCAGACGTGCGCGGAACGCTGCGGAGTCACTGTAGTAGTGGGCCATCTTTGCGTGATGTTTGTTCAGTTTGGCACTTGTCACCAGAAGACCTTGAAGCATCTTGAGGGTGATTCAAGACAAGTGTAGGGTTAAAGTCACCCAGCCCGTGCTACATGAACAGAACTACCCCCACCCAGTAGTTGTGGATGTTGCCCATTTGTGTGTGTATGAGGTGAACTGACCAGCAGCCGCATGTTCTTCAATACAGTTCCTTGATTCAAATACGAGGAAGTTGCTTTCAGAGTCCACTAGTGTTTCGGCATCCAAACTGATTCTTGATACTTGGGCCCTTGTGAAGCCGAGAATGTTCTTTGTTCCTGAGCCCCCTTCCTGTTGGACTTTGGAGTTCAGGTAGAGTTGTTCAACACCTCATTGAGGATGTCGCTGATCTCATTGAAGAGGACACTGATCTTTGAAGATCACATTGATATATTTCCCAGCCCACCTATGCGCAAGCTGCGCGTAAGCGTCTATGACGATCACTGTTTTGATCGCCCGGCCCTGTGGGGCAGAGCAAGACTCTGGCACCGCGGGAAAAGCGGGCGGTGGCGCACGAAGAACGCGCTATGTCCAGACAGAAAGAGCTGGGACAGTTGGAAGAGGGATGGGCATAGTTGTGCTTAGGGTATTGTTTATTCTCCTTATGGCACTGATGGGTGATGTCCCTTCTCAAAAAGATTCTATCATCCCTGGACCCTCCGAAAACGCGGGGTGTCCTGGCGAACGACCGCAAAAGGCTTCCATGTCCAGGGCACCCCACGGTGTCGGGTCCTGGTTCTGCCAGCAACTCCGATGCTTGGGGGGCCAAGATGTTCATTTTGTTCAGCGACGGACGGTGGGTGAAGAGACTC
>CAXAMN010010236.1:107238-172870 GCA_963970005.1 Durusdinium trenchii
TACCCTATGGATGACCACATGCCCTCAGGTGGTTCAATGACTTCTAACCTATGGATGACCACATGCCCTTTTTATCGATGTGATTTGACACTTTAATGCAAAACATATATATATATATATGCATACCTGGGGTGTCCAATAGAGATTCATAAGTAGTGTAGGGTAGTCCTGCCAGGACACCCCTTGGATGGTCCTGGTATGTGGATCCCTAGAGCTTTTGCACACGAAGAAGTCTCCCCTTTGGATGGAAATTGGCACTGGAGTTCCTGCTGGGCGAGAGAAGTCCAAGTTGGGCATGGTTGGGCACCTTTTCTTGACCAAAAAGCACGAAACAGTTGGTTTCGTGTGGTTTTCGGGTGGTGTGTTATATGTTTCTTCGAACTGGGTGAACCCCCAAACCTGAGAAGATGTGTTCCCCGCTGCTGGACAACAAGTCCAATAAATTTGTGGGTCAAACATGAATGGTTGACCTGGCTTTGTAGTCGACAATCCTTCGTCAAACAATGGTTGTTCGGTAAGTACGGTAAGACCATTGAAGTCATGAGTGATTGAAATCCTAGGGGAAACAGGTGATGGATTCCATTGGTTGACTCACTGGCTGCCATGTGTTGATCGTCGGCACGGTCGACGCGATTGATGAGTCCCATAAGATGGGAAAATGTTTGGACATGAATCATGAATCTAAGTCAGAGGCAAGTTTGGAAGGGTAGTGCACCAAAGCCCTTTTTGCTGACCCTCCACACCCGCCACACACCGCACCCACTTAGCCGTGAAACTGAGGTTTTGGAGAGGGAGGCCCTCAGATTTGAGGGACACTCAGCTGCGTCAACTGGCTCCAGTGGACATGTTGCCTTCACTGGCGATTGCGGTGACACTGGCGGCCGATGCCATGACAGAGCCTCATGCTGCACAGTCGATGAAAGGCATGGGTTGGCCATCCATGGTCTTAGATGAGCATGGATGACCAACTGGTCATCAAAAGAGACATGGAATATGTTCCTGTTTCTTCCATACAGAACTCGAGCTGTGCTACCCCTAGACTCGAGCTAGGGTAGACCCCTATGGATAGGGTAGACCCCTAGGCCCTAGGATAGGCCTATGGATAGGCTAGGCCCCGGGAGTTCTATGCCGTTTCTTCTTAGGATTAGGATGTTCTTTGTACTTTCATGTACTTTCCCTATGGGTGAATCCCCAAAACCTCGGGATGTTTTTTCATGTTTTCTGTCCCGGCCTCCTTGACAGCAAATCCGAGTATTGCAAGATGAAGACTTTGTAGAGGATGGCCTGCAGAAGGTCTATCAGGTCATTGGGATGGAATCTGTAGCACTTCCATCTATTTTTCCCACCCGTACATAGAAAACCACCCACCCATGCTGCAAAATAGGGCTGGTCGTCCCAAAGTCAAAAAGTTTGCATATGATGCTCGCAACCTCACAGCAACCCTGCTTCTCAGGGTGCCATTGAAAACAGGTTGATATGGACAATGAGCCATGGTGACTCAGTGACACCAATTTCAATCAACGTCTATTATACAAGAAGGTCAGACCGACCCATTTTTCCCTACAACTCAGAGGTTTTGAGAGTCCATGTGAACCTGCAGGGGGGCACTCAGTGTTCAAGTCCGCCAGCCACAAGTCCGCCACGGGTGGTGTTCGCGATAGACGGAGCCGGAGCCGGGTGCCGAAGCTGAGGTGATTCTGGCCGTTCCGGGCGCTGTGTCTCGAGCACAAACTCTTGACGCTTGGCGGATCATCGAAACATGTGGATCACTTGAATGGAACTTCTAATCTAATCGCCAGGATTGGGCTTCCCCCTTCCCCACCCAATTGAAACTGGTTGATTCTTAAAAAAACGGTGGATTCCTGATGAACATACGCGATTTGTGAACAAACAAGCTCTACAACATTCTACAACCCTCCCTTGAAACCTCTTTGTCCAAGAACCATCAAGAGCCCCAAATCGCTTTATTAGAAGGTATTAAAAGAAGTTTGCTCATCAGTGACGTCAGACAGTTTAGTCCATTTTCTTAGCCACTCGGACACAGTGTCTTAGCTCCGCCACCTCCCCACTTGCCATATTTGCCAAGCGGATTCACATGCTGGATGGTGTTTCTTTTCACATGCTGGAGGGTTTTGAGGGACCAGTCGAGCTGTTTGGAGCGTTTGGGGCATCGAGCTTCCTCTTTCGTGAACTCCGGGCTTCGAGGAAGGAACATGGACCAGTCTACCCAGCCAGGGCCAGGGGGGGTCTCCCTATTGCATTCCCAAGTAGTTGTGACATCAGAAAGGATCGCTGAGCTGGGGATGTGGCAAAGTCTGTCAAACATGTCATCCCAGAAGACAGAGTTTGTTTGGGGCGACATATTGCGCCGCTTCTGCGTCGCATGTCACAGTTTTTGTTTGTGTGTTTTTTTGTTTATTTTTCTGTTGTTTGTCTTGTTGGAGGCTTTTGTGTTGTGTTACTAGACGTTGTGGTGTGTCTTTAGGCTTCTCCGGTGTTCAAACCAAGACTAAAGCCAAAGCCAACAACTGCTCAGTTATGTGAAGAGTGAATGACTTTCAAGCTTGAAAAGGTGAGACTTGGAACAGAAGCAAAAGCCAGATGCTGCTTAACCCATGGTGCTGAAGCTGCTGAACGCTCTTTTTGCGGCGATTTCCCACCCCAGACGCGACGGCCGTACCCTCCGTTCAGTAGACGCAAAAACCCTCATATGGAGGGTCCGGACCCTCAAATTTGGTATAGGGTTTTGAGGGACCAAGAACTGTTTGGAGCGTCTGGGATTTTGTGTTCTTGCTGTGCCGCCGGACCCTTCGCGTGCGGACTGGAAGTGCGACTTGCGGATCGTAGGCCACCAGTGGTTCGACTCAAAAACAGTAGAGCTGAACGAGGCCCCTGGTTCCTGAGACGGTGGCTTCCTGGGACCTATGTGGGGAACATCATCCAGTGGACCTCTTGTTCTTGCATCTTGCGGTTCACATCTTTCACGGGTTAATCCCACAAAGGAACGCAATCGGAGGTACCTTGTGAAATTCATCGAGGGTAGCACGTGACATCGCGGATTATTTGTGGTGGATTGATGTTTTAGGATTATGTTTTTGCAAGATGACGTGATAGGCATACTCCTCCACATATACTCATATTAATTGTGTGTGCAGAAATGCAAGACTGATGGCAGCTTTTGCAGTGAGCAGAAAACAAAGGGTAGGCACATACCTAGATTACTTTTTCAAATGTAGATAACGTATGACAACGTTAACATACCTGGATTAATTTCTGAGTTCGTCAGTTCCGCAGTATCCTTTGCCCCAGAGCTCCAGTCCTGCCTTCTGATGAAGATACTTAGACCCTCTAATCCCACCCCAAATACCTTCTCAGGATGTACTTGAATCCCTTGGGTTCATGATGTTTCCCGGCCTAGGAGAGCATTTTGGAAGGCTTGGAGGCGATGGAGCTCCAGCGGCACTGGTCGGTCGAACAAGAAAGGTGGCCGACATCGAAAACTGACCGCGTGGCTCACCCGCCAAGTCCCGCCCCCAGAAACGTGCCTAGCCTACTTGGACCTTGACGATTTTTTGCAGCTGGGTCAGGCTCTGCCCATGAAATCTATGAGAGCCACAGGATTTACTGAAAGCC
Source organism: Durusdinium trenchii (assembly GCA_963970005.1). Taxonomy (NCBI): domain Eukaryota; class Dinophyceae; order Suessiales; family Symbiodiniaceae; genus Durusdinium; species Durusdinium trenchii. The sequence goes on from CAXAMN010010236.1 coordinate 110,872, forward strand.
TGGTGGATATGTTCGATCGATTCGGATCACAGACTGTCTACTAGCTCGGAACTGAGCTCAGCTCTCCCACCCGACTCTTTGAAGTCTGACACCGGAAAGTAAGGTTGAGCCACCGGAAGGTTGAGGCCGTGAGACGATTTTTCGCTAGCGAATGACCGGAACGTGGTCCACGCTGGGGTCCTAGGCCCTAGGGCCCTAGGGCTCCAACCACCTCCTGAGAAGATGGTTGGAGTGGGTGCCAGGAGGGTCTAACCACCAAACCTGAGGAGATGGACCAGGAGCCCTAGGGAGGGGTTGGTTGGGGTCAGTGGACGAAGCGAACTCGGGCCGTCCACCGAGGAAGTCCATCGACAAGTGATGCAGCGTGACCACGCAGTCCGTAAGCTTTTGCTTTGGGCTTGGTGGCAGTGGGGTCCGTTTTTTTGGGGGGTATGGCGGTCAGTATTACCCAGACACTCCATGTATGCCATATATGCCTACATTGGGGTGGTTTCAGGGGTCAATGTAGATGTAAATATGCCATACATGGAGTGTCGGGGTTATAGGTCAGGTAGGGGTCCGCAGGTATACAGCCCAAGTTGGAAGGAATCTCCGGAGTGAAGGAATCTATTGGGCGGATGGAGTTTCGGACCCATGCACTGTGGAAGTGTGCCCTGGTGACGACCTTTCCGAGCTGCCGGCCCGTTGGACCAATATCATGGAATGTTCCTTTTCCCGATGTCTCAGATGGGCAGTCCGATGCATTGAGTGATATTGAGTGGCAAGAAAGATGGAGGACAAACCTGCTCTCTTTTTTTGGCTAATGCTGCGCATAATCCAAGGCAAGCGAGGCGGAATGATGAGGATGCCCAACTAAGGCAACAGCAAGACCAGGAGACGATGGAAGCCTGATGATACATTAAAACAGTTAGAATTACAAGAAAATACAGAAGATCAAACACAAATCGCAGAAAGAAATGTCAGGGTGGAACACCGAAAATCACCAAACCATCATTCCACACACGAACTCATTGACTACCCATTCACGGGTAGAGAAACAACAAACAAAAATCCGAGCACCGTGAGGAGTACGCGGATGCCTTGGCCAGAGATCAAGCGCCTAGTCTGCAAAAACTCGTGTGGTGTTGCTTTGGAAAGAGGCCACGGGGACTTCTGCAGCAAGAGATTGCTAGAAGTAGATGAGACGCTTTGTTCAAGCTTTGTTTGACATCAACACCCTAACATGGCAAGCCTTTATTTTTGTTTGAGTGCTTTGGGTGCCGGAATGTGGGTTGAAAGTGATGGTTTGGTGCTGGACAATGTCCCAAATTGTGATTGGATCATGCCTAGCCAGGTGAGTTTGGACACTCTTTGATGTGAGGGTCGCAACCATGTGTTTGGGGAAACCGGGGTTGCACACCCTCGGACCGGTCGTGGGTTTGCCGGCGCAGGCGCTGTTGTCGACGTGCGTCGTACGCAACATGCAATGAAAACAAGAAGGACACACCGGTCACCAAACACACGACATTAGAGTCATTAGAGTTCCCCTCACTGTCCGGAAACCACACTGTCTGTATATTGTACCAGAGCCCCCGGATAGGGGTGGTTAATGGATACCCCCTTAACCTTTAAGGAGCTATAATTAGACACCCCTTAGGGGGCCCTGGTAGATGTTTGTGACTTATACATCTTTCACTTCACAAAGTTCGACTTCCTGTGCGCCTTGCCCATGCCTTTTCCCACTGACATTCTGTCAGGAGGACGCTTTTGATAGAATTGACCATAGCCACTTCTCATTCCCTAAACCTCCAGTCGTGCCTCCTCAGAAGGTATGACTGGACCCTCCAAACGCACCCCAAACCCCTCCTCAGAAGGTACTTGGAGGCCTAAAAATCGAGATCCTCTCATCCTTTGAGCCCAGGAGCGCGCGCGCCTGGACGCCCCAGGCCGCCCCGCCGCCCCGGACGTGCCGGGCGGCACGGGGGGCGTCGGCACGGCGCCAGCGGTCCTGCCACGGCCGGAGACACGGCCCCCGCCCATGGCGCCTGGGTCAAGTTTGTTTTGCGGGAAGAAAGGAAGTGTAACTACAATATATAATGTATATAGATATGGATATTCAGAAGTAGAATTAAGTAAGCTACTATGATATTCAGAGATATTTCAGTGTAGATTGTGGATTCTGGAAACGGCAAGCCCCTTTAGTAGAGAATGATAGCAAAATGCTTTCCAAGAGGCCATGGTTGGAGGGAGCGTCGCTGTTCTATGCTTTTGCTGTTTCCCTCCACCCGTCCCTCCCTTGATCACCCCACCGAGGATGATGCCCAGCGGCGCATGGCCGAGGACTTCCTCGCCGCGGCGCCCAGCGGCGCCTTGACCGACCCCGTGCGGTTGGTCTTGCCGCTCGGCCGACGGAGCGATCGACATCCTCGACGGGACCGGGAGAGAACTGTCCCGTCGCACCGCACTGTCGTCGTACCTCCGAAACGGTTCGGTATGACTGGAGGCCTAGGGTGTGTGTGTGTGTATGTTACGGGGGGGCGCCATAAGCTGGGATAGAAGTGCCGGGTGTTTGTTGCGTTCAGTTCGTGGGTGTTTCTTCGACTCTTCCATCATTTCCCTGCCCACCTTCACCGTCTACTTTGGGCGCCGAGCGCTGGAGTCCTTTGCCCCATAGGGATCCAGTCATACCTTCTCAGGTTAGGCGATGTGTTCGGCACTGTGATGTAGGTGCCTGGGTGGGGGTCCAGTCGTACCGAACCTGAGAAGGTATACTTACCTGGATCCATAGGGCCTATAGGTTTTCCGCCCCTCAGCGATGTGGCGCGTGAAGCCGATGACAGGAAGCTGCCGAGCGGCGAGCGGGTGGAGCGCTCCTTCGAGGGCTCCGAGACCCTGGCGCGGGTGCGGCACTGGGCCACCTGCTGCTGGGCGCAGGGAGAGGAGAAGAGGAGAGGAACGAAAAGTGTGGCTTTATAGACCCCTAGAGCTCCAACCATATCCGAAGGAAGGTGGTTAGACCCCCAAAACCCACCCCAACCACCTTCTCAGGAGGTGGTTGGAGCCTAGGGGACCAACCTTGCCATGATGGAGAGGAGCTGAGGAGCTAGGAGAAGATGGGAGTGGAGCTGAAGCTGGAGGGTGCTGGAGAACCCACCTGGGACTGACACATTGACCCCTGAAATCAACCACCCCAAGGTACGTAGACGCTACGGGATCTATGATCTATGCCATTCCCAGACGGGTCGTGCTTGGGAGGACATGAAAACACCCGCAAAAGGCGGGAGAGGTGGCGCGGAAGGAGGTCCCATCACACCCAGGCTGCCCTTGGCTTCCAGAAGCGGAGGGCAGACGCTTACAGATGCTTTTCTGCAAGCTGGGTAGAGAGCTGGGTGAAGCACATGTGTTGGCCTCTATCCCATCATGGGGGAGAGCCTTAGTCCTTGTGAGAGTCCAGGTCACCCCCGGACCCCCGGGCGCCCAACTCATGCAATCTCAATAGGAACCACCCTTATTGTAGAGTTCTTGGGACCCCTCATATGGAGTATAAAACTTCATCATATGGCTTATATTGGCTAATAGGCTATGAATCAATCGTCTACATGTTCTTTGGCCATGTCTTAACATCCAGGCCTCTTGGCAGGGGATTGTTTCGCCAGCTTCGCCCTTCGATCGGCCCCCGAGCCCCGTTTCAGCTGAGGATCCCCTCCACGTTTCAGCTGGCAACTTGGAGTGTTTTTTGATGCGAAGCCCGGAGTGGAACGAGTCATTCCAAGATTCTTTGCCGTCTTTACCCAGTCTGAAGCCGTGTTTTTCCTTTGTCACCCATTCAATTAGGCCTGAAAAAGGACCAACGAAAACACATCATCTGTCGGGATCCTTCTTCCCCTTCTCAAGTCTAAATGAGAACACACACACACACACACATCGTTGACAGTCGAGTGTGGAGGGATTTGACCAAATTGTCGCGGGCTTGTACAGGAGCTACAGAGGCTTGAGGAGCTACAGAGGGTGCATCAGGAGCTCTCACCCCAAGGATTCAGTGTTGACCAGATCAGGATCCAAAGTGATTTACTTTAGAATTTACTGACAATCCCCTTTCATACAGAAGGATTGCTTGGAACAAGAAAGTTCAAGAGGTATGCCGCTCAAACCCACTATGCCCAGGTGTGGAAACCCATGCCGAGCAGTTCATCAGAGTAGTTTCCACACCACCAGCCAATGGCTAACGGCATTTGACGGCTAATATTAACAGATTGACATCAACAAATTTATACCGTAAATCTACAATCTCCATTTGTTAGTGTTAAATCTACAAATCTAAAATCTATAATCTCTACTGTATTTATAGTTCTCCATCTTTCTTGGATTCTTGTTTTTTTCGATACTTCTTCGTTCCAACATGGGCCAACCTACCTTGACACCCCCCTTGACTCCGGCGCCCATCGGCGTCATCCCACGGCTCCCTCGCGCCGCGCCGAAGCGAGGCGATCGCCTTCCCGCGGTGCCGCTTCGTGGCGGCGGAGCTGGAGCGTTCGCTGCGGGAGCTGGGGCTGGCGCCCTCGGCCGCGCTGCTGCTCATCGAGGAGGAGGCCCGGAGCTGAACTGCTCATTGAGCGACCAAAACGGAAGCGGGACGAGGGAAGGAAGGAGGAAATGGAGTAAGGGGTGAGGGTGGAAGATGGGATGACATGGGCGGTTTTTGTTGGAGGGAAGGTGGTTGACCTTCCGATCCAAGCATGATCTATAGTCAAATGCCCTAAGAGTTGTGTGTGTGTGTGCTCCATGTTGATGGATGATTGAGCTGGGGGACGTTCAGCAGGTTTGTGCCCCTCAGAAGGCCAACCAGTTAGCCAAACAGAGCAAAACTGGATGTGATGGTGGGGAGAATGGTGGGGATGTTTCATCCATCCGAGAGAGGTGAAGTGACCTTATAGGACCCTACGAACTTCCCTATGGGATAGTCAACTGAGGTCGTTCAGCCTCTTTTGGATGTTTGTTCGTACATCAACTGAGGCCCAGCCTTGGCCTCCTTCAACTGAGGTCCAGCCTGGTTGTGGGAAAACAACGGTTAGCCTCGTCGATGGCAGGGATTCTCGAAACATACCCAAACAATGAATGTATGGCATACTTATACCAGGACGCTCGAAGGGTTTTCTATGGTTTTGGCCTCTCAGGGGTGAAGGGTTACGGGGTTTCCAAAAACCACCAGAGGAAGGTGTGGATAGATCATATTCCATACATGGATTCTTGGGGTAGGGAACCATGGAATTTCTTATTTACATCAGGGTCATGTGAAAATGGGGTGCATGTACCTAGCACTTCCAACGGGTGCCCTGTTTGGAGACCTGCAAATAGGGTGGGGTAGTCGAACGCCAGGACACCCAGACAGGATGACCCTGGTAAAGAACAACAGGGATAAGTCCCTGGGACACTATATATATATACACTGTATATTCTTAGTCACTGACCTGACAGCTGTAATATACTGTATATATATAAATACAATATATATATATATATATATATGAACCTTATCATCCCTTGTTCCCGGATGACCCCGGCACATCCCATTGTAACTCTTTCAGTCTCATCAAGACCCAGTCTTCGTCACTCGACGTCACTCGACGTCGAGGCTTGAGACCGAGACCACCGGGAGATGAGGCGAACGTGAGGCGAGAGGCGAGGCTCGTGCTTTCGAAAAGAAAGGCGCCAGCAGGTCCCCGGACATGAAGATGCTTGGTATATTGCTGGGGAAGAGGTATAATATGATAGATCTATATCTATATATACATGATATAGTACTATTTGATATATGTACTTATTTTACTTGGGCGTTCCAAAGTTCAGACTACAAGGGCAGGTGTGTGACACTCCGCAGAATGGAACTGGAGTGCTTGTTTAGATTGTTGGGAACTGGAGACTCAGCGTTTCAATCTGTTTCCAGTTGGTCGTTCTTTATAACATCTTATAGCGACTTCACCCTCAATTGCAGGAGGGTAGGGGTTAACTGGCTTTGACTGCAGCCTGATCCAGTAGATTCAGTAGCGCCCGGCCAATGTCCCCATCTAAAGGCTCATCATGAATGAAAGATCTTGACCCCTAGAAGGCTACTAAACTAGTAGCAAAGACTCTACTAGTAGCTAGAAGCTAGTAGGTTGGAGGCCATCGCTACTGGGGTGGAGGCCATTTCTGCCAGTAGCAAGAAGTGCCCATCTAAGACCTGTGGTCCATTGTGGTCCTTTTAAGTCGGATAAATCGTTTTCTTCACGGTCCGGAGCTACCCTGCGGTTCCACCGTTCTCAGCTTTGCTTCAAAGAAGAGCTGAAGCGCTGTTTCACTGAAAGCAGCAGGGGCGTCAGCATGCACTCCGTAGGTTTAGCTGTAGGATGATTCAATAGGTTTGGGCCACTAGCGAGCCTTGACTCTTAGGCTCTTCTGAAGAAACCCCATTTTTGTTTGCCCTATTGGTGAGTCGAGAACGATGGTTTGGCAACGCATGATTGGACCATGAACCGAGGGTCAAATTGAAAGATCATGGGGTCGATGATGAATGATGAAACTTTCACGTTTTGACATGTTCGTCGCCCCTTTGTGACGTGCGTCACGGTAGTGGAAGAACTGCGCCGTTCTTCCAGTTTTCATGCCGGCACCCATGCTAGTTGCGGCGAAAAAAGCGGGGCACCAGAAGTCAGGGTGGCCCGAACAGGCTCTACAAAAGCAACATAAACAGTAACTAGTGCCCCCTAAGGGGTGTCTAATTATAGCTCCTGAAAGGTTAAGGGGTATCCATTAACCACCCCTATCCGGGGGCTCTGGTAGAAGACATGCTAGACTAGACGTTTTCTGGTTTCACTTTGGCTTTGAGGTTTCGCATGCTTTGCCCGGCGATCCGGGATCGGTCGGGACGCGCGTTTGGCGTGGCGCCCCAGTAGTAACCCAGCCATCCGGGTTGTGCATGGCGTCACACTGTAACTTATGTGTAGGCACTTGATGAATAAAAGCTCCATATGAAGAGGGGTTTAGGTTTTAGGGATCAGAGGGTTGGTATTACATGGTATCAATTATTAACTACAATGACATTAAGTACCTATAGCCGCTATAGCCTATAACATTAACTCCGGAAGATTGTTGACCAATTGACACTAATATACACCAATGAGCTATCCTGCAAACCATGCCCCGCCAATCAGAGCGCACTGGGGTGGCTGATTTCAGGGTTCAGGGTGTGTCCCATTACCAGTAACAGTTGAATGACAGATGATCCCTGAGTTTGGGCAATGCCTTGACCAACCATTGGACCATCATCATCCACTGGGCGTAGCCAAACACATGAAACTGGAATGGATGCCAGTCAACCATCCCAATGCAGGTCCACATGCCAGTCTCATGGATTGCTTGGGAATCCTTTGTGCTGATTCGAGCGTGGAGAACATCACCCAAACCCTCCCTAAAACTGGACTATTGACGGAAACAGCCCTCCCACGCAGAAACTGCCAGTCCCAGACTGCTCGTGACAGGTCGTAGATGGTCGTACTTGGAGATACTTGGAGGGTGCTGGTAGTATAGCTACAGCCTCATTACAGAAGAAATCTCCAAGAATACCAAAGTACATCCATATTCTATTGGAACGTGGCAAGACCGTCAAACAGAAGATTCAGATTTTATAAGGGCATATTTAAAAAAATATATATATATATTATACTTTCGAGGTGATTTCGAGGTGGACATGTCCAGGTTCAAGCCTATCCAAGAGTCAAGAGGCCAATCCACAGTAGAAAAAAGCAGCAGCGGAGCAGCCAGTGTGCTGCTGCAAGGTCGACATAATCAGGGGCTGTGCACATAATGACATACTCTTTTGGATGATGGGTTCAGACATGTGGATGTCCAACCTTTACTTGGGATATCTTGGGATGAGGATCATAATGCCCCCGAATGTATAACTTCTATGTAATTCGTTTCGAGATATTATCATCTATTGACTGCATGTCTCGCCAGGAGACGCTCGTCGCTGAGCCGCTCTTAATTGGCCAGGCATTTCTCCAGCAACCGGCGCAGTGGCCGAGAAAGTCCCGGAAAAACGGGCGCAGGATGCTTTGGTCCTGCAATTTTTGTTGTGTTTGATGCATTTGTTGTTCTGTTCTATTGTTCTGGAGATTGAATGTCAGCTGGCCAGTTGCCATGTCCTTTGAAGTGCCCGCACTTGGCTTGGGTTGGCCCGACAAGTTTGGATGCCAAGTGTCCATTTCTTAAGGCTCGCAAAGCAGCAATTTTGCAATAGCTCTACCTGTTGCTGAGGCCGCTTTGTCATTTGAAGCAAGAGGTCGGGACCACCATTTTCCCTGCAAGAGGATCTAAACAGCAGTTTCAATATGTGAACGGTGCTTTGTTGAACAAACATTTGGACAGCGGTCGTAAGCAGTAGAAGCTTCTTCGGAAGCCATGCGCTGATGAGGTAGTGGTACCACTGCGACCCTGAAAATATCGTGGAATTCATAGGATCCACTCACGGATGTACAATGCGTTTAGTGTGCTAATATGGCACAGGAGCTACTGGACTAGTTTTCCTGGATATCCTCCTCCACACTCCCCAGATCTGCCAAATCAGATCCTCTCGCAGTCTTGCACTCCCAGAACTTGGGAGTATTAAGCATCACTCCCCCCATGTTTGATCCGTTTTTTTGGTGTGCGGAATCGCTCCGCAGAACGACTGGGGAGGATGGGATCTCATCACTGCAGGATCCTCAGACTTCGGCCCCATGGAGCCTCCTGCATGGGGAAGAGAACTCTTCAGCAGGGTGAAGGTGAGGTGTTTCACCGAACGATCGCGTGTCACCCGGAGATCCTCGGAGGAGTGGAGTGAGTCCGGAGTCTCCAGTTGGATCCGATCAAGGATTCAGGCTGAGTTTGAGAGTGGTGAGGAGCGGCAAAAAGTGAGTTCTTTGGGAGTGCAAATGCCTCCTCGGATGGTGTTTTAAGCCTAGATCCCTATACATCCCAAACACCTTGGCAGGAGGCGGAGCCCTAGGATTCTGAACTTTAGGTCACTGGCAAGGCCAACTTCGCTCACTTGGTCTCACTTTCATGCTTTCATCACTTTAAAGGTGTTGCAGGAAGGACTTTGGCACCATCCAAGTTTGGTGAAAGCTCCGGATTGACAATCCTTTGGTGTCTTTATAGGTGGGATTCCACCTTGTTCTTCCACCATTCTTGTGGGACTTGGGACCCAAATGGGCTGGGAACGCACACTGCGTGACAGGTTTTCCACGCATCCACGGCTGAGGACAAGCCCCGCTCAGAGCGTGGCTTGCTGATGCGTTTGGTGGACGACGTTTTTGCCGAGGTGGGGGTCGCAGGGGTACGGCGGCGATCACATGGGGTGGGTGTGCCATGGTGTGCCAAGGGGCTGGAGTCTTTGACTGCATGGATGATGAATGTTAGGTCGTGTGGACTCTATAATGAATGACATCCCCCTTATGGAGAGGCTTTACTATCCAAATGAAATTGGGCGGGTTTTGTGAATCAAACATTAAAACATATTAAAACATCCAATGGATCCAATCTTCGCACTGTTGTGTTGTGATTTTTGGGGCTCCATCCTGTTGAAAATAGAATTCCCCCCCTCTCGGTGGAAGACATCGACTTGTGCATCGTTTGGATCGGCCTGTGGCGGGTGGGCTTTCTTCTGGACTGATTCGTCAGGACAGCGAGGAAGAAGCGAGTCGCCTTTTATATGGATCCACATACCTTCTCAGGTACGGTGAGGACGGAGACTGTTGATGTAGGCGCCAGGAGGGACCCAATGACCTTCTGAGGTTCGGTATGTGGATCCATAGGGATAAAACATGTTTGGATCTTGTTGGTGGAATGGGAGGTCTCTGACCACTCAACCAGAAACAGACGTCGTTCACCCAATCTGACGAGGATCGAGTCCTGCGGGGGTCTGAGGATGTCAGCGAATCTGGGAAGGACGACCTTGTGGAGCGGCCTAGGTGTTTCCTGGCCAGCAGCTTTCAACCTTCAAACCTCCGAAAAAGGTGGTTTTAGAAGAATCTCCGAACACAGGGAGCTGAGTTGGGAAGGGTCACATGAAGGGTCTTTGTGAGGTTAGCAGGTTGCCATTTGCTGTGGGAGGTAACCTTCAACCTGCAACTAGCGAGCTGGTTGCTTTTTCCAGATGTATGTGAGGGGCAACATGGGGCAACTCTTGTGAAGAGTTCGACGTCGATGTGGGTGGTGAAACAATTAAGGCCCCGGGGTGCCTCTAGGCAGAGAAGCGGCGTGAGGAAGGCTGCCAAGTGCACGTTGTCTTGCAAATGCTGGAAGTCTACAACGAGAAGCTGCTCGGCCAACCACAATCTGGTGGAGGGGTTCCCCAGATTGGGCGAGGAGGAGAAGCAAACAATGGCTTGGCCTAAATAATCTCTACAGGTCCAAAAACCCAATAAAGCCTGATCCTTTACCTCATTGACTAGTGGTTTTACTTGTGTGTTTCTCGGGGGATGATCAAATCCAGCAACATGAGGTCCAAGGTTGCATGTAGGGAAGATATCAACGTTTGGAGAATTGGTTGGTGCTCGGCCTAGAGACTTGGAGGTCGGAAGGTCCAGTTGCAAAAATTGTTCTCCAAGACAGGAATGGCCAGCTTTGTACAGTGGTTTGTAGGGTCGTTTCCACGCTCCTTTTGCAGCCCAGCTTGAAAACTGGGAATTGCTGACGCGATGTCAGGGAGGGTTACATCAAGCCGACTGCAACCTGCCAAAGTGTTGGAATTCCCAGATTTGACTGACATGGTCGAATGCGTTGGCTCATGTTTGTTCCAACAAGCTATGGTTCCCAGATTTATATAACGGCTCAGCTTGATGTCCATTTCACCAAGATGTGATCCATATCCATAGCCATAGCCCTTGCCTTCCAAGACCATTTTAAGGACATGGTTGACTCTTGTTTAATATCCTAAAAACCTTAGTAGAAAACATTAGACAAATGGTTGTTCAGGATCTTAAAATCAATTGTTGGAATCCTTGGGGTAGTGTATCCTACCCCTACACAGCCCATAGCCTTCAAAGACCACCAAAAGAAAGGTTGACCTGGTTATTGTGTAGTCTAAATTCCATTAGTCAAAATACTTACTTGGCAAAAGAACAGTATTGCAAATCAGTAGTGGTTTTTGGTGCTTGGATTTATGAAAAAAGACAACTCGCGGCGGGACCCAGGTTGAATGACCTCCTGGTAGAGCCTGACTCCGGGCCCACGAATGCCTCACCGGGCATGGTCAAGAACAAGATCAAGATCCATGTACATCCGGACCGGCCCCAAACACGCACGCGCGCGCGTAGGTTCGTATTGCGCGCGTACCGGGCCGGTTTTTGTTGGGGCGTTCCTTGGGGTGCCATGTTTGGCAACCCTTGTCGCGGTGTGTGTTATGTTTCTTCTTTCCCCGAGTGCCGGGGGCCTGAAGCTGCGTGGAGTTGCTTGGGATGGATGGTGCCAAGGTGTTAGAGACGTTCTGCTGCAGAATGCAGGTTCTTCCATGCAATGAGGATGCACTGAGCGCTGACCCGTCCCAAGACAAGCGAAACAAACATGTATGGGTGCCCAGTGCCCAATGCAGACTAGGAGCTTGCATGGGTGTTAGGTTGAGTCCAAATCTACCTGGACCCTTTGCTCGTACCTCACCAAAGAAAAAGGGCAACCTGACTCATATAGGTTTATATACCCAAACCATCCATATACGGACTAGTTGCCTACATTTACAGCATTTATGACCCTAATGTATGTAACATTATGTAAGATGTAACTGTTCCACGTAATGGCAATGGAGTTAGTCATGGTTCATTTGATTTGTGTCACTCCACGTTCTAAAGGAGTATCGTCACTGAAGACGTCTCCGGGCCTCCGGGTCTCCAAGAGCTTTGACTCGCGGGTCTCCACGCTCTTCAACCGCTGGCAGGAGCTGGGCGTGTACCTCACCAATGCCACCGAGGCCCAGGCACGAGAATCCTTCGCATCGGCGTCCCCGGTGCAGAAGGGTCAAGAGCATTCAAAAGCACCCGGATCTGTGGGCGTCTTTGTTTTGCAGAGGCCCAGCTTATGGAGGTACATGGAGCTTGATTCAAGCAACTCACACATGTTGAAAGCGGCCTTTCTTGGCTCTCGGCTTTCTCAGTGCTTTCCGGACCACCCCAAGCCCGGCCGCCGAGAGTCTGGTGGGCCTCCAGCATCGAACTTGTTGCTGGGCCTTCCGCCAGCTTCGTGAGGTACGTGACCTTTTGAAGGTTCCGAGAAAGTGACCCTGTTGGAGGCTTAAGTGACCGAACCATCCGAACCAACCAGGTTATCAAGTACGGTCACTTTGAAGAACCAGGCAGGCAAGAATTCGTTGAGATGTGTTCTCGGTTCCTTAAGCAAATCCAAGTTGCAAAAACAGGGAACTGGAGTTCACCACCTATTTATTTAAGAGGAGCATGGTCATCCAAAGAGCCATGTGATCCACTTTTCGCAACGTGTTATTGGTAGACGACAGGGCAAAAACCTTTTTGTGATGCAACGACCCAGACAAAAATTGAAGATGCCAACTAAATCGGTTGCGCTCATGATTGAATCTTTGGCGCTTGCCAGGCTTGCAGTCAGGCCTGCCAACTTCTTAAGGTTTTGGGCACTTCTTGCCCAGAGTTCCCCTTCAGTCACCCAAGGAACCAGGTCAAACCTGATCAAGCTCTGGTCCAAGGTCAAGGTGCACTTGAGCTTGACCTTGAGCCTCAAAAGCCCCGGTCCAAAGGGAGTCTTTTGTCCAAAAGGGTCACGGCTTTGGCAGAGCCCACCAGGTGTCCACCGCCGAGGAGTGCATCAAGACGTGGCTGGGACGGGTGAGCGCGGCCGAGGGTGGGACGGTCTCGGCTTCTCAGCAGGCCAAACATGTTTTGGGGCACATGGTCTGTGCCAAGAGGGTCTGTACTATGGTGGCCCCTCAACCGCAGGTCTGTGCCAAGGGCCTTTTGTGTCATGGTACAGAGGTTTCAGAGGTTCCATGGCACAGATGGGGGTCCACATCAACCACCTCTGGTGGTTTGTGGGCACCGGGTGCGTCAGGCACGCTGCAAATGCACGCCAATGCTATGTCTTCAGTGGCATACGTAGCTTAAGAAGGTCTAGAGCCCAAGAAGAATGTCCAGAAGCTATAGGCCTGCTACACTGGACCATTGTTGGGCAGGATTCGCGGCAGGGGGCCATCTTGGATTCTCTTGTTTTTTCCACACGCGGGGATTCCTGGGCGACTGGCCCCAAGACTGGCGGGGCGCGGTGCAGACCTGCCCAGCCCACTTGACACAAGTGGTAACCAATGGGTGACCAACAGTGCAGGTGGTGACTGAAAACCACCCCATTTGTGACTCCTGGGTGGGAATGTGTGTGTGTGTGTTATTGTTTGTTCTTCGGGCCTTTTTGGAAGGTTCCACTCCTTGGTGCAACTCCACCGAGAAGGCGCGTAGGTTCCGGTTGTGAACCACCAGTGCGTTCCGATTCTCGCACCTGAGGATTGGTTTTGGCAACACCATGAAGGCCGAGAGAGAGAAAGGACCAGCTTTCGCACTGAAGGGGGCAAAAAAAGATGAGAACTCAGATCCTGGTGTTTGGCAGTATTCTTGTCGACAACCTCGTTGGTTGAAATACAATACTATATAGACTACTATATATTGTCGTTTTCCTGTGTTTTCTTCATAACCAACGCAAACTCGGCTCAATGTTTTGTGAAACAGTTGCACACTTGCTGAGCCCCCGCGATTCAGGGTGCTTGAAATCTGGCATGTTGTGCTTCCCAGCTCGCTAAGATCGATTTGCTCGCAGTGGTTGGGTGATAACGGTGGTTAGGAGTTGGAAGGTGAGGCATCGGGGAGTCCTGCAAGACATATCCAAGACCCACAAGGAACATCAAGGAACCCAAGACATGGATGCATCAGTAGATCCTAGGCAGCCATAGACATGCCGCGCCGTATACGTCGTGGTCCTAGGAACACCGGGATGAACCGAACGAATGGTTGATGGGGCGTGGTGTGGCCAAGACCCGCGATCCCCATTCGCGATGGATCCACGGCTGCCCTTTGGGCAAAGTGAGGGTCGAAACGACCTTCTCCAGGGGTACTGTAAGATGCCACGAGCTAACCGACATGTTGTTCGATGTTGAAACATGTTGGCACCACCCAGCGGACCAGCAGACCAGGTGTTTTCCAATGAAACACGGGCACCAGCAGTCACAAGACGGGGTGCTGAATGGAGGCAGTCGGGTTGCCCAGCTACTCCACTAACTGGATGGGACTAAAAACCACTCCGACATGTGACTCCAGGTAATCAGGTTTTCCCTCCTCACCAACTTGGAAGTCGCGCCTCGCCGGGCCACCGCCAGGTAGTGCACGCCACCGCGATGAACGCGCAGAGTTCTCGCGGCCACACCATTTGCAAGCTGAAAATGTTCACTCAGGTCCGGGAGCCGGGAGTGGCTGGGGTGGACTCTGGGTGTTCTTGTCCAGTTTCCAATCAGAGAGAAGTCGAACTGCCCAGTCCCAGGCATGATCCCAGATGTCAAGGACCACAGCCGGAAGAATCCAGGGTTTCTGAAGGGGACTGCCCCAGTTGTGGCCCCCAGATAGGACGCTGTCAGATTCAACGGCGGTTGATTCTTGGCACAGGGCATCCAGGCAATTCCCACGAGAGCTCGCTGGGAGTCCCGTCGTGGTTCCAGGCAACGACTAAAACCATAGATCAAACGAATCCCTGGTTCCTTACTACTCGTGGGAACTGCCTGGGATGCACTGGGTGCGGGTAGAAGTGAGAAGTGCTGCACTGGGAGGCTCGGAACGAGGGCATCCCGTGGGGTCCGTGGAGCTTCGCATTCGAATGAAACTGGGGTGTTTTGCCAACCACGGACGGACCAGTGATCCAATTGGTGCTTTAGAAAGGCGAGTGAGTGGTTTGCAAAAGACGACTGGCTGAGGGAGAATAACTGACCGAGTGATCAATCCCAGACTACATTGACTCCTAGTGCACCAATATAGGTAGAAATCATGAGAATCATATAGACTCACGCTATAGATAGAGTGTTTGGGAATGAACTGAACCAAACCCGAACCGCCCCCGACCAGACCCGAAACGCCAGGGCGGGAAGGACAATCAGATCTCCAACGCAGAGGCGTATGATATGACCACGGGCCGCCGGACGAAAGGTGATGTTCTAACCCCTAAACCATCCATGCATGGACATGGAACAAATAGTTGCCTACATTTACTGTACTCACTTATGACCTTGATCTACTTGGTATCAATCTTTGGGCCAGCAAGGGGTGACAAAAAGCATTCGGGAGTGAGAATAGTTGCTCCAGAATCTCCAGAATTGTTGTTGTTGTTGCTGCTCGGCAGCGTTTCGCAAAGCGACTGTTGTTCGAATGCAAAGTGAGCACATTGTGAACACAATCCGGACGCAAGGAATTACAATGCTTGTTCATGTTTGGTTTTTCACTCCTGACTTTGGAGTGCCTCTTTGTCACTTGTCACACCACTTTCCGGAGTGATAATTATCACTCTTCGGGGCTTTTCGAGGGTACCAGGTATGTAAACTATTCCAGTCCCATGGAGTGTTGGGGAACTAAGTTCCAAATCAGGGCCACTTTGGGGATGCGAGCTTTGAGCTTTTTGGGTAAGGTCAGGGACTACTGGAGGGGTGCATACTCTTAGGCGACTACTGTAAACAGACAACGCAATGTCGACTTTTGATGAACTAAAAGCCCTCTTGTCAGAATGGTTTATACCCTAGGGCTCCAACCATATCCTCAGGTTCGGTGGTTAGACCCTCCAAACCCACCCCAACCATCTTCTCAGGAGGTGGTTGGAGCCCTAGGGACCCTAGGGATATAATGTTTTACATCTCCATGATAAATCATGTATTTTTCATCGGACAGTCTGACAGTCTACGGCCTTCTCCCCTGAAACACCAGGGATCTGGACCCGAAATCTGCGTTCGGGATCAGATTCTGCAAGGGATCTTAAGGGTGGAAGTGTTTGTGACCATGTTCGAAACCCTAAACTTCATCCTCTACTACAAAATGTCCATGGTGAAAATGACGGACCATGTTTTTTTGTGTTTTTCATTGTTGTTTTTACGAAGTGAAGAGCATCGAACATTCGGCGCAGTGGAGCTCGGAGCGGCGACCAGGTCTACTTCGCGGATTTGGCCGGGCGCGAGAACGAGAAGGACACCCAGGTGGAGGGCTGTTTGGGGTGTTTGGGCCAGGACGGACGGCATATTTGGAGTTTTTGATGTATGACCCCTCCAATAATTAATTTGAAGGGGGTGGTTGCAGACGAAATAGTTGTTCTCAATTATGTGTTTTTCTCCGACACCTTGTCGACAATTTTGGGAAACACCTAAGTCGGATAAAAAGAACTACATTTTCCCAGTGTACTTTGGATCAAGCTAGGGTCATGTCTACTTAGAGAAATAGTCAAGAGGTGGTGGAGAGGTCGCACACCCCTCAATTAATTATCACGGAGGGCCGGGGTGGGAGAAAGAGAGAGAGAGAGAGATGAACCAAAGATAACCAAAGTAACTAAGGACGTCGATGCGAGTTTCAGAATATTCAGGGTCTAAGTGTATAACTCTAAGACTATAAGTTTTATTTAATGTTCCCAGTGTACTAAAACTGATCGACCCCTCCCCCAGAGTCCAACACCCCCCTGAATTATATAATTTTTGTTGTTTGGTTTTGAGTGTGATGGCTGCTTTCCTGCTTGGTTTGCATGCGGTGGCCACTTTCCTGCTTGGTTTCTCATACGCTGCTCACGTATGACGTTGGCGTGGCTGTGGGTGGGGGGTTTGCCACCTGAAATTAAGACAGAGGGGTTTGTCAGGTGTCGATGGGGTGTCGGGGGTGTAGGGGGGGCCCGACCTGCAACATGTATAGAAAACGAGTCGAGGTCAAGACACGCTTCGAGTAAATTCCCCCAAATCAGGTATGTACCCTTTAATGATAATTCGTATATGTAATTGAGGGGGGCCCAGGGGCCTATCTAAGGCAGTTTCTTTTTTTAAACATTGGAATGACGTGATGTGGAGGTAATTTGTGTATAACACCTTTTATGATCTTCCAACGGTGCCTAAAGGTTTCTGCCGTGGCATCTATCAAGCTAGCCTGAAAGGCAGACATGTTGCATGACCATTTCGTTGGAAAAGCGCTCGTGGCGCCCGAGAGCCGAAGTGGACATGAAGGTCTAGCCAGAGCAGATGCCCGACATAACCCAGCCACCAATGTCCCCCAGACCCTCGACTTAGAAGGGAGAGAGAGACAGAGAGAGAGGTACCCCGGGCCCAGGTGACGGGTCCTATTTGACGGTTACTTAACCTCACTTGGCAACTAGTAACAGCTGTGCCGCTGTACCTCCGGGCGCTGGGGATAGGATCTCCGCCCGCACAGGTGACTGGGGAACGTTTCGTTGAGCTGGGCTTCATCAACAAGAGCCGCTCGGCGTTTGCTGCGGCTGTTCTCTGCGTTCTTTGCGTGCGGTGTCCTGTTTGGAGATCCCTATATAGGTATAGTCAGTGTATGTCAGAGTAGTCAGCCAGGACAATGATGGTGCTGGCATGTCCCTTTCAGCATGGAGCAACCTGTGTGAAAGCGCTAGGTTTGCACATGTTGAGGCACGTTTCGCAAGAAGAGCACCCTTTGCAATCCTCTCTCTTCTATCAGCCCACCGCGTGTTCAGGTCGCTGGAAGTCACAGCATGGTTTGCACACTGGTTTGGGAGTAGGTATCAGACGCACGAACTGAGGGAGTCAGTCAGTGTGGTCACAGATCCCGAGTGTTGGAATCGTTGGAAGGCAGCCGGCGCGCAAGGCGCAACATTGCCTAGATGAAGATGATGAACATGTTGCCACCAAGCAAGGAATCAGTATGCTGGGCATTAAATACAACTGACGTCATCCTAATTGATCCTAAGTGTATTTCTTCTAGTCAACTTTGGGGGCTGGGAGAGTTGTTGTGAATGTTTGGGTCTATGTGCTGCCAGCCTTTTTGTAATCGATTTGCCAACTTGCCCATTGAACAACATCGCATCTAACAAATATAAACATGAGAAAAACATGAACAACCTGAAAACAGCACATGTTCTTCCGGCCTCTTCAAAGGCATGAGTTCGTTGGCATGGAGGTCGTTCCTGTTTATTTGCATGAATTCATGCCGTTCCTTCGTTCAACAAAAACCGCGCGTGGATGGATGAGCTGTCCGCGGCAGCGAGGCCTGCATCACTTGGCCAACTGCATCCGTGATCTGGGTCAAGCGCCCAAGCGCCGCAGGAGTCTCACCGAGCCGCCAGGGGACCCGACAGGGGACTCGAGAGTCTCTCGGGGAAAGGGCGGTCAGCGGGTTCAGGGCACATGAATGATTGCATGACTCAATGATTGTTTTGGGTCATTCTCTGATAACTCTATAGAATGAAAGGGTATATTATTTTTAAATATGTTTGAACCTGAAGGGTGGACTGTAAGCATACCTTATCTTCCAAAAGCACATGCACATGGCCGTTTAGATTGAGGACACAACGACATAAATTTGAAGATGTGTTTAAGTGTTCTCAGCCGCTGCTGAGTGTCCACTTGATCCATTCCACATTTGGGGCGCTTTGGTCCCTTTTCTCCAGGTTGGCACAAACCCACAGGCACACACATCCTAAAGACCTGTTGAGGAGATGTGGATACCTAGTGGAAGTTCTGATCCACTGACTTCCTTTTTCCAACAGGTTTTTTTGTTTATAACCAGATCATCCATGGATCCATGGAATAGTTCATACCGCACTTGGATTTACATGGATTGACCTGGACCTTCGTGTCGGGGTGTTCAATGGACAGCCACAGATCTTGTACTTTTATCAGGTAGTCCATTGGAGACTCCGGACGTTGCATTGGAAGGTGCTGGTGCAGTTGCCCCATTGATGACTCCATACATGGTTTGGGATGGCCCACTCACATCGTCCGGAGCGTCTCCCGTGGCGACGAACGCGACGCGACGCGGACGCGACGCGGACGCGACGGTCAGGTCGAGCACCAAGAAGGCTCCGCCGGTCCAGCCCAATGACATGTCCAAGTCGCTTGGGGCATGTCGGAACATCGGAATGGGCGTAAGGTCGGGATGGAAGACGGAAGGATTCCGGGCGGCCCTGGTTTGGAACTGATCTATACGTTCATAGGGGAAGCCTTAATTTTTTCTCATACATGACAAGTCATATAAGGTAGGTTTATCATGTTTTATCCATTCTACATTCTACTTGACGTGTCACAGGCCAACTTCTTGGAGAAATCATGGGAAGCAATCTGGAAGACGGTTTCTGTGATACAACAGTTGTCCAAACGCATTAATCAAAACGCCGTGCTACAACTAGCCACGGTAGGAGTGGGATGCATGCTGGAGTCCAATTTGATCCACAATCAATGTGGTCAAGGTTTCCTGCCAGAACTTATCCCAGACACTCCATGTATTATCACATATTTATATGGATTCGTCTACGTCCAGGAGGGCAGGACAGACGTACAGTCGCTTCCAGCCATGTTTTCTTCTTGGATTTTGACCAAAAAGGGTGCAAGACTGTGGGCTGGTCATGTTTTCAATGCACGTTCCTTGAACAAAAAAGGGGACTGAGTAGGTAGATCATGGTAGATCTAATCCACTCACTTCCCCCTGCAAATCTATACAGTATAAGGTAGTATAAGGGATCTATAAAGGAACCTACTAGGTTATTGCAAGAACATGTTTTTTTTTGGTTAAGCCACCTCACTGAGCATTTCGAGTTTTCATCTTACTCGAGGATAGCACCCCCGACCTCGCCACCAACCGAGGTTCCGGAACTCGAAGCTGACCTTGCCACTGGGGCCGAAGACGAGGGCGGGGGGAGGACATGTGGCCGGGTGATGGCGCACTTTGGATGTGCACTGCCTGGACCCGACTTCAAGTACCCCAGAAAATGGGAAAAACCTATGTTTACTACATATTTCATGGATTTTCATGGTAGTACGTACTCATGTTTGCAGGCACGAACTGAGACTCCAGTGTGGATGGACCGATGCAACACTCCAACACTCCAACCCTTCGATCGGCGTTCCACGCGGGCGGTTTCGCACATCGGCTGGCCATCGCCTCGACGTCCAACCGGAGGCTGTTGTCCAATGCCTTGTCGGGGAATTCCCGGACCTCCATGATTGGCACTTTGAGCCCTGCAGCTGCAGCCTCAGCGATGTGAGTTCAAGGCATTATCTTGGTGCCCTTTTGATCCCTTTTGCCAAGAGATGTGATGCATGTGATTTTTGTATGGGCAGTGCTTTTGGAATTGTCCCCCAACCAGTGAGTGGCACAGCACAACCACAGAGTCGCTGACTTGTGGTGAAACCAGTGCCTCACGTGCCGAGCGCTTCAGCGCTTCACCCGTGCCAGCCTCTTTCGCCCCGCTGAGCCTTCGAACTTCGAAGAGAGCCACAATACACTGAAGCGCGGCTGCTCAGAACTGGGCTCCGTTTTTTTCAGAGTACTCTTTTTGGGGGGCAGCCGCCATTGTGACACCCATTGGATGGGTCATATAGTTATATAGGTCACATGGATGATGGATGGGCTGTTTGAGTGTGAATGCTTCTTCCAACCTCGTCCCAGTCCTTTTTGGATGCACTAGACGACCGGGGGTGGGCGCTTTGGACGGCGCTAGCGGCTCATGAAAGCTATCCACAGATTCCTGGGTGACATGGCGATGATGCGGACGACGTACACTTCGAGTCACCATCTCAGCCATTGCATGAGTCATGACACTTAAAAAAATAAGAATCATGGAAGTTGAAAACCACCTGTTTGTAGAGGAAAAGGGTTACCCAAGGGGCCCTGCCATCCAGCTGGGCTATGGATTGGCAGGCATTCCGAAAAGTCGTCCAATTCAGTTGCAGCTGTGGTAAACTGCACCATGGAGGGTACGGACGTACCAACAATAAATGCCTTGATACTGGATTTGAGGGCTTTCTACTGTCCAAAGTCATATGTTTTCCATCCAAATCTCTACTACTCCACCCCACCGATCTCCTCCACCTGCTACCACCCACCTGCCACCTTCATCCACCTGATCAACCTCTCCAGATCGCCGTGAAACCGCCATCTCGGAGGAAAAACCGGTCGCCTCTCGCCTCGCCATTGGCGCCTCCTCCCAGGTTCGCCAGCACGGTGAAAACCATCAAAGTCCAGGCCAAGGCGACCAAAGCCGTGGACAAGGAGCGAAGCGTCCCGGGCCCACGTGGCCGCACGCGGCGGGCGCGGATTTTTGAGCAGACAAGCCCAGCCGAGCCGCAAAAGATCTGAAAGTAACAATGCCCAGACACTCCATGGGACTGGTATATATGCCTACATTGACCCCGACTTCAACCACCCCGATGTATGTAAATATGCCAGTCCCATGGAGTGTTTGGGATGGGATTGGAAGATTCTAGCTCCATGGTGGGGTGGATATCTTTTGGGGGATCGATGTATTCAGTAGCTGGGGGTCCACAGCTGCTGACTTTTATGGCACCGTTGGGGAGGGTTGCCCTGTGCTTGTGGAGGGCGGGTTTGCCCAGGAATTGTTGTTGGGCATGGTTGCAGGCCAAAGCTGGATCAAACATTTTTAAACTTTAAGCTATATAAGTTCAGCTCAGTCCCTAAACAGTGGAAGATATTCAATTCAGGGATTTGACACGCGGAGTGCTCGGGTCGGGAGTCCTGTAGGCATGTGTAGGCCAATGTTTTGTGGGGCAGGGCATCCCTATGTATATAGGAGATCTCCCCCGGATCAACATACTCAAACACTTGCCACGGGCTGACATGACCATCAGATGGAAGTTCCACCAAACTTGCTTCGTGGTTTGCTAGCTGGCTGTCTTTTCCTCCTCACCATGAATAAGGTGCTCAAAAGGTGACACTTCACCATCTTCACCCAGCTCATCCCAGTTCCATCCAGTTCCTACCTTTGTTTCTCCTGGGGTCAGGTCAGTATGCCATTCCGGGATAGACACCATCCGTTCCGGGTTCATCGCCAGGACGCCCTGGTGAAGGAGCTGAAGAGTGAAATCCAAGAGCTCCGGAAGCAGCTGGAACAGGCTTGGTTTTCAGGGCTCCGACCGGCCCACACGACCGGATTACACTGGATGGCTCCGGTGGAGCCCTTTTCTCTCGAGACCCGGTCAGCTTCAGCTGGTTCGCTTGGAGCACTGCGTTGATCCAGCCCAGGGAGTACTGAGTTGACACCTGGGAGGAGGCTAGGAGAGTGGGGCAGGACGCAAATAGAAATAGCTGACATGAGGTGCTGTAGATGAATTCTAGCATGTGGCTCAGGACGTAGATGATGCGGAGAGTGCTGGTGGATTTAGGAGAAGCTTGGTGTTCTCATGACATGCGATGCAGGTGATTGCTCATCAAGAGCAACGACATTGTTTTGGATTATATAATCCTATTCTCAAGGTCCTTTGGGATATTAAGGCGGCAGACTCTAACAGCAAATCGATTCACTGCTTCCTTGTAACAGGATAGGCACCAGACTTAAGCAGCAGCAGAGTCACCAGAGCTAGTTTGTGCCACATTTTTGCGGAGTGAAGGTTTTCACCTTTCTGTACCGGATGTTTTGTTTTACACTCCGACTCACTAACATGGAAGTGGACACCCCAAAGGCCATTTTCAATTTCCATGTGATGTGTTCGTCGGAGGGTATCATTTTGGACCCAACCCTGCTAGCACCTTGTAGACTGTAGACCACAGCCACGAAGAGTCATGCCATTGTGCTGTAGAACACCATAACCTTGTTTGTGTCGAGCACTCAGAGCACCAGGCAAAGGAGAAGCACGATGATGAGGCCAAGTCGGACTAGTGAGTTGCGCATT
Source organism: Durusdinium trenchii (assembly GCA_963970005.1). Taxonomy (NCBI): domain Eukaryota; class Dinophyceae; order Suessiales; family Symbiodiniaceae; genus Durusdinium; species Durusdinium trenchii. The sequence continues at coordinate 133,769 of CAXAMN010010236.1, forward strand.
TGGTGGGGCCCATCACATGAAGCAAGGCCCGTCTATGTTATTCATTGTCCCCACACCCCGTTCTTTTTTCGAAAACAGACAAGTTTAACATGATCAAGCGGGCTCACATTAGTTGAGTGATGATGGTACCGTGGTGTTTATTTTTTGTGGGGGACCTGACCCAGCTCGTGAAACACTCATTGACTATCATTGACTGCATATACACATCTACGGTGTACATCCAAACACTGGAATATAGGCATCAATCATCCTACATAATCCTACATAGGCCCCCGAAAGCACCCATTTGATCAGTCCATATGTCAGTCCGTTTGTGGATTGGTCGAGGCTGAATGGATTATAGGAGACTGAACGAAGCAGGTGAGGTTTGCCTCACCCAGCTGAGCCCGCTTTGAGGGGTTACTGCAAGCTGCAAGCAGGAAGAAACACTCCATCATATAATACTGTATACACCTTCGGTTTGTCCCGGTACCTGTAGCAGTCAGTAAACTACTATATATATATATATAATATATACCTGATTTTCGAAGGGCCTGCAACCTAACCATCATCATCCGAGCCCTGGATCTAATGATATGCCCAAATGTATTCAAAATCAACATAGATCTCACATGTCCAAGCGGCCCAGCAGATTGGCCCCAGCCCAGCCTCGAGGCAGCGCAACAGATTCAAGAGAATCTGGAAGCCAGCAAAGCCATTTTTGCCGTGGAAACGTGTCTCGGATCATGGAGAGAGTGCATGACGAGAGTGAGAGAGTGAGCGAGTGCATGAACGAGTGAGTGAGCGAGTAGTGAGCGAGGGAGTGAGACAAAGAGAGAGAGAGAGAGAGAGAATCATTTAGTTTTTGGATGCAGATGGCTTTGTAGAGGGAACCAAGTAGCTTTGGCGCTTTCATTTTCCCTAACCACTTGTGTTCGAACTCTTTAGATGCTCAGCGAGCCATGACCCTTTCGCTCGCTCGCATCCCAGGCGTGATTGGGTTCACTTCCAGGAGGTGAGACCTCGAGTCCGGAAACGGTGGTGTGGTTAAAACTACACTCGCGAACACTGAAAAACACTCATGGAAGCAGATGGCATGGCCCGGAAAGGATGACTGTTTTCCAAACATGACCATGATTTCAGGGAGTGTAGCTGCTTGGTCTCACAGCTAGGCTTGCAAGGTGCTTGGAGTTTGCCAGGAAACCATCCCTTCTCATGCTGGGGTGGACCAAGGAGAGATGCATGAGCTTACCTTGCAGATGCCCCCCAAATTCTGAAAGCACACCGGGCTCGTGACCTCGCGAGCATGTTTCTTGGCATGTGATGTCATTCCTTTGGGGGTCCAGCTGCCACTTTCCACTGCAGTTCGGATTCCCAAATACCCTGCTTTGCCCCTTTATGGTTGTGATTGTTGATAGTCCCGAACTGAGCGTTCCTGCCCTAGGACCAGGACAATGACTTCGCTTGTTTACGATTCTGATCCTGGTTCGTTCTCAGCCCACTCCAATGACCGTCGTCGTGGCGACGAATTCGGCCCGCTCCCTCCGCCCACCCGAACCACCCCTCCCTAATCGAACGCGAGAAGGCGACGGAGCAGCGGCGGAAGCGCTCGAAGAGGTCCAGTTTCCTCTTGTCGCCCGGGAGCCGAGGGAACTTCGTGACGATCGCGTCGCGCGGCGAGTGGACGGGTGGGCGGCAGTGGGGGCGGCTGGAGTGGGCCGTGGGCGAGGCGAGTTACGGGCGGGGTGCCAAGAATCAGTGGTACGGACGGGAGCAGGCGGGTAACATGGGTAACAAGTAATTTGGAGGGGGGAGTATATAATTGATTAGTGTAAAGCAGTGGATTTTTGTTATCCCAAGTCCTCCGGGGGCCAATCTCAGCATGAACTTTCATCTCAAGACCGACCCAGTCAGGAAAGTTCCAAGACCATTCTGACGGTCTCTCGTCACAGGGGATGTTGGGTCATGACTGCATATTGATGTATTTGTAACCTTGGCGATGCACATTGCTTGTTCCCCAGTCACATTTGACGACTGATAACTGATAACATAAAAATGTGTGTGCACAGAAATGATCGCAAAATATAAAGTTAAAACTTATGACTGATGCTGAGATCAGCAGCCCCATGTAGAAACGAGGGAGCCAAACTTGCTCCACTGTGTTTTTGAACAGGCATGGGCAAGGTCCGGCACCTTCCCACATAATCTTCACTTTTGAGCCCGTGGTAGAACCTGCTGTTCTCTCCTTACCTTGTTGGCAACAAGTTAATCAAAATAGACCCTTGAGAATGACAATTTACGTCAGCCTTTGACCACCCATCCCTTTAAGGAGCTTTGCTCAGAGGTGCAAAGGCACTAGAAGATATTAACTGAGTTTCTTTCGGTTTGAATGTAGGTCTTCCTGGTTCGGCCTAGGTGTTCATGCACGGTTTCTAATGAGCACACGCGACGCAACAGCCACATGAAGAGCCACCAGCGATCCACAGGAAACCATGTCCATCAGCCAATGGGCTGTCCACAATAGGTTCAATCCACGATGATGGTTACCAGCCCAACATTCTCAATCTATCAGTCTGGGACTGCTAGATCAACAATCATGAGTCATGACAATCCAGAGTTGCGAACCCAAACCTAATTACTGTACGAATGGATGTTCCGTTCAAGCCACATGGAACTTCGGTTTGCTGGGCCACGGCAGAAGTCAGAAGTCCAGCTTGGATGGCAAAGCCAGCAAGTTGACAGTAGGCCCTCATGCAACCATCCTAAGTGGCAAGCTTTGTGGAAACTCGTTCATACTTGCGGAGTTCTTTAAACTAACAAAATTATGTTTAAACATGAAATCGATACGTGCGCCACAATGTTCTCAATTATCCATGCCACAATATAAAGTTACTTCCTGACATATACAACTTCCAATAGCTATGTGATTACCGGAAGAATCGTGCACTATGTTTCAGATCCCTGTCTCAATGATCAGACTTTCCCTGTGTGAGATTTGTGTGGATTGCACGTGATATGATCTTGGTACTGACCATTTCACCACTTGGACCCAACTCTTCTCCGACTTCGGCCGCTCCCGAACCCCCGGAACCCTTCTGACAGGGGTGGCCTGAACTCCCCCATCAGATCATGCTTTGGACCATGCTATCGGCCAAAAGCATCCTCAGCATGGGACTGGAGGATTTTGGAAGATAATATACCCTAGGGCTCCAACCACCTCCCGAGAAGGTGGTTGGGGTGGGTTTTGGGGGTCTAACCACCTGAAGACATAATTTGAGCCCTAGGGATATCTCCTCACATTCGGTGGTTAGACACCAAAAACCCACCCCAACCACCGAACCTTACAGAGGTGGGCCAGGAGCCCTGGGGAGTGATATAAATACAAACCAGGAGCAATGGGTGTCCAGTCTAGAGTCTAGAGATCCCTAAGTAGTGACTACTTAGTAGTGTCGGGTAGTCCAGCCAGGGCAGTCCAGGTGTGTAATATTACAGTAATGCAAATATCCATGCAATGACTCATTTGGAGGAGCGAGGGGGGACAGACTATTGGCGGAGGTTTTCCAGTGCATTCCCTTGGTGATTGTTGATGACAAATCCTCGCACCACTCGAACCCACAGCGAAGCCAGCATAACTCTAGGCCTCATCATGGAATTTAATGACGAGTTGTTTTAATCATCAATCCTAGCATACGAGCAAGAAATGGGTGTGCAATTGTCCAATGAACATGCACTACCCTTCACACCTTAGGGACCTGGATGTGTCGTTGTTTTTTTTTTTAATGTTTTAGGGCTTTTTGGATGTTTTTGGATGGTATTGGTATTCATTTCATTGGACCAATGTATATCTGACTTGGAGCTGTCCTATTGCCTGCAACAGTCAGTAAACAATTGTCGCTCTTGTTGAACCAGGCCTGGTACCTAACCATCACCATCCACTGTTACAGGCAATAGGATAGACCCAATATATGACACGTATTGGTATTTGAGCTCATGGTAGTACTACCCACTGGGTGGTCCTGGGATGTTGAGTCGCTCGGTCCCTGGGACCTCGTCGCGAGTCGCTCGTCAGCGACACAGGTCCCACGACATGAACGAGATGCCGTTGCCCTTTTTGGCCAACTACTCCGAGGCGATCCAAGAAGCACCGAAGCATGGAAGAATGATGGGAACTTGAAGGATGAGGTTTCTCTTTTGTTGGGTAGGTCAAGCATGCTTGAAGCATATACATGTGTATGATCCATATAGGAAGATGGAAGGTGTATGACATGTGCAGTTTGACTTCAAGGTTGGTTCATGTACGGGGTCGGAACCCTCGACCCAAACATCAAACGTGTACCTGCACCAAACGTCAAACATGGCGACTGACTATATGGGTGTGCATCTTAACAGGGAGACACCCAGGCCCTGGCTGGGTAGACAGATGTAGACAGGCTTATGTTCAATTCTTCCAGGGCCGAACTGGGATGGTCTCCAAATTTCAACACACGCATTCGTTACCTTGTGTTGCACTGCACGACACCCGTTTTCCGTGACGATGGGGAATGGAGTCAAAAAGACATCTTCGGAAGCGGATCTATTTTACCACCTTTGAGGGAACTGTTCCACATACTCAGGTTGAGCACTGTATATAATTATGTTGGTATAGCCGTCAATTTGGGCAATATTTGGTACCTATTTATCAGATATCAGCATACCATCAGCTCATGTGCCATCAGACACCGTAGAGCATGTTTTTTTGTGCCAGGATCCTCATTTGGCCTTCAAATTGGTGATGCATGTGTGGAGCCCAAAGATTTTTCTCAGCACACAAATGTGCGGGGTTTGGGAGGGTCGCGGGTCGCGACCATGGAGCAAGAAAGGTTAACTCTGGGGAGGCCGTGCAAGTTGACGACAGGATCTTGGTGGACATATAAGTTTCTTATCAAAGGCCATATATGACAAGTTGGCGGCAGCCGGCGCGACCGTCTATAACCTTCGGTTACCACCGAAGGCCTCCGGCGAGGACACGGGCGCGTGGCCGGCGCCCGGATTTACCAGGCTACCGCCTGCAGCCGCCGACCCCCAAGGGATAGAACCTTAGCGCTAGCCTTGCTCTATGTTAGCCTTAGCCTTAAGCCTTAGCCTTAGCCTTAAGAGTGCAGACCCAACCCAGCACCACCAAAGCAGGTACCCAAAAAGTCGACTTTTTGGGTACCTCCCAGATTTACCATCGGACGTCAGCTCTTGCATGAACCCCGATCATTGCCCAAGAATTTAGACCCAACCCTTCACCACCAAAGCAGGTACCCAAAAAGTCGACTTTTTGGGTACCTCCCAGGTTTACCAATTTAGACCCAACCCAGCACCACCAAAGCAGGTACCCAAAAAGACAAAGCCTAGAGCATTCCTAGGAAAATGCCAGAAAAGCCTTTGAAAATCTCATAAACCAACAGAAAAAACGTGACAAAATCTACGAAAAAGCAAGGGCATTGGCCGGGACCATGCCGCGACCAGCCCGGGATTCGAGCCCAGGACCATTTTGGACCGTGCTTATTTTCCCGCGCGGGTCGAGAGGGTGCCCCAAGATGTAAATCAATTGGGATGGCAGAATCTTGGACAATCCAGGTCACCATCCGGTCGCTTTTAGGGCAGGATTTCGTCACTGCAACAAGGGTCCGGAGGGGTAGGGGAGGTAAGGTCTAGGTCTAAGGCTAAGGACTAGGTCTGAGGCTAAGGATAAGGCCTAAGGCTAAGGCTAAGGCTTAAGGCTAAGGCTAACATCGACAGTCACGCCTCACCCCACGGTGTGGGGTCGGCGGATTTATATTTTAGTTGTATAATTCTATGAGGTTCTTGCAGGTATCAGGAGGGTTTGTACACCGGACAACGGATGACAATGGTCACGTGATGCTATGGTCTAAAGCCGACACCATGCAATTGATGTAAAAGATATGGAGGCTTTAAGGAGAAGACAGGGTTGGCTCACAAATGGCGGTCATTCAATTTATGGCCAGTTCACGAACGATTTTATGCAACGTGAACGTGGTTGTTGGACACAAATACCTTTAGTTTTGGATTGGATCACCTTACAAATGTTTAACTTTCGCCTGTTCCGCCCGGTTCGCCCGGCGAATTCAAACACTGCTCTTTGACCGATCACCTAGTTCCCGGACACAGGGCTATAGCCTCGTCACGAAGGACGAGCAATCACCGTAGCTTTCCAACCCTTATACACCCTAAGCTCATCCAAGTGGCTGCACGCAATGCACTCGTCAGTCGATGGATTTCGGGGACCTGCAGAACAAGTCCGGCCCACCGGTCAACCTTGAGTCCTAACGCAGTCACTCCAGTGGAATATATCATTGATATATATATATATTAATATACATACCTAGAGAATCCTGCAGCGTGTCTTTCCGCCGTCATGACAAAACATTGATTTTTGTGCGGCAATTGAAGAAACACGCCGCTTGGCCAGAACCACGCTGCATTCCCAGAAACACGCCGCGACTTGCTTTGAGCAAGCTTCACAAAAACACACTGCACACTGACACGGGCAAACACACCGCAAACGCGGGCAAACACGCCGCAAACTCGGGCAAACACGCCGCAAACATTGTCAAAAACGCTGCATTATATGCTTGATTTTTTCGACTTGAGGTCCAGACCCCGAGTTGAGTCAAAATGCCGCAATCCTAGAAACACGCCGCAACCCCAAAAAAGTCGCGGCATGTCTTCAAAACCTGGTTTTTCCTGAGCGGCATCAAAATGTTCATGCCAGTGGAGTCTGTAGGTATACGCACCTGCAACCTCAAATCATTCCGAAATAATGCATTCATAAATTTCTGTGCACTACACGTCTTTCAGAAAAAGACGCCACAGTCAATTTTAAATGCATGTTTTCTGATTGTAGCCATTTTTGCCATATTGCACTTCCAAAGCCTATCATACGGTGACACATGTGAACATGCAGCCATGTCAGAAGTAGTGAGATACCTTCGTGTGTTGAAGTGTGTGTCCATCCCAGAGGAGTGGCGCCCGCTGCTCCCTCAAGAGATTCAGAGCTTGTCAAACCGGCAGGGCTTCATGTTTTGAAGAAAAGCCCCAGGTGACAAATTTGTTCTACCTAAATTTCCGTCCTATTTACACCTTTTTACCCGTCCTATATGCACGTTTTCCCATCCAATACACATCCCTCCCAGTCCATTAGCCTACAGTTACGAAGCTTATGAATCTGTGGTGGGACATGTTCGCAGGATATGTTGGCGAGTGAGTTCAAAAGCTGTAAGCCACAGAGTGCTAGACCCGATCCGTATAAACCTGAAATTGGAGATCCAGAAGTTGAGCTGGAAGAGCAGGCTCCTGCGCAAGTGACAAGCAGGGCCTTCTTGTTTTTCGAAGCAGGACCAGTCGCACAGAATTGTTACAAATTCCTTTCACGTTCACGGATTTTTCTAAGAGTCTGTACGGACACCCTGAGCCCTCCGCCCATTGGCAAGCTCATTTGTCAAAGATTCTCCGTGAGAAGTTGAACGGGATTGAATTCCCTGACATGCCATTTGTGCTCCACTTTGGCCAAGCCTTGATCATGTCAGTATACGTCGATGATTTGACGTTGGCAGGGGTGAAGTCAAAGCACGGTGAGCTTTGGCGTACACTAAGTGAATACGTCAACCTTGACCCTCCCACTGAGTTCGGCAGGGTGCTCGGCAGGAACCACCGTATGGTATGGATGGACGGTAAGAAAGCTCTCCGGATTTTGCTAAGCAATGTGTCCAGCTCTACAGCGATTTGGCGAACAATCCAATCAAGAGCTTTGCATCTCCTTGTTGGGATGAAGGCTCACTCATTGCATCAGATGATGAACCCCGCGGTCAACTTGCACCTCATGCAGCTAAGCTGGTCATGAAACTAATGTGGTTGCGCAGGATTTCCCGGCCTGATGTAATGCTCATCATAAACCTTCTTGCAAAGCATATCACCACATGGTCTGTGAATGATGACCGGAGAACTGCTCGCTTGATAGGTTATATCTGCAGCCCGCTCATGAGTATGCACCAGTCATGTCAATCCAGGACCCTCCTGATATGCTAAGCATTTCATTGTTCTGCGGCGCAGACATGAAGTCCACGTCGGGGTATGTTTTGGCCTTGACTGGACCGTCAAGCTTGGCCTTGCTAAGCTGGGGGAGCAAAAGACAGAGTGTTGTGTCACGGTCCACGACTGAAAGTGAATTCATGTCCCTGTCTTCGTCGCTGTTTTCTGAAGCGCTGCCAACTCTTCATGTTTGGCAGACTCTCATTCCATCGATCAGGCTCGCAATCTTTGAGGATAACTCCGCAGTGATTGCCATCACCGCCAAGGGATATTCAGCTAAGCTTCGTCACTTGGCAAAGAACCACAGAGTCAATGATGCGTCTACCTGTGAGGTGGTCAATGGTTCGGAAGACATTGATATATCAGTCACATAGACACTTCGATGCAACGAGGAGACGTCCTCACGAAGGGTTGAAGCACGATTTGTAGCGCCCTGCGTGCAATGAATGCTGGATGCAAAGCCTGTAGTGCCTAGCCTGCAGGGACCAAGACGCACGCAAGGGTCAGTTCGGCTCCACTCGCGCCTCTACCCACGTTCGTTCGTGCCGTAATTAAATTGTCAGGTCACAGGTGGTTTGCCAATGAACCCACTGTCTCGTGATCTGGAATACTACATGCACAGTAGCCGCGTTGCAGCATGAGGGGGGGCTTGAGTTTTGCCACGTATAGCAACCCTCCTCCTATGTGTGCATGCTTGACGCTTTACTGTTCATTTGGCTCAAGTAAAAGAGGCGCGACTGCAGCTGTTACCCGCTGCCCGTCACGACGTCGCGTTTCGCGTTTGTTGTTGGTTGTTGTTTGTGTTTGGGTTCCGGTTCACCAGTGCAAGTTTTGCACACCATTACGCTGGGTATTGTAGAAACATATTTTGACTGTTCGTAAAGCAATCTTTTATTCCGGCATAAAATCATCAAATGTTCGAGTCCTCACTTCACAAGAATAGTATAGAATAGTCATATTATGTCTAGAAAATATGAACATTTGTATGACACATGGTATGGACAATTTTTGTTTTTTTTGAACAGTCAAAACTTGTAAATTGTGTTGCCTTTTTCTCTAGAACGCTAAGGTCAGGGGTAAGGCCTATTTTGATTACTTTCGACAAATTACGCGCGTCTTTCTGATTTCATAAAGACTTTCCGACTTCATAAAGAAATATGTTCGACATTTCTATTTTAACCTTGAGGGTGGGTGCCCACATTTTATAGTCTGTCCATTGTGCTGCAAGGCTGGTTTGATCGTTTTATAGAAACGTTTGGTGCACCCCTCAACTGGGTGCTTTTAAAATTCACCCGGGGATGTTTATTTTTATTTGTGCCCTGGTCTTGCTGCTCTTCCTGATAGCGCTGGAGTCCACATAATTTCTTGTACAATGTCACCTGATTTTTCCACCGTTTCAACTCATTTGTCCGCTTTATTTTTATGAGATGCCTACACGTTTCCTTTGCAATGAACTCATGACATATCATCTAGCATTTCCGCCAAACTTCTACAACATGCCAGTTGCTGGTACAATTCATGCCTGAACACCTGCCAAGCGAGGTGGGCACTGGGGGGTTAGCACGCATATACAAATTAAATCAACATAATTATTTATTAATTACAGTATGTATATTTTTTTGGTGTCGTGTAACCGTCGGTAAGCGGTTATCACTATAACTTATTGTTATCACCAAAACCGGTACTAGCAATCATATATGACGACGCACCAATATGTTCATAAACCACCGTGCCAGTCCCATAGTGCGTGTTTGGGTAATCTCAACTTCTGGGTGTGTAGTGACGGAGGACATCGACAAACCAAATCTAAACAAAACAACAACACCAAAAATACATCAGTATCTCCACTTACGTCTTGCATATATGTGTTTACATCCTTTGGTTAACGTTTATTTTGAAGACAACAACAAGAAAGTTGGGGGGTCAGAGGTTTGGCAACTGTCTTTCAGGTGCCCAACGATGGTGTGGAGCGGTCGCTGGGAACAGGCAGGGCAGGGAGACATGCGGTCGCTCGGTGTGAACGGGTTCCGACGTGGAGCGACAGCGGCTGGTCCCGATCGGGTGGCGGAGTTGGATGGAAAAACACATGGGATAGTTAGACCTCATTTTACTGACCCTAGGGCTCCTGGCCCACCTCCTGAGGTTCGGTGGTTGGGGTGGGTGCCAGGGGGGTCTAACCACCGAACCTGAGGATATGGGACAGGAGCCCTAGGGTGAAGTCGATCATGTAAAACACTCTACTCAATGAGGTTTTCAGTGGAGGTTTTACTGGGTCAGACTGGGCCAGTAGGGAATGAACCACGCAATGGCTGAGATGGATTACAGAAGAATAGCATCCCATATGATCCCCCACCACAGTGGTGTGCTCCCTGCCATGCAGTCCTCACCCAGGATTGGTATTGCGGGCACAATAGTTGAACCCATCAATTCAGATCATTTGATTTTTCTGTGTTTTGGGATTCGGAATCCATCTGCGGGTGCCGGATTTGAGTTTGTTCTTCAAGAAGGATCAGATTGGAGAGGCCAGGACCTTTAGCTTGGGGAGGGGAAAGTGATTGATTTCGGGGTGAGAACTCAAAGGTTCATTGTTTGTTCTTGGCCTTGACTGAGCCACGACCCCGCACTGCCAGGGTGATGCAGTTCCGAGGGGATCAGTTACTACAACTATGGCCCCAATGTCGCCAGATAGTTTTTAAATGCCAGTCCCATAGGTCATGGTTGGGGATGTTAATTGTTGAAAACGCGAGGGAGGTACCTGCACCGTGAGTGAGTTCTCCTTGGTTAAGCAAAAAATGTATTGGCAATGTCTGAAGTCTCTTGTTGTTGCTCTCGCTGCTCCACATGCTGCTATTGCTGGTGCTGGAGCGACCGGACCCGCACCGCTCCACAGACAGCGACTGCGCCTTCCGTTTGCCTCCGGGGCTGGGCGTGTCGGCCACCACGGGCTACATCCGCCACGACGAAGGCGGGCAGCCGCCACCGGAGGTGCACGACGAACACACACGCACACACACGGGAAAAGCCATGACATGTTTGTACCGTAGAGATGCCGTTGAATGGTTGGCCATTTTTCTTGGACAAGCCGGGAAAGCAAATGAGTTGATGGAAAACACATTTAGTGGTATTAGTGGTTGCCCAAGTTTGTTGAGCCGCAAAAATCCCTATAGAACCAGACGTCGGGATAGTTTTAACCTTTTTGGCGTCGACCCCGAGTGTGAGCCCCCCTCCCAAACCAACAGGATGATATAACCATTAATGTTTCAAATGAACTTGCTGACCATGTTTTGCTCAGTGTTGACCTACCAATGATAATGCGCCGGTCAGGCACTATTGGATGGGAATATTGTCTATATATAATATAATATTATACATTCCCCTCATGTGACTTATCAATAGTTGGAATCCACTGTTCCAGCCCTAGGGTGTCCACACCCGTTCGCCTTCCGTTTGCCCACTTAAGAAGAATGCTTTCACCCGGCGCTGTAGTCGAAACAAAATCCTCAAACAGTGGTTTTTGCAAGGGGACTCCCACCTTTTCAATCAATGCCAAGACACTCCATGGGACTGCCATACACAGGACTGCCGATCAGGCCAGGGGTGGTGCCAGGGGGGTCTGGCCTGATCGGCATTTATATGGCAGTCCCACGGGTCGTGTCTGGGATGGGTGGGCCAAGAAACCTCGGTCGTTTGTCCGGCCCCGCCTCACCCAGGCCGGGTGCTGCTGCGCCCCGCGCCGCCGCCCAATGGCCACGGCCGAGCGGGCGCCATCGAGGCGCGGCGCGCGTGGCTCGTGTGACACGCGCGGTGGTGTGTGCGAGGAGAAGGCGGAAGGAGGATCATTTCATGAGCATGTTGAATCAAGACATGGCATCTTAGAGTGGAGATATCGCATATGATTCATATGATCATGAGTGGGTGTAAATGAGCAGATGTCAATGAAATAATCCGTCAAACCCACAGTGAATCACAGGGGATTACCTGATATATGATTGAAAATAACAAGGGTGGTTTGGCCATTCTGACCGGTGAGGACCGCTTTTATGAGGCGTGGCAGATGGAGATTCATTTTTTTTTGGGTTGTTTGTTTTCTCTGGTGAAGATTAAGATGATGATCACGTGGCACATGGTGGATTATTGCCATAGTGGTTTCAGAGTCTTCGCATGGCACTGGGCACCCGAAGATGTTTGTCGACAGATGGGGGGAAACCATCTAAAGCACCATCCAATTCCCAGACACTCCATGGGACTGCCATATTTGCCTCCTGTAGGTACATATTCCATACATGGATTGTTTTGGATTTGGGGTGTCAGGAGTCACCACCCAGTACATGCCCCACAGATCGATTGTGCCTCGTGCCTTGGCACATCGATGAGCTTGATCACCTCTGCAGGGAGCCAGGGGTGATGGCTCATATGAAGCGACTGCCAGCGTCGGGACGTGCAGGTGAATGGAAGCAAGTTGATCAACGAACAAGAGTTGAAACACTTGGCACCTGGGCACCGTGTGTGAAGTGTTTCCCTCCTTGAGCGCCCGTCAGTTCGTTGGGAGGCAGCGCCCGCCCGCTCCACTCGGCCTAACTTAGGGCGTTGTGGGTTTGGACGTCCTTAGCTCTGTGGGGTCTGACGATGTACTACATATAACAAATACTATATTGCGGGGGCCGTGCTGACCACATGATTAGATGGACTGAAGGTGGAGGGTGACCATCTCATACCATCTCCAACAATTGCCATCCACACTCTTTCAGGCAGTGCATTTGTGGTGGTGGTTCCCAGCACCCCAAAAAGATCATTCCAAGGAGGAGCAAAGATTGATGGAAACTGCTGTTGCCTTTTCACGTGCGGCATCTGAATCGTTATTAACCCGGCAGGTGTTCAATGTGATTCACATTGCAAACTGTTTCGGTTTGTTTTGTTTCTTGAATTATGTGTCAATCATGCGCTGACCGCATGATTATATAGACTAGACGGACTGAAGGTAGATCCTAAAATGCTTGAATGCCAAGTTTGTTGACCAATTTGACCGTCAAATGTCTTCCACGTCCACTTCATCAAGCCGCACTTGATACAAAACTTCAGACAAGCTAAGATAGGCCACGAAAGACCACGACGTTGGAAAGACCGGGGAAAGACCACGATCATCCCGAAACCCATGTGGCTCGGGTGCCACATCCGACCGTCCCTGGCCGCAGCGTTCCCGAGCGGCCGACCGTTGCGGTCTCCTGCCGCCCCGTTTGAGCGGCCGCAGCCTCCGAAGTGTGCCCCCGTTTCGGCCATGGTTTGATCGGAAGGCTGAGGGTATACCCTTGTGCTCTATAGACCTACCCTTGACCCCTGGATGGGTCAATTGCCATGGATATTATATCTAATTACTTTGGTTGTTTCGGAGTTCACATAGCTTCCATCTTCCAGTCCTGGCATGTGGGACTGCAGTCCTCGGTTCAGAACCAAGGACTGCATCCTCTTTGGCCGCTCGACCGTCACCACCTTCTACTTGTTCTTGCAACGTGCATCTCCGGAGGAACAGGGCTGGGACAGCTTGCCCCGGGCAAGGTATTTCAAGAAAAGCCTGTTCGCCAGCACTCAGCGCCTGTTTGGACGACATCATTATAGGAAAATCCAAAGGCTGTTGTTGCCACCGCTGGCACAAGTTTGGCCCGCGTGCTGATGCAGGAGCTGCAAGAGAAGCTGAGAACTTCCAGAGCAGAGATGGAGGACAGACCACTGCCATATCTTCTAGGGTTGATCCGGTGAGCTTTGCTTTGATAAATCTGGTGAACGTCCACCTCATCACCCGAGGTGATCAAAAAATCGGGTGCGTGGTGACCTCCCAGACGTCCGATCGACCAGCACCGCGGCTCCACGGCCGAGCTCCAGTTCAGTCACGAGACCCTTGAGATCGAGCTCGGGTACTGGTATAGATCCATTCCAAATCCCTTCCCATCTATCTATGCGTTTTGGAACATCAACTCATACTAAACTGACTGTACCCATGGAGCTAAAAAGGCTCTTGCGGGGTGATCGACCGGTCTACCCTTTGCGAGGATGGTCGAATTACTCAACAACTGGTGGACAGTATTCTTGGCGAGGCCCGGGGATAGGGGACTTGGCTGACCAGGAGCTGTGTCCAAGCCTGGAGGAGTTTGAACACCCCAAGACTCCTTTGCAGGATGCTGAAAAAAGATCCGGTGGGGGTTTTGAGTCTCTTATTCGGAAAAAAAACACCTCTAGCCACCTCAAACTACCATTAAGCCTGGCATATGACCCATAGTCAGGCCTATTTATAGTGTTTTGGTGGGGGGGGTATGGAAGCTCTATCAACTGAGGCTTGGAGACTCGAAAGGGGTGGCTTTTGAAACCTAAAGGGTGGACTTTGGGCATGTCTTATCACCAAGCCAAGTTTCCGCACAGAGTCGTGCCGAGACCCACCGGGTGGTTTCCTCAAAGAAACTCGAAGAGGGAAGCCGAGGGAGACCCATGGTGACCCCTCCAGCAGCAGATCTCCCTAAGAAAAGGGCTCCAGCTGTCCAGAAGCTTGGGCTCCAGATGTACCCCCCCAGCAGCAGCTGCAGCAGGGGTGCCAAAGAAGGCGTGGACTGACTCCACTCCAGGGGTGAAGAAATGCATGGTGGATCATGTCCAGACCATCCATGAGTATTATGGAATATAGATCTGTAACTACATTAGGGCTATACATGGGGCTAATTGGACAGATTTAAGAAACTAATTGTCATTGTGTAGAATTATACTTTGAGCCCTAGGCTATATCATCATCATCATCATCATCATCATCATCATCATCGTCATCGTCATCGTCATCGTCATCCACTGGGCCCTGGTTTACTGGGATCTACCACATATAATTCATGTCTATACAGGCTCTTGGATTGTCCAGGATTTCTTTTTGACCTGGCAATGGGATGGCTTCGAACGAGCTCGCTCGCTGGCGCTCGCTGGCGCTCATTCTCCAGGCACGGAGCAAAGATCCCGTGGAGGCCAAGCTCGCAGGACGGGTGGTGCAGAGCGCGGAGGTGGACCGAGCTGGAACGCGGTTCTGGGGAGGGAGGGTTCACTGGTCTAGCATACGCACCTTCTAACGCTTCTATACCGACACCGTGGGGTGCCCTGTCTGGAAGCCTTTTTCGGTAGTGTGGGGTAGTCCAGCCAGGACACCCCGACAGGAGGGTCCAGGTAGAGTCAACACAAAAATAGAGTCAACATGTAGGAATACGGGAACTTACACAACGCGGCGAAGGCCACGTGCTGAACGATGTCGCGCCTTGGTGGGAGGAAGGTATGATGTAGTTTTTGCAGGTGTTGCAGCACGTAGTGAGCATTGGCATCACAAGCCTAAAGTCTTATGGACACATAATGCCATTGCTCAATCACACATGGTTAAGTAGCGTGGAACCATGAGGTTTGCTCGTTGGTGTGCAAGAACATTGAATGGTTTGGATGAGCACTTGGAACCCAAAATGGGTGAGTACACTAATTGAAAGACCTATATAGTGGATATGGTTTGTTTGGGCAACTTTTGCCAAGGTCATGACTGGGTCAGCAGAGTTTCTGGGAAAATGTTTGCCTCATCTTCCGGCTTGATCTGGCTGGAGCACGGGACTGATTTCACCCCGCAACCGCACCAAGCTCCTTGAAGAAGTCAGTTCTTTGGATTTGAGGAGATTATTGCAATCAGCTCCAGAGCTGCTTGGCTGCGCGCAGGATGGCGCCCCCGGTTGCACCGTCCTTGTATCGTCCGCAGGTTGTTGGATCAGATTTGGGTCACCATGTGAATGTGGGTCAAAACCGGAATAGACTACGAATGGGAGGTCAACCTACGGATCAGGGGTCCGGGTTTCGACCCAGAGCGAGGTCTTTAGTATGATGATCCCTAGGGCTCCAAGTACCTCCTCAGAAGGTACTTGGAGCCCTACGGTATGCATGATCAAGTGGTGCAATTGAGTGTAGTATATCGCTTTCTGTCACATTTGCCTTCTATCACAGACGTGGCTGATGATTGCAGCACTTGCGCACATGGGCCCCAGCTGAACGCACGTTGCCTTTCTGGGTAGCAGCGGTAGCGCTTGAGTTAGTTGGCGGAGCTTCACTCGGGCTTACGTTCATCCTACTATGTATATATAATATCATACAAGGGGTTGCTATCTATAAACACTACGTATTTGTTGCTTTTATCTGGGCAGCCTTTGCCCCAAAAGCTCCTTGTGGAGGGCATACAGACGCGAACGAGCATGGAGAATGATATTGATCTATATTTGAAGCTGGGCCCCCGGCTCAAGCATTTAGTTCGGCAGGGCTGCACGATCCTCGAGGACAATTCTTGGTCTCGGGGTTGGAAGCGATCAAAAACAAAGACTCAACAAATTGTTGCTAGAGAATGTGAAACTCGCCCCCAACGCGCTATGCGAGAACGCTTGCCACCAGCTGCTAGAAAGTCCCGGCACGAGCTGATGACTATGTGAAGTCCTCGGAGAATCCCCACAGCACCTGGAGAACCCAAAGGAACTCAGTTGTCTTCACTTAAATCCTGTATCTTCTCAAGAAAAGCTTGAAGTTCACCAGCAAGGATCAGATCGAACAGTCCAACTACAACTCTCACTATGGCTAAGCTGTGCGTGCTGCCAAATTAGTATCCATGAAACTTTGCAAGCATCTCGCTATCACTGATTTTCCGGTGACCTTCCGTTTCAATGGCAAACATGCCTTTGTTTCTGCGAGATTGTCGCCGACCAACCACAGACTTTTGTTTGATGCATCAAACCTTGTCACCACCAATCGTCAGCGAGCTGGGCTCGTGAGCAGAACCTGGGAACTTTCATGAACCTTCTACCCTCACAAGCCGACCACAACCCCCACCTGGATTTATAGGCATGAAGGTTACCCCCCAAAAGTATACAGACCAAAGGTACATAATTAGTTAAATGGGGAGTGAGACCTACACCCCCATGGGGAGAACAAGTTCCCACCTGAGCCATTCGATAAACCTCCGTGTTCATGTTTAATCAGTGTGTTGTCATATCGAAGTTGTGCGTAAGCAAAACCTGCACGCGCGTAAGGTTGCGTAAGCTTTTTGTAAGGAAACCTTTTGCGTAAGCCATGCGTAAGCTTTGAAGAAATACATGATAAATACATGAGCAACCCCTCTCAGAAGTGCTAGGACTAAGGAACAGTCCAACTCCACACATACATATATAGACAATCCAAACTCGAATTGCTGAACACACACAGTCCAAACACCACAGCTGAACAGTCAAACCTCCATGTCAGACATGAGAAACTCCAGGTGTTTTTTGTGAGTTCCAGCGCGTAAGCCGCGCGTAAGCTCCGCGTAAGCTCCGCGTAAGCTCCGGTGTCCTTTTCCACCAGTAGCCCACATGCCTCCTTCTCCGAAACCGTTGCGTCAGCGGCAGCGTTTTGTTGAAGACCTCTATACATATACAATGTGGTTTGCGCGCATCGCCCTTCCCACTTCTCCACTTCCTGCTGCTGCTGCTGCTGCAGGTCTGCTGCTGCAGGTCTTCTGCTGCTAGTCTGCTGCTGCTGCTGCTGCTGCTGCCGCTGCTGCTGCTGTGCTGCTGCTGGTCTGCTGCTGGTCTGCTGCTGGTCTGCTGCTGCTACTGCTGCTGGTGCTGCTGCTGCTGCTTGGTTGCTTCTGCCTTCGAGCCTTCTTCTTCGTCCTCATCCTCAAGTGCTTCTTCAGCATCCATATCCGAAGATTAGGTGTAGTAAATGTCCATTGTACAAAGTATGCAGCGCGTAAGCTCGCGTTGTGGTGTCAGCTGCATTTTGTGCGAGACAGGCGTTGCGTAAGGTCTGCGTAAGCCCTTCTTGCTCCAAGTGTACCGCGTAAGCAAACATGTGAGTCGCGTAAGGCAGCGTAAGCATAAGCGTAAGCCCAATGATACGACATGGGATTTCATCAAGGTTTTCAGAAACGCTCACCTTTGGTGCAAAAGCTGAGGTCAAAACCGAGACCGTGAGGGGGAGCTGATGTTGAAGGCCAACCGAAGCCGCGTCGTTGTTCGGTCTGAAGGTGGTTTGACCTGGAAGAGTACCCCCTTTGCAAGACACCACCCATGGCCTTAAGGATCCACTACCTTCTCAGAACCTACACAAGAGTGTCCAATCGCCTTGATGAAGAGGGTGGCAGTGGATCTATAAGGATCCATAGACTGGCATCGGCAACGCCGAGCAGTTCGGGTAGTGTTTCGGGGCAGGGGCGTGGTTTGACCTGGTTTTGCGATTGGGGGAAAGGCACATGTCACATGTGTTTTTTGGATTCTTACCTTCGCCTTCCAAGACCTTTACAATGAGAGAAAGGTGGACCTGGTTTTGTAATATCCTTACAGTAGTCAGTACAACAATGACTGTTTGGCAAAACCATGCAACACCTATATATGACCATTAATGGTGCTTGGAAGCCTTAGGTTAGCTTCTCAGCGAAGGATGGGGAAGATCTCCGGATCTCAGGTGCCTGCCAAATCGGCCGTGGGTGGGAAAAGCTCCAAGATTGGAGGGATTTCTCGTCTACCCTCGGGCTCCAACCACCTCCCTTTCGGTTCGGTGGGACTGGGGTAGGTTTGAATAATTTTAAAGAGGTCTAACCACCTCCTGAGGATATAGTTGGAGCCCTATATAGTGCTAAGGTTCAGAACCTCACCACTGCATAGGCCCAAACACATGCTGAGTACGGCACGCCCGCAACCCCCCCCCCCCCCGGTTCCTCCAAGAAGCCTCGCTGAGTTCGTCCGTCCGGATCCAGAACATCGCGTCGTGGTGCGCCGAGTGTGGGCCACACCGATCGGTGTGGGCCCCGACGGAGGCATTCATGATTGGCGCGCGGCGTGCACAAGCCAAAGTGGATGAAGCCAATGAGCTCACACGCTTGGTGCGCCCCGCGTCAGGCGCGGCAAGTGGGGCGTCGGGGGCGGAACGCGGCGGAACGGCTTGTGACCATGAGAGGTGATCCCCATGAAGCTCCCCCCGAAAGAGGACCCGTAGATGACAACAGATCTAGAAACGTCTCCGCATACACACAGACATGCAACATGCGGCTATTCTATCTATCTATCTATCTATCTATATATATATATATCATATACCTATGATCTAGAAGTATAACTTTTGCATGGGAAGCACACCCGCATTATAGAGAGGTTATCAGTTATCACTTTGTAGGGTCAACACATGTTCCAGATTTGCCAATCGCCTTGAAGCGTCGAACGAACCAACATGAACAAACCATGTGTTTAAACATGTTGCATTCAGTCGAGTAGGGCCGGTCCCGGCGAGAGAACGCTCGCCGCCGCAGGACTGCAGTTCGAACTGGCCGCGCAGGTGCGACCACTGAACTCAATGAGTGGTGAGGACGGTGTCCATCAGATTCTTCAGTTGGTGACCATGCCCAGTTCCCGACGAATGGGACTGGAAGAGTGACGGACATCTACCCCATGAATTTCTGACCCCAACTGAGAAGAGTAACTCTGCCAGTCCCATTCGTCTGGTCTGGGATGGTGGGGGTTTAGAGCCCCTTTGTGGGAAACATCTGGGGTCGCATGGGTGTCTTTTGTTTCGAGTGGCTGACTGACGACCTTGGAAAGCTGATCGAAGGAAAGCTAGAACATGGGAGTCTGCCATTTCCAGATGTTTCATTCAATTTATAGAGTTATTATGGTTTATGGTTATATGTCCAGTTATAGTTATGGTTTCAGTAATCTGCCAGTGACGCAGGATGTCGCCCCAGAATCATAAGTTTTGAGAGCTGCTCTCTGTCAGCAGGATTGGAACCTACCCTAGTAGGCAATGACGCCAAACTCACCATCCTGGTTCCAGGCCTCATATATCTAATAATTTTGTATTGATATAGACCCCAAAAAATAGATATAGATAGCAAAGCAGCTCCTTTAAGCATGATTTCGGAAACCGTTTCTACCCATACATATACTCCCCCGCAGGTTAACATGGAACCCCAAAACCACCGAGCTGGTATTCGGAAAATGGTCGAAACCACCGGCCAATTCTCAGGTTCTATGTGAGTTTGCGAGGGAGTAGACTCCAGATAGACTCCAAATAGATAGCTGTTAGTTTGCGAGGGAGTAGGCTCCAGATATGAATTCCTTCATCCTTGGGTTTTGCATGTACGCCCATCATATCGTTACACCTCCAGCAAGCAGCTGCGAGGCACCCGTCCTGTCGTACGGCTTCAACGACTGCGCAAACCTTCCGCAGCTTTGTGTGGCTGGGACCGACGACGGGGGGACCTGCAAGTGATGGCTCAACCGTTTTGATCGTTTCGGCACATTGGGATTGGTAACGGTTTTGCACGGGATTCGTAGACTCTTAGTTAGTCATTTTCGGGAAAAAACATAACATATATTCCTTAATCGTCGAGAATGGGATGAATATTATGATTGATGAACGATGTTTGCAGCAGTGGAAATCTAACATCAGTTGAGCCAACACAGTCATAAAGGCTGCACGAATCTTCGCGGAGACGATCGCTGCCCCGCAGCGAAGAGGGTTTTAACCAAGATTAACCAAGTCATGATTTGGGCCGGCATTTGGTTTTAAGGTGTTTTTGATCCGCCTAGATGAAGTGCGGTAGTGGTCGTAAGTAGTTTGCAAACCCTCCACACTAAGCAAGCGGGTGTTCTCCTGCTATCAAGGGAACTGTGGAGTAAACAATAGCTTGCTTCAAGAACCCTAAAGTTTGCGCGTCTTACTCTGTTCCAACATGACACTTGCGGTCTACAGCGGATCGGATTGACACGTCCATTTTGCCTGGCAGGTACAGCGCGGTCAGATTTCCACACCTGAAAGGTGTCGACATGTTGCACATAGGATTCTAAAGGGAAAGGGTTTGTCCCGTTTTAGAAGTCAAGAAGCGCAACTTTCGGCGCCCCAGTGTATTGTGGTTGTTGTTCACCCCTTGTCGAAGCAATGAAGAAACTGAAGTAAGATTTGATTGCTTCACTTTGAGTTGGTGTTGACCATCCAAACACCTACCTGGGGGTTGTCCCAGTATATATATACAGCTGCAACAGTGGTTGAACAAGTAAATCACTATTTTCGATATGAAGGCCTGCAACCTACCCCAAGATCATCCACTGGGCCCTGGTAAAAAAAACATGATGTAATCATTAGACCATTACACCTATACACCAAAATCATCCAACATCCAAATATCCAAGTCCCCAACAGCACCGGGGGGGATGCTCCTTCTCTCCAAAACTCTCACCACCCCTCCTCCGCCCTCAACCCCCACCGATCTCAGGTGCGCCTGGTCAAGCGGACCTCGCCGCTGGAGCGCTTCCGCGCAGCGGCGCGGAAGGTCATGGCGCTCTACGGGAAGAACCGCATCCAGGCGACGGAGACAGCGAGCCGAGCCGACGGAGGGACCGGGCGGACCAAAGTTCGGCGGACCGAAGAGACACACTGGCCGCTGGGTGTCCTTCTTCCTGGAAGTCGATTCCTAGGAGGTCCAAACATGGCCGATCCGTAGAGCGACCGCGCTTGTCGGTGCTTGGAGATGGGACGTATGTACGTGGTTCATGCCCCATATGCCCATGGGTGGGTGGTTGGAGCATGGTGAAGGGCGCATCGCTTCAGGCGGCGGTGCTCTCGGTGCTGCCGGGCGCGAACAACCGCGGCAGCGGACACAGTGGGGAGGGCCTGGCGCAGCTGGGGCAGGGCCTGAGGATGCTTCTAATGTGGAGCCTTGATTAAGAACATTTATATAATATCTCCTGAATTGAACAACTATATACAGCGCCAAAAGGGGGATGGATTTCCAGGAGCCTTCCGCTTTTGGGGTGCCCAATGGAGGCCCCCAATGGAGGCAGGTCCCAGTCGTGTAGTTTGTTGGTGACCCTTTGTCCCTCCAGTCATCCGCCCCCCGACCCGCCATGTTCCAGACCTCAGGGTTTTGAGGTGGGCATGGTCGTTTGAACGTGGGCATGCCAGACACATGAATAGACTTGCAGGCTTCGGTGTCCCAAACAAGAACCTAAACTGGTGTTGCTGCAAGGCGATGTATTTTTTAGTTTCCGCTAATCATCCGTGGCCCTTTTGGCTCAAGCTTCATCGACTCAAATGGTCTCTCCTCTTGGCTCTCCAGAATCTAAAGAACAAAGCTCAAATCTGCACACAGAGCTGGACTCGCGAACAAGTCCGTTGCGCTAGGTGACCTTTTGCACATGCCCACTCAGGAACAGTGGACGTGAAAACAGCATTTCTGAATGCGCCGGTCGATGAATCGGCTGAGAGGGGAATCGTCATTGTCGAGCCTCCCCGAGTGTTCAGAGAAGCTCAGATCCTCAAGCACCCAGGAGAACTGTGGAGAGTCCGTAAGGCTCTATATGGACTGGCCACATCACCGAAAGACTGGTGCCTACATCGTGACCGATGCGTCCGGGAACTCTGCTGGGAAGAGGGCGAGGTCCGCTATAAGGCGGAGAAGACGACGCAGGACGACATGTGAGCTGTGCGAGGACAGCGAGCTGGCGAGGAGGAGTGGCGCCTGGTGGGATTGTGTGCCACCTATGTCGACGATGTGATCATCGCTGGAGATGAGGTGGTTGTGAAGGGCATCCACCAGAAGATCAAGGAGAGCTGGAAGATCGGAGAGCCCTCGATTCTCCTTTGAAAAGTTCATGGGTCATTTGGGGTTGGCACTAAAACCTACCCGCATCTTGGTGATGGTGGATGGAGCAAATTTCGGCATGGCCATGAGTAATCCTCGGTCGAAGAGCAGAAATCTGCTGAGGAACTTTACGGATACCCTAAACTCAGCGGAGGCTTCAAAGCAAGGGACCCAACCTTCAAGCGAGAAGGACGCTTGGGGCCCAAAATTGGGGTGCACACAATGGCACGTACTCTACACGACCCGAGCACCCGAGTCACATTCAAACGGGCAGTTTTCAGAGGCGACTTCGATGCAAACACAAAGGCGGCAATTTCTTCTCAGGTGTGGAGCATGATCCTTGACGAAAAGCTTGGGAGAAACTGCCAATGATGTGACAGTTTCGATTTCGACTTTTAAAGTGGACTTTCCATTGATATACTTCTACAAGAAAGACAAAGCGAAAAGTTTGAGAGCGCTCGTCCTTTCATCGCTTCTCTCTGGATCGGACATCACACCTGCTCTTTCCTTCACAGCAGTTGGTTTGAACGGGCCTGGCAATACAAGGGAACAGATTGTGAAGAAGATGGTCACCTTTGCGTCAGACCTGGCTCGGAGTTTGGAGGTAGGTGACCTTTTCATCAGGTGAAGAATACTCACCCTCCCAAATGGGCGCATTCCTTCAAACTCCCATGATGAGGAAATACCTGGCATTTACGGATGAGGAGGTGGCAAGGAGCGTCTACGACATACACGCCGACTTTGTGGAGGACAAGGGGTCAGAAGAACTGGGGTTCGATCAAAACGACATCACAAACCGTCACATGAGCATGATATTGAAAACCGTAAAACACCCCCAGACCTACTTGGGATTGTATTCTTCTTCTCTGAAGGTTCTTGCGATGAAGTTTGAAGAGCCAGGCAGGGATGACGAAAGCCACGTACGACTCCATGATGGAGTACTTCAATCTGGGAAACGATCCGTTTTTGGAAGATTTCAAAACGTCAAGAAACGACAACGCAACTTTTGAAAAGGCACTGCAAGAAGCAAACTACGACAGCGTTAAAAGGAGATCAAAGAGATTTTCGAAGTCATGAGTGAGAGGGAACTCACGCTTGCAGAGGGGATGTTGAATGAGGATTTGGGCCCAACCTTTCAGCGGCAACTTGACGTGTCTAAGGGCCGGTTCTGTCCCTTTTGCCATGCCGACCTTTGTTTGGGAAGAGAGACTGGGGCCTGGCAGCTTTGCCAGCTTTCCAGCTAGGATCCATAGCTGTTGTGAGGAAGGCTGTTCTCTGGCCACCGTGCGTCATGGGCTCTTGCTTGGGGTGAGCATGTGCCTCGGGTGGTGAGGTCAAGGTGTTCAACGGATGGATCACTAAGGAAGTCTCCCTGACTGAGGAAGTTGGCTCTGTGTACCTTGGATGTCACCAAGGTTCACACTCATGCTGAAGTCGCGCCCTCGAGTTTTGTAGAGCTTTGCTGTGGTTTGGGGGGCGTATCAACTGGCTTGGAACAGCTACAGCTGATGCGCGCTGCTGGTATGCACATCTCGTACGCAGCGGTGAACACCTCTGACATGAACCACATGGGTAAAGCGCTCAAGGGCAACATCAGTGACCCGTCTGACATAGCCCTTTTGTTCCAGCAGGTTGGCAATTGAAAGATGGGTCTTTGTTGTGGATTCCCATGCCCCCTTTTTTCCACCAGAGGGGGTTGTAAGGGTTTTCTACATGCCCCGGCATACACTGGCAGCGGCTTACTTGATGGATGCTCAATGGATGCTCCTGGACAGCATTCCGCTGACGGGCAATTTCTCAGAACCCCCACAGGTCCTTGAGCCCTTTGCCGGTGCGATGGGATTTGGGTATAAGGAGGGTATCCTTCATCTCCAGGATTCTTGGCCATGTCGCCGTACCGCATGGTGGTGCATTCTCCTGCCTTACATGGCCATGGTCTGCTTGATCTTCCCGACCATGCCAAAGCTCTTGGACTTTTGCAGTGTCTCAGCAGTTCTTCCACAATGGCCCACATGGCAGACCAAGGCAGAGCAAGAGCTGCAATGGACGTCGCAGGAGATGGAATTCTAGTCCTCAGTCTTGGATTTGGACTCAGCTCTGCTCAGGTCCGAGGCCATTTGCCCGACGCTTTTGCATAGTTTGGGGCACCATCTGCTACCCTGCCCATGTGGCCGCAGACAACAAGGTCTTTGCATACAAAAGATTCATCCATGATGGAGTCTCGTTGACTATGTTGCCCTCCGCTCTGATGCAGGGGCAATACACACATCTCCATCCTGCTGAAGCTGGTCTCTTCTGCAGCCTGCCAGCGGACTATGTCTATGACCTCTCCAATGCAAGACACGACCTTCCTTTGATAGGGCAGCCCCCACGCAGGCAATGTGGTACATGATGCACATCATGAAAGCTCTTCATGTGGCCCACCTATCAGACGCATCAGACGCAGACGGTCTCTTTGCATGATGGTTCTGCCTCACTTATACTTTGCATTGTTCACCGATGTCTACTGCTGCCGATTTGCTCAAAGCCCATCAGTATCTACTGGGATGGGGACAAAGACTCTCCCTTTGGAAAGAAGGCATAGCATAGCACAACGGCCAGAAGCGCTTCTGCGTGAAGGAAACAAGTTCATCAGCCCAAGAGACTCCGAGACCTTCCACAAGGTTCCATCACCATCCACCTCTGTCTTTCCAGGGCCCACCTGGCTTTCTTATTGCTCACGCGCTTGACTCCTTGGGCTTCGCATTGTCCCAGGTATGAGATTTGAGAACGCCTTTCGGACCTACCACTGGGGCGATGCCATCTGGGTAGATTAATCTGGTGAGCTCAGAGGTCTGGGGTATGAGAGATGCAGTGCAGCGGGCCTTCATCATGTTGAGCTCTACAATGAAATTGATGATCTGCGAGTTGAGCGGAAAAAACTTGATCATGCTGCCTCTTCTCTCTCAAGGGCACTGGATTTTTGTCATTCAAGACCTACGCCAAGGGCTGGTCCCCTACTATGATGGCGTCCCGGACTTCCATCTTTCTCTTGTCCAGCAGATTGCCCCTTTGCTTGTGCAAGTTTTCATGTGCCATATCCGGCAGGTCACTCGGCACACACCAGTTGCCCCGACTACTGGTGATCACTGTGGCGCCATAGTCCTCAACAAACTGGGCCTTTTTCTTGGACTTTGGACTTCAATGTCAGAGCAGGCGCTGCAAAGCTATCCAAGCCAAACTGGGAACGGCTCCTATTGCTCGGGCAATCGCACAAGCAAATCCCTGGCAGGCTTTCAAACAACTTGCCAATCAGCAACAGAGACCATTCCACTGGAGACACGAGCAGAGCCAGCTGTGGCACCACAACCTCACCTTCTTCTACTTGCTCATCCTTTTTTGCAGAAGACAACACGCTGGAACAGATCTCAGTTGATCGCATCACGCCGGAAGGAGGTGGAATTGTGATTGGAACAACTGAGCAGGCCATCCGCTTCCTGCAGGACCAAAAGCGTATCTCAGCCTAGGCCTAGGCCTTGGCAATGCTGACTACCACTGATGTCCCTACGGAACACATAGCAAAACTTGAAGTTGAGAACCTCGTGTGGCCGGCCATCTTGCAAGAGGCTTCTGACCCTCTGCTGATCAGAGGTTCATGCATTATCCAACTGGGCGACATTGGAGTCCAGAAAATCCACGGTCCTACAGCCTTGTCTTCCTCTTTCAAGCCAGACCTGTTCCGTATACAGGTCCCTTTTGTACATTCGTAGCAAACTCTGGCAAGCGGAGCCTAAGGCTTTCGATATATACACCGATTGTATTGTTCCGCATGTACTGCTTGGCCTAACAACGCCAGATTTTGCAAGGGGGTGTGGTTGCGCCATGCGGTGCAACGTCTCGGTCGGACATCGTTTGTGTCGTTTCTGTGACTCTATAGACAGGGCATCCTTTGCGACTTCTCGGCGTGCATGTCGGAAGTCACCCTGCCTATGAGGCGTGGGCCGCATCGTTGCGCGCACAGCTATCGGCTTATATTTCGTCTGGCAGCAGATCTTGGACGTTCTCGACGTTCCACTCACAAAGAACAGCTGGGCGCATTTACTTGCCGTTTTTCGCCGGACTTTCGGCATTGTTGCTCCAGCTTTTGATGTCCTTACTGGATGGCTGTGGCGATTTGTCACTAACTTGTCCATGTTATAACTTAGTTATCCAATGTATGCATAAGTGGACTTTTAGGAGTTAAGACCCAGGTTACAAGCAGGGCCTAAGTAGGTCGTAGTTGTTTTTACTGTATATGTTAAAATCTTCTTTTCGCGCAAGAACTTTTTTTTCCGACGCACATTCGTTTTCAGTGCAAATAGAGGAGGAGAAACAAGCTTGTGCGGTTATTTGGCCTACATTTGGCCTACATGGCCTGCTTGTTTACTTCAGAAGGGCCTACATTGGAAAACTTAGAATTCTAGATTTCTCGCCTACATTCGGCCTACATTCGCCTAATCCTCCCGGAGCAGACTGTTTTCTTCTCAGACTTTCCCGGAGCAGCTAAAAACATTACAAAAAAAGAGTTGGTCTTAAGTAAAAAAGTGCAAAAAACATGAATCTTAAGTTCAGCTTAAGTCGACCCTAAAGTACATCTTAAGTAGGAACTAAGTAGAAACAATAAATCCAATAAGTTAGTGTAAGAGCACCAAGTTACTCCGCGGTAAAAGTAGATGGACCCAATTTTGAGGTTGTGCCATCAATATTTTGGGGCACCTGCAAGCCTCTACCTGTGAGACCTCATTTTTTTGTGCCATCTATTTTTCCAGACTTGGGAGGGCTAAATCATCAATCCCAAAAAACCTTGCGCCATCTACTTTTGCGTGACCATGCCCCGTTGATTGTGCCATCTACTTGGCTGTTATCGTGCACTGGTCTGAAAGCTAGGTCAATGGAGTGTGAAGTGGATGCAGAAGGAAAAAGGAAAAGGCAAGGGAAAGAGAGGGAAAGGAGAAGTGAAGGAAAGGAGAGGAGAGGGAAAGGGCAGGAAAGCAAAAGGAGATGAAAGGAAAGGACGCAAAAGGAAAGAGCAAGAATGAACAGGAAAGGGAAGGGCAGGTAAAGGAGAAGTGAAACAAAGGAAACACAAGGACAGGAAAAGGAAAGGATGCAGGCATGAGCAGGAGAGGGAAGCAGGGGGAACACGAAGGCGAGGGGAACTTAGTTGTGCCATCTATTGGCTCCACTATCAGTGCTGTGTTACCTTTCACTCAGGGGGTGCGCCATGTGCTGGGCAGTTCTCATTCGTTGTCCTGGAAGCAGAATGAAAGGGAATGGGGATGGAAAGGTAGGGGAAGGAGATGGAAAGGAGAAGTGAAGGAATGGAGTGGAAAAAAGGAGAGGGGAGAAGAGGAAATGAAGCAAAAAGAACATAAAAGGCAAGAAAATAAGACAGAACAGAAAACTTCAAAACAAATGTAGGGGGCAAGGAAAGAAAAAGAAAAGGACACAGAAAGGAAAAGGGTATGGAAGAAGAGGATGTGAAGGGGAAGGAAATGAGTTGCGCCATGTATTGGCTCAACTATCATGTTCATCTTTCACACGGGGGATGTGCCATCTACTTGGCTGTTATCATGCACTGGTCTGAAAGCTAGGCCAATGGATTGTGAAGTGGACGCATAGGGAAAGGGAACGGGAAGGGAATGGCAAGGGAAGGTGAGGGAAAGGAGAAGTGAAGGAATGGAGTGAAAAAAAGGAGGAGAAGAAAGGAAAAGGAAAGGAAAGGAAAGGAAATGAAACAACAATGAAACTAAATGCAAAAAAAGGCGAGAACAGGAGAAAGGGAAGAGTGAAAGCAATAGGAATCATCAGGAAATCAAACGGTTTCAACAGGAATTCAATAGGCACCAACAGGAAATCCATAGCCATGAAAGGAAACAGACAGGAATCCACTGGAAATCAAAAGGCTAGATGGCTTGCGCCATCAATTCTGAGCGCGCGAACGTCCTACTCCCAGTGGGAGCGCGTTGTCCTTTGTGCCATCTATTACTTGTTTGACCCTGTTGGAGGGGAAATTCACAACCCACACAGGGAATCACCTAGAAATCGAAAGGCTTCACTGGGACATCAAAAGGAAACCAAAAGGAACCGCAAGGAAACCAATAGGAATCAGCAGGAAATCAATTGGTTTCAACAGGAATTCAATAGGCACCAACAGGAAATCCATAGCCACGAATGGAAACAGAAAGGAATCCACAGGAAATCAAAAGGCTGGATGGCTTGCGCCATCAATTCTGAACGCACACCCATCCTACTCCCCACGCGAGCGTAAAAAACCCTGTGCCATCTACCCCCCCCTGAAATGGGGCCAAAAAAGTGTCCCGAAGTGCCACTGCTCGCCCTCCCGTTCTTTCCGAGTTGTTCCTGACACTTTTACCCCTATAGTTGTAAGTAGAGGCGATTACTGAACAAACTTACACATTTTATAACCTACACTACAGAACTTCAACCTACGTTTTATCTAAAACTAAGTCGCACAGCCATCCGGCAACTCATAACTTGGTTTTCGGCCATGGAGACTCGCTTTGGCTCTGACTGGGCAGCCGCATGTCAGTCACCTCGCAGCGGGATACAGCAGCCGGTAGGCATTTATTCGGTCGCCAAGCGCTCACGCAGAAGATGCGAGAGTGCGCTTCGCCCTCAAATAGTCCGGTGAACTTTACTACCGGCGGAGGCGCCCAGCAGAGCGCCGACTCCCTCGCGTTTACGGGCAGTAAGATTCTAGAGGGCGAGGAGGTCTACATTCTTAAGGAGTGCCCACCGGCCCAATCTATCTGTTGCTGCGGCATTCCTTGCACCTACCCGCACAGGACACCGACCTTGGCGGCCTCCGTGCGCGCCACGCCTTTCTCGTGGGCCTGGGCATACCCATTTCCTTCAACACGTGGCAGCGCGTTCGTGCCATGGTTCTCCACGCCCATCCGGCCACTCTTCCGACTCTTTCTGCCCAAGCTTTGGCCCGCTTGCTTTGGGCTTTGCATGGTCCTGCCGTGCCTGTGCACTGCACTGACGACATCTTCGCTGCTGGGCTTCAACACCTCCAAGACTTCCTCCTCTCTGCCGCCCCGGCGGATGCTCCCCAGTTTCCCCGGTTTCACCCTCCTCGTCGTTCCATCCGCCGCCGAACCCTCCGGGAATGCCTCGTGACTACTGCTCACACGCTTGCGGTTACGCAGTGCCTTGCCCAGCTGGGATGGTCCTTGGATGAGAACTTGGATCTTGATGTTGGCCCTTTTGAGATAGACTTTTGGTCTCTTTACCTGGAGGCCCTCAAGCTCTCTTTTGGACTTTTGGATGATGTGAATGAAATTCAATTAGCTGGTTTCCCATGGTTTCCCTGCAAATTTTGTTGCCGACCTCCTCCGTTGGACGGTGGGCTTTGACTTGGTTGCTCCCATGAAACGGCATGTTTATTTAACTAAGTGCTTGTAGCATTCGCTGACAGCTCAGGAACGACTTACACTTCTCAAGAGGACTCGAGGACGTTCAAACGGATTTTTGGTAATTTATCGGTTCCTCTTGAGACGTACAGTCGAGCTCGGCCACATGTGGGCTTGATCAAGTGGTTGGTTTGGAGATTGGTTGGCATTTGGATGTTGCGCACCGTGTGGATCAAATCCTGATCAAGTTCACTCAGGGACGGCCGGTGCGTTTCGCACGAGACCTTGCTCGCCCAGTGAGCATTTGAGTGCCTCTTTTCTTGGTCTGCGTGAAAATAAATCAACCACCTTCTCAGACCCACCCCAGCCACCTTCAAAACCGAGATTTTGCATGTTCCCCATATATTATAATATGGTTTTCATCCCCTTACTTCTGGTGAAGATGCTTTCCGATGGGCTCAGCCAATCCGATCGAACGCCGCAGGTGGCGAGTCCAGGCTCTTGTGTACCTGGACCTTGCCCAAGTTCATGGCCAGGCTGGAGACGCTTGGAGTGACTTCGGATGGGAGCATCCCAAAAGGTGGGGAGTGACGCGCCCGCGTCGTTGGGGTGGTATTGGTTTGTATTTGTTGGTGTTTGTGTATGTTGGTATTTGTTGGTAACTATATGTGTGTTACAATGTGTTACAAATGTGTTCTGACATCGGTTGTGTTGGTGTTTTTGTTGTTCACTTTTTTGTTGATGCAAGACCCAAGGAAATATCAAAACGCGTGGTGGGTGGCCGGATATTCCAGGCTCAAAGCTTTCAAAATCGTTTAAAAATATCCAAGTCCTGGGTCCTGGTTTGCTGAGATGGCATCCCAAGCAAATCAAGGCTGTCAGGCACGACATTTTTTGTGGTTGGTCACAACTGAACCCAGCTAGAAACTTCTGAAACACGAAACTGTACATGTAGAAGTGGGTTCTCAACGCAACAAATTCAACCAAGTTCCACCGACTTGCACCTTTTTGGCATCGGAGCATCTCACAGCGGCGTACAGCGTCCCCACTTTGTTTGGTGCCCACATGACCTGAGGATGATGTACGAGGTGCAACTGGCCGGTTGAGGAGAGGTGGAGGTGGATCCAGACAGCTTTATGTTTCTATATACTTGTCCTGTTTCCAAGAGTTGAACTCTCGGAACATGTTCTTGTACATGTTCCGAGATTTCTATGAAACGTGTTCCAAGAAAACACGTTTCTATTAGTCTATTAGTGTTCCCCGCGAAAATATGAGCTGTCCCTAAGACATGTTCCGAGATCATGTCACCCTTCTATCGCTATGAAGACTGTTTGAGAAGGGGCCCTTTGGACGGCAGCGGTTGGGAGATGGCCAACATGCCATGTGAATCCATGTGACACCTAGGGGACTCGGGCACTCATCTATGATCCATTCGTACTCCTGGTTTTGCAGGGTGATGCTTATTGTCTTAATACATTGGTGAATCTCCTGATTGTTTTTTTAATGTTTGTCAAGTTCCTTTAGCAAATCCAAGTCCTGGATCCAAAGCCTTTGATCAAAAGCTACCAACAGTTGAAGCTGTGCAAGGTTTGTTTGTTCACATGAAGCTGCTGTGTCATGGGGTAGTGGGTTCCTCCTAGAGAGACACCATATGTGTATGATGTATCGTATGGTTGTGCTACAGTTAAGTTTCAAGAGTGCACACCTTTGCCATGTCGCAAAGACATAGGCCATGACCATCCTGGGTACCAGACAAACAGTACATGTGCATAGTGCATGGCAGCAACCCTCTCCCAAATGTTTTGCACATGTGTTAGCCGGGCATGTTCCAATTTCAGCTCAGATCGGTGTTGGCAGGTGAACGTAGCCTACCCAAAGCCCAGACATGAGGCTCCCACAGCTTTGATAGGAAATGGCTGTAAGTATGTAGTTTATTTTTCGTGTGTGGTCCAATGGTCCAAAACATTCCGCAGATGTACCTTCTGAAGGTTCCAAAGCTGCCAACCAGTTCTTGGGACCATGGCACGCCCGGCCTCGGATGGAAGGTTCAAGACGGTCAAGAGGTTAGGATGACGAGTAAATGCACCGGACTTGAA
Source organism: Durusdinium trenchii (assembly GCA_963970005.1). Lineage (NCBI taxonomy): Eukaryota > Dinophyceae > Suessiales > Symbiodiniaceae > Durusdinium > Durusdinium trenchii. The sequence goes on from CAXAMN010010236.1 coordinate 165,973, forward strand.
TGCAGGTGAAATGCATATATTCCGGTATGTGATCATATGATCACATCATACTAACACACATGATAAAAAGGCCACCTGTCAAACAAAGACACCTGTCGTTTATGGGAGCACTACCATCGGCACGTGCATTTTTCCATCGGCACCTGTTGAGACACTTCGCTCCGCTCGCTCGCCGGACCGGGCGGAGCCTCTTCGATGGCGGATTTCGAAGATGCATTGCAGAAGCAGCTAGAGGTCCTTAAAGCTGGTTTGCTCCAGGCTCCTTGGGATTACAGTATTGTGTTTATCTCCAGATCTATCTATACATCTATCAATCTAATCTAATCTAATCTAGTCTAGTCTAGTCTAGTCTATTTGTCTATCGATCTATCTATATCGTGAGTTCTTTTTTTTTTTTCTGAGTTTAGGTTCTATTCTTCTCGAGATGTTCTTGCGGTCTTACAATGTGTCCTTAAATTTGAAATCTGCGCTTGTTGATTTTTTGCTTGCTTCAGAAGTGGTGGTTAGTTTGGGTTGATGTAGATTTGTGGGCTGGAAATAGACTTTCGAGACTCGAACAGGCCAGCTTTTAAGCCTGCGACCCTCGAGACGACGACCTGTGAGACTTTTCCCGGATGCCAAGCTGGCACAAGTATGGCCTGTACTCCCTGGAACTGAATTGGAATTGAGGAGCAATTGCCCGACCAGAATACCAAACAGGGAGTGAACTCCACTTCCATGTTAAGTTCCAGGGGGAGTACGTTAGGTCTTTGGGTGGTGAGTGTTGGTCATATTGGCTCTCCCATATGGATCGTTTGGGTTTGGTATGCCGCCCCACTTGTATCATAGACATGAGGTGTTTCAGCTGTCCTAAGTTTTGCTTAGATGTGCTGGGCGATTGGGGGTCGCATTGATGACTCCCAATTGCACTTTTTGACACCTCTATCTTGATTGGTGCGACCCTGGGTGAATGCTATCCCTGTTTCAACATGTTTCAAGCCATCAAGATTTGTTGAACACCATGTGAGTTGGACAAACAAAGTCCTGGAAAGTCACCATAGAAAGCCATGGATCGACGGTCTTGGGATGCCACCTCACGACACGACTGAGATGGAACTGGAAGATATGTCACCCCAGCAAGACCCCTGAAATCAACCAGCCCTGGCCCGATTGGCAAATATGTCCCAGACAGGTCGTGCTTAGGTTATATTTGCCACAGGGTGCCACCCACAGTTCCGAAAGGCAGCCTTTACCACGGTCGCCATGTCAGGCACACCACGCCGCCTTTGACGTCGCGTCCGACCGCGGTGGCCGCTGCAGCGATGGGGCGGTGAGTCCGCGCACGCGGAAGCGCAGCGGGAGCATCGAGTTGAACGAGCTGCAGGAGGAGAGGAACTGACTGATGATGAGTTGCGGTGTGCCATGTCAACGGGTGAAACGAGCGAAAGTCTGAAATGGAGTACGAAGATGTGGAAGGTGCGCCAGTTGCTTTCGACGAGGGACAGACGCTCCGTTCACAGCTCGACGGGTCCCTAGGGACTACCCTAGGTATTGGTTTGGGTCCGGACCCCTACGTTTGGGAGGGTCCATGTTGCTTTCTATGAGGGACAGGTTTTTAGATGGTTTCGGTAGGGAAGGGGAATCCGACGGTCTCGTTTTCCAGTTTGTCCTGCAGCTGCAAAGAAAACTGCAGGCTGCAGTGGCTGCAGTCTCACGCAAGCCACGTGCTTTAATTGGCTTAGTTGATGATATGCCGCCGTGCAAGCTTGGACCCTCAAAGTGACCCCATGATTTCGACCATTTTCCGAATACCAACCCAGCAGCTGTGAGAGTCCATCCGGGTCCGACCTGCAGGTGGGTCCACAGGTCAAGGCTACAGACTACTTCTTGGGTTCCAGCGCCAGTAGGACAATGAACCCACTCCGTCGCATCCGCCGCCCTTGGTCCCACCCGCATGTATAGGGGGTCGCACTCGCGGTCGCCCTCGCGGCGGAGTGGGGCGAAATGCAGGATGAGATCCCTTGGGAGCGGGAAGAGGCGACGGTGCTGCTGGGGTGTAGGGGGCGAAGATCGAAAGAAAACACTGTGCTGCTGGGGTTGAAGGGCACTTGCAGGATGCCCCATCAGACTGCTCTGACCATTCCGCCAGCCACCCAGGGAACTTCTTTGAAGCTCTCACTGCATGCGCACTGCTCCTGAAAATGGTTTCCTGAGCCCACCGCTCGCCCCAAGTGAACATATACCACACAAACCAGAAGTTTTGGCCCGGGGGTGCCTGTTTGGGTCACGACGGGGGAGTCAGTCCCAAAGCCCCGGTGGTCTAGTAGGCCAGGCCAACACCCTTCCACAGTCACCCAGTTGCCGCTAGCTTTCCGTTCGACCATGTTCTTCCAAAATGACTTCACCGTGACTTCACCTGGTTTCTGCTGGTATCTGACTCGAGTCACTAGTACTCATTCAGTAGATAGGCTCTTCACAGTCGGCCCAGTCCACCGGAGCTATCTTCTGAGTAAAGCAATGGCTGTTCGGTCCCTAGGTCGGGTTTGGGGGGTCTAACCACCTGAGGAGATGGTTGGAGACCTAGGGGTAAAAGATGATTATCCTCGGGCTCTTGAAGAACCACTTGTGACTGGCCCAGTCGGCGGCGGTCTCCCTGCGCGTGAGCGACGTGAGCCTCGAGACCAGCGGTGAACGATGGGCTGCTGGGCCGAACAGTGGAGGCGAATTGAACGATGGGCGTCCGGCTCCTACCGTGTGGCCGAGGGTACGGAGGTGCCGTACGTGGCCTTGAGGGCTTGGAGGTGGTTGAAGAATATCAAGTGAAGGTTTGGGATAGTTTGGGAGGGGCTGTGAGCGACAGCTCTGAGAAATGTTTCAGATCGGATGTAGCTTGCTAGACAAACTGGCAGGAGGCATGATGTAAAATCTATTGAAAGCTGAAGAATTATGACTATAGTCTTTGCCTTTGGTTCCACTCCACTCTGGTTAGTGCTCGCTTTTGTCAGCTCAAGTGCAGCATGTTTGTGTTGTTTTGTGTTTCTTGTTTTTGCTTCGCTTCAAGTTCTGCAGGGACCTGCAGTGGTCACCCGTGGCCCGTGACACCGCTGTTCGTCGCTTTGAACACCATGCGGTCACCAAATCTTCAAATCTTCCCTATACTACTTATGTGAGCACCACCCAGAGGATGGTCAGAGACTCCAAAAAATGACTCCCTTGAGCCTTGGACTTGGACAGTTTTATTTACTTCTTGTCATCCAAAAACCACCCCTAACATGGGTGCAAGACCTTGCGGACCGTTTGGTCGCTCGCGTCTCGCGCCCGCTCCGCTGGTGCTACTCCTCTCGTTCTTCGCCCGGGCGAGCCCGGCTCTTCGGGTTCCACTCACTCAGGCCCGGCTCACACGGCATTTGCTGGCACCACCGTCCTCAGAGGCTGGCTAGAGTCTGGAAGGTGCTGAGATGCTAGGGCTCCAACCACCTCCTGGTTTTGCTTATAGGAAATTGGTTTATTTTCCCTATGGATAAATCCATTTCTGGGAATATGTGGTATTTTTCCAGGTTCCTTAAGCAAATTGGAGGTAGTTAGTTAGACCTCCTGAGGATGTGGTTGGAGCCCTATGTGGAGAAGGGTTTGGGATCCACGGATTTGTACCTACCTTCTCAGAAGATAAGACTGGATCCTTTTAAGGCACCGGGTCCATCAAATAGTGCCCAATCACCTTCATAAAGAGGGCAGTGGATCCATAGACTGAGAAGAAGAGATGGACTCGGCTTTCCTCTGGGTCTATTTTACTGGGCTGCGTTAGTGGAGCTTGAACGAGAGCACACGTTTGCTTTATGGCCTGAGGGTTGATTGCTGTTGCTGCTTCCTCAGCTGAAGCCTCTGTTGTTTGGGAGCCGTTTGGCCCAAACCTCGTCGTGGAAGTTGGGCGGAAGTGCCTTGGCTTCAGGGAGAGGCGATGATGCTTTCCTTGAGGGCCCTTTTCAGCTACAAAGTGCATGTTGATTGTATTGGAGGGAGACCGTAGCTCATGCATCAGAGCCATGTTGATTTGCTTAGATGATTTTGTACCACATGGTTCTGACTTAATTCGCCCGATGGTCCTTGTTGAGAAAGCAATGTGTTGTCCATGTTCATCATGCTTTCTATCTATAGCTACTTCTTCTGCAAAGACCCATTTCAGGCTGGACTTGTAGGGGTTCATTGCAGAATACCCAGTCAATGGATAACCTTTAACCTTTTTTGGGGGGATTCGGATTGGGGACACTCCACTAAATATGAACAGGATTGACAAAGGATGAAAAAGGTTCTTTTATGTCCAAGGAAAAAAGCTCGGGAGTCAGCAAATCATCATGTTTTCCCCCATCTATCGGTGTCATGTCGATGACTTTTTCCACCACGTGACACCGAGGCCATGGAGATCCTCATCGCCCCCGGCGAGCCACTGGGACAGGCGCAGAAGGATGAGATCGCCAAGGTGCGGAGCGGTGGGAGTGGTGGTCGTTGTTTTGGTGTTGGAAAGGACCATAAAGGACCTGGGATGAGGTATTTGCCACTAGTAATATGTAATGTATGTCATATATAATGTATGTTTGCGTGTGAAGTGTGTTTGTTGTTATTGTGTTTAGTTTCGTTGTAGAATTCATGCATCAATCCAGTTGGTACCAAGTCCCTAGTCCCACCAGTCAATCAAAGCAACAAAACGAGAGAAACAAACAAACTGACTCGTGATGTCTAGAATTGGAAGCACCCATTTTCCTGCTCTATGAGCAGTCCCGAGGGTTTCACCTTTATATATATATATATATACCAGCAGTCACAAAAGGGTGCTTAATGGAGGTTAGGGGTGCCCATTATCCACTCACTTAGAGACTAAACACCACCCCTTTGTGACTCCTGGTATAAATAAGGCTATAAGGCTTCCCACGGCATGTTGAAAGGTCGAAGATGGCTTAGGAGACCGGCCCCGTCATGACACCAGGAGACCGGTTCCGTTTTTTTCCCGAATGCGTAGCGAAGGGTTCTCGTTTAACTCTGGGGGTCCTGGGGGTAGAGTCTTGTTCGCGATCCGTTGCTTCTATGTTCGCAACCGTCCGCAACCGTCCGCAGTAGGTCGCTAAGGCGCTGCCATTGGGGGAAGCTTTTGCAAGTGACTATGCATGGATGTGTCACGTGTTAGTTTGCGACGCGAGTCCATTGTGATTTGCGTGAAAAGGACATGTCGCACAAGAAGCGTGATGCATTTCACTGCACAGGCGCAGCGTTTTGTGAGATCCGCAGTTTGCTACGCAGTTCCATTGGGATTAGCGTTTGGAGAGTCGTTTTTTTGGGGTGTTGGATGTGGCCGTGCCATTGGGATTTGCGTTTCAGGGTGTGGCATCGAAGCTCTGTTTTCGTGACAAGTCTCAGCTGAAATGCCGATTTTGGACCCTGGGAGTGTGCTCAGAACGGGTCGAAATCATTCCAAACGTGTGGTGTGGTGCAAATTTGGGTGAAGCTCACATGAGATGACATTATCAGGCGCAGGACTTTGTGCGGGTTTTGAGGTGTGGAAGTGGGATTTTCGTGGCAGGCGCAGGGAATCGTGAGGTTGCGATGCGTGACGGAGGTGACATGTCGTGACAGGCGCAGTACTTTGTGCGCGTTAGACGTGTGGACGCGGAAAGATTCGTGGCAGGCGCAGGGAATCGGGAGGTTGTGAGTTGTGGTAGAGGTGAATGTCGCTGTCACATTGGGATTGGCGTGTGAGCGGGTGTCGTTTGGAGGGGCTGGAATCGCGAAACTGCTTGGCAGGGCTGCGTGATGTGTGTGCTCCGATGGGTGTTTCCGCTGGACTTTTGGAGGAAGTCTCGTGCGAAACGTTCGTTTTGCAGACTTTGACATGTGAGTTTTTGAGGACGTCTCGTACAAAACGCTCGTTTTGGGGACTTGACATGTGACTTTTGGAGGAAGTCTCGTACGAAACGCTCGTTTTGGAGACTTGACGTGTGACTTTTGGAGGAAGTCTCGTACGAAACGCTCGTTTTTGAGACTTGACGCGTGACTTTTGGAGGAAGTCTCGTACGAAAATCTCGTCTTGCAGCCTCGCAGCGTGACTTTTGGAGGAAGTCTCGTACGAAGAGTGTGCCCTACAGGAGTGTCCCACAAGAGTGTCCTACAAGAGTATCCCACAAGAGTTTCCTACAAGAGTGTCCCACAAGAGCGTCCCACAAGAGTGTCCCACAAGAGTCTCCTACAAGAGTGTGAATCAAGAGTGTCCCACAAGAGTGTCCCGTATGAGTGCCCCACAAGAGTGTCCCACAAGAGTGTCCCGCATGTCCCACAAGAGTGTCCTACAGGAGTGTCCCACAAGAGTGTCCCACAAGAGTGTCCCGTATGAGTGTCCCACAAGAGTGTCCCACAAGTGTGTCCCACAAGAGTGTCCGACAAGAGTGTCCCATAAGAGTGACCCACAAGAGTGTCCCACAGGAGTGTGCAACAAGAGTGTCCCGTAAGAGTGTCCCACAAGAGTGTCCTACAAGAGTGTCCCACAAGGGTGTCCTACAAGAGTGTCCCGTAAGAGTGTCCCACAAGAGTGCCCTACAAGAGTGTCCCGCAACCGTGTCCCACAAGAGTGTCTCACAAGAGTTAAGAGTGTCCCACAAGAGTGTCCTATAAGAGTGTCCCACAAGAGTGTCCCACAAGAGTGCCCTACAAGAGTGCCCCACAAGAGTGTCCTACAAGAGTGTCCCACAAGAGTGTCCTACAAGAGTATCCCACAAGAGTTTCCTACAAGAGTGTCCTATAAGAGTGTCCCACAAGAGTGTCCTACAAGAGTGTCCTACAAGAGTGTCCCACAAGAGTGTCCCGCAAGAGTGTCCCAAATGAGTGTCCCACAGGAGTGTCCCACAAGAGTGTCCCGCAACAGTGTCCCGCAAGA
>CAXAMN010010236.1:172880-226765 GCA_963970005.1 Durusdinium trenchii
AGAGTGTCCCACAAGAGTGTCCCGCAACAGTGTCCCACAAGAGTGTCCTACAAGAGTGTCCCACAAGAGCTTCCTACAAGAGTGTCCCACAAGAGTGCCCCACAAGAGTGTCCCACAAGAGTGTCCTACAGGAGTATCCCACAAGAGTGTCCTACAAGAGTGTCCCACAAGAGTTTCCTACTAGACTGTCCCACAAGAGTGTCCCACAAGAGTGTCCCGTGAGAGTGTCCCACAAGAGTTTCCTGCAAGAGTGACCCACAAGAGTGTCCCACAAGAGTGTCCTACAAGAGTGTCATTTGGACATATGTAGCTTTTCGAACGTGTTTGCATTCGGGTTCGTGGGCTCCATCTTGTTCCCTAACCTGGTGGAAGGTCATGTTCTCCTACCGTGGTGGACGGTCTCCAGGGCTCCAGGTTTGTCACGAGCCCATCGCGGAGTGACCCATCCCGTCACCATGTCCCATATTGTGTTGCTTAAGGTGATTGTTTACCTTCCCTTTTGGGTCAATCTCCTTCTGGGGAATACTTCTTCCAGGTTCCTGAAGCAAATCCTAAGTGTCTTTGGACCGCCCAAGGCCTTCAAGTTCCTCGCGCTGAAGTCCGACGGTGCCCGGCACCGGCAGCGCGAAGGACTACCGATGAAGGCACTCCGAACCGGTTCCGTTTCGGCAGGGCCGAGCGTTCAACGGAAGCAATTGATACTGGCAGACTGGCAAACCAAAGTATGTGATTCTGCGAGGTGTGGTTTGGTTGATGTTCATCGGATTTTTTGCAGGAATGAAGTATGTAGAGGAATCTGTAACTTTCCAATTCTAGTTCCAGACAAGAAGATGGGGCTAGGAAGCAACAAAGTTATATAGATATTGATAGTCCCTACGTCCCCACTCAATCAGGCACCCACTTCATTTGCTTGGTACATGCTTGCGCCCCCTTGCTTGATGCTTTGATACGAATATGACTTCTCCCGGCTTGCTGATCGATATTAGCCAACTAAGATGAGACTATGGTAAGATGCTGATTGGATATCGTTCTCGTTGCAGAAATGTCGACCGCCGATACAGCTATAGGAATCCCAAAGGATACGGATCGCTAAGGTCTTCAGATCCTGAGTGTAGTCATGAAACCTTCTGAGCTGCTGCCTATCATATCATCACAACATCTCCATTGTCGTGTATAGGGAAGAGTATGCAACCTGACATCAGCACAATGCCGGGGTGGGGTGTTTGGATTTTTTGTTGCTCACCTGTGACCTGTTCTTCTTCACATCCCCCCCGAACTTGCTGCACTTCATTCAGACTCCCCGGTTCGCGACCCTTCGTCGGTGCCGCGGGCGCACCGTGCGCGCCGGCGGAGGTCTCGCGGGCGCTGGTGCCGCAGCTGCTGCGCGGCTGCGGCCGCGCGGTGAGCGAGAAGCAGCTGTCCGAGCTCATGGGCTCGGTGGAGGAGGAGGGCCACTGAGAGCGGAAGGAGGGAGGCACACAGAGCACACGGAGACTGGGAGGGATGGAATGTATAGGCTTCAAAAAAAATAGTATGACTCCAAAACCCATAAGGTTTTTGAGAGGATCAGTTTGAGATGTGTGCCGTGTGTGTGTTGTTTGTAGTGGTACGTTCAGTTCTGTGAATGGAGACTGGGGGATGGCATAGGACTTCGACAACTTGACTAACTACCCTTCTCCATTCGGTGTGCTCTTACACGGCGCCTTTGGATTTGCAGAGGGTCCGAGGGTTTTCGACTAAACCACGACATCCACACCAAGTTAAACCCTGTGTACGGGATCAAAGGACCGTCAAGATAGATCCAAAGAGTACTTAAACGAATCTAAACGGATAAGCTTTCAGAGGATTCCTTTGGTAGATTCTTAATTTCCCGAGTGGGTGAATTCCCTTCCTGGGAATTGTTATACATATATATTATTTTTGTTGGTTCTTTAAGCGACCCCAAATTTCAACACCCTGCCAGGTCTCCCCTCAAGGTGTTTGAAGACATAAAGAGGTGTAGTAGGCGGTGACCTATTTTTGAAGGGTGCTGGAATTATCCAATCTCTACTAACAGTTGAATAACAGGATACATCCGGTATGAACTCTGTGGATGAAATCTCAAACAACAAAACGATAGAAGACTGACCTTCCTACACTACTAGACTCTTTGTGTTCACCGCCGGGCCCTCTCGCTCTCACCCAACGTGGGTCCAACACGTCCAAGACCTCCCTACCAGGCTTTTCCAAGAGAGGTTGAACAGCCCTTTTTGAGCCATCCCATGCACCACACAGCCAGGCTCCGAACGTGAAGCGGCCTCTCAACCTCTCAAGGCTCAAGGCTCGTTCCTTCTACGTTCAAGCTGGACCGGAGTAACCACGGCCGGTCCCAAAGAACCCACGTCAAACCCGAGGCATTCTGCTGGAGGACTTCTACCGCCTCTACGAAGCGGCTGCGCAGGAACCGCTCCCCGACGAGCAGCAGCTCCTCTCCGCGCTGCGGGCGTTGGACGTGACGCGGAGCGGCGTGTTGGACGTGACGCTCGGAGAGGAGGTCGGAGATGACGATGGAGAAAAGCCGTTGTTTTTACTAAGTGGCGGTTTATATGTAATATATGTTGATTTATGTTGATAATTAGAATGTTGGCAGAAGTTGGCCCAGAAAGAGGAGTTTGAGATACTTTGAGCCAAGATGAGGGGATATGATATGGTCCTACTTTTCTGTGGAGGATCAATTTTGGCTCTAAAGGCAATCCTTGGGATAATGCTTGAGCTCCAAAACCATCATCAGGATGGTCTTGGACCCATTGGGTTTAAGCAAAACAAGTTATGTTTGAGCATCTTGGAGCGATCAAAAGACTATTCCTGTCATAGTCGTCATTTGGCTGCCATTGTTTTGCAAAACTAGAAGAACATGTCATGTCTAACTGTTTAACTCTCTATGTATGGTTGAAGTTCAAGTGGGCAGGCAGAAATCAGGAACTGACATGAGTCTTTTGGAGGAACTGTGCCGGAAAAGCTCTTATATAAGTGCTTCTCTCAGGCCTTACAGCTCCGTGATTTGTCGGGTATACTTCCCGTGTAGCCTAAAACCTGGTGTTCCTGCCTCCAAAGAGCCGCTGCCAAGTGGTCAAGTTGTAAATCTTCAACAACCAGATCCCTGTGGCTTGCTTCTTTGCCGTGCTTAACCTCCTTGTGTTTGGAACATCTTGGCACCATATTGGCTTGCTGCAGATGCGCTTAGACTTGATGGGGCTTGGGCTTGGAAAGACAGCCGGCAAATCTTGTTGAATGAACTTTGAAACCAAACCTTTGGGTGACCCTCATTTTGAGTTAGGCTTCCAGGGAGACTTGGACTTTAGGGAGTTGGACCCCACATGCGCATGCAATGCAACCATGATCCCACCCAACAGCTATTCTCTTCGCCGGGCTGGGGTAACACAGCCTTTGAGCCGGAAACGCCGGCGATTTCAAGGAAGACCATCCAGACCATCTTGTGCACCATGGGGGCCAAATGGCTGCAGAATGAAAGAGCACGTCGCTGACACCAAGCGGGTGAAACAACAGGTTTGGAGCGATAGGCCAGGGGTTTAAACATGATGCATTGAACATTGAAACCATGATAACAATGATTGACAGCGGAGTCAGAACATGCTTTGACCTCAATTCCTTTTCAAGGGAAAACTAGATTTGATCAGACATGCAAGTCAAGTGAAATGATGACTACCATGTTCAAAGTCAAACAATGTAGCAACTGCATGATCATACTAGCTCTTCGAAATGTCCGTTTGCGCTTTCGACCGGATAGAGCGCACAGCTAAGTGGGTTTGTGGTAGGAGGGCGAGGACGAAGACTTTCCATCAGCGGTGTTTATTGGCTTTTGCAGGATCGAGAACTTAACTTAAGCAACCACTATATTGCTGTGTGGTTGCAGTATAAGGGCCTCGGGCCTCGGGATACGCCAACATCATGTCCGGACTTCCCCCTCCTCCGACCAACATAGCAGCCACCTTCTAGCGACCTTGGGTTGTTGGAAAGCATCCGTTCTGTGACAGAGTGTCGTTTCTGTGCGCCGTGACGACCTATCTATGGAGTTGTTTTCAAAGCAGATTGCAGGCAGAGTCTATTTGTATACTGTACTAGTTTCTTCTAATGTTTTCCCTTGAGGTGTTCCTGTAGACCTTCGACCTTCCTGTGTAGGACACCGCCTATGAAACCCTTCCGGTGACGGGACAGTGCAGTAAGCCAGCGGGTCATTGAGGATCGCTTGCCGCAGTCCACGGTGGATGAGATTTTGCCGCTCGGGCGCGGTTGAGCTGGATTATATAAGGTCATTTGCTGATTTTTAACACGTTGGAGATTCCTTGACATCTACCACCAAAATCTACAAAGGTTGTAGATAAATGATGATAAATATTATTACTATAGTTGTGCTTCATGGGCACAATTCTTCGAAACGAGTTATACTATGTTTGTCCGTGACATGATGCCGAACTTCTTGAACACAAGACAGCTTCGTATTGAAAACAATCAGTAGGGCCAACTGCTTTTCAAGAGTTCTCCTGCACCAACCTGTCGCCTGTACAAGGCTGTTTTCACAAGCAGTCTTGAGCTCACGTTACTGCACCCTCCCCCTGGCAGGTGTTCCCACAAACGTACACATGCATGTGACCATTAATGTGACCATTCTTCCATCTCGAGGGTTACAAACATTGCTCCAACAAAGCTTCTTCTTGCGATCTCTTTGATGTTGCCGTTGCTTCTGGTTGGATGCTAGCAGACCAAATAGGTTCCTCTTGGAAAGTGTTTATTTTTGCAAAACTGTTGCTGTTGCCCGTGCATAATGTATTATTTTGTTTGCATGGGCGCACATTCCTGCGTTTGTGTATACTTGGCTTTTGGTGGAGATTATGAGCTATCCTATTTGGCAAAGTGCTACACATTGTTCATTTGATGGTAACAAGAGAAGAGTATGTAATGACAAAAGTGTACCTGAAGCGCTATATGTGTTTTTACTTGTGTTTCTCATGTGTTATTTTTTTAGTGGCAGCGCTCAACTTATTTGCAAGTGTCAGACAGCTTAGCATTCCAGTCGCTTTGGGTGTCCTTTTGCCCGCCGGGCATGTTCTCAACTGACACATCCGTGCCGCGGGGATTGGTTCAGAGCGGAGACATCAAGAGCCAGCGCCCAATTGTCCAGCTTAATCCAGAATATTCATCCCGCTGTTCGTGGTTGCGATGGCATCCACAGAGATGGCATCCAGAAAGTTTATTTACGTGGCTTGGCCTCAAGTGGTGGGGGAAACGGTGGAACCCCGTTGCTAGACGAGTGTAAACTAGAGCAATACGAGGTTGCCAATTGTGGTGGTTCAGATTGAAGGACATGTTTCATGTTAGAACAACGCAAGTCCATAGCATTGGCACATATCACATGGCACGGCATTCCTTTGATGTCCTTTGTACATCATGGCCTCAAAAACATATCCCTCCGGAATTAGTTTAAGTTGGTTGGCTGAGGGTGTAAATTTCGAGATGGAAGCAGCACAAGTGAGCAAGGTGAAACAGAAGACGTTGGATCTTCTTGTGTGGTCACTTTTACAGATTTCCATGGGTGCTGCACTTGGCACATTTTGACCCGACCAAGGCTAATTGCAACGGGCTTCATACTAGACAGATGCGCAACAAACTTAAGAATTGTTCGAAACTTAAGAATTGTTCGAAAATCCTGGCTTCAATGGAGGAGAACACTGGAATCCCGCAGGCCACGCAAGTCCTTGAGATTTTGTTCGGGAGGCTAGAGAGTCGAATATCCTGGGTAGAGAGTCGAATATCCTTGGGAGAAGCCACAGTTTCCCACGCTTTGGACTGGAAGGGGAAAGCACTCTTGAAGAAATTGTCTCGCCCCATTCGAAAAGCTGTTGCAAATTGGCACACAATCTTTGACGCACAATTGTGGGTTGAGTTCTGTGATCAGCTGGACAGTTGGGCAAAAGATACCGTGTCCCTCTGGGACTTGAGTGATCTCTTGGGCTGTCTCCTAGAAGAGGCTCTCTTTTTTGTTGGATCATTTTTGCAGATCTTGATGGGTGCTGCATTTGGCACCTTTTGCGCGACCAAGGAAACGGCGTACGAAGAGGCCACGGATTCGGTGAACAAATTTCATCTTCATCAGATGTACTCAAAACTCCACCATTGCTTCCCAGTCTTAGCTTCATTGGACGAGAAGACTGGAATCCCGCAGGCCACGGAAGTCCTTGACAAGATCATTGGGAAGGTGAAATCTAGTAATAAAAGCATCGGCAACGCCCGAGTGGGCGAGCTGAACTGGGCGGAGAAATCACGCTTCCAGCAATTGTCTCGCTCCATTCGACAAGCCGTTGCAAATTGGCACACAATCTTTGACTCACAATTGTGGGTTGAGTTCTGTGATCATCTGGACAGTTGGGCAAAAAATACCGTGTCCCTCTATGACTTGAGTGATCTCTTGGACAGTCTCCTAGAAGAGGCTCGCTACGTTCTGGCTTTGGAGGAACAAAGGAAGAAGGAAGACAGTTGGAACCTCCAGGTTGCTGAGACCGATCGCAAGTTGACTGCTGAGTTCGATCGCAAGTTGAAGCAGATGGAACTCAAGATTTTGGCTGGGAACCAGAGGAGTGAACAGCTTGAGGGCGAGCTCTCAAGGATGAAGGTTCAGTTGAAAGGCTTGCAGGATGATAAACTGAAGATGACCAAGGAACTGCAGGATGTCAAGTCGGAGAATGAGGACATGACTCTCCAAGCAATGACTGTCAGTGCTGAGCTAAAGGAGTTGAAGAACGAGTCTTTGATGCACACAGAAGCGCACAAGAAGCTGGAGGATCAGCGGCGCAAGACTGATGAGGCAATGGACTTAGCGTGCCATGGGGCAGAAATTGTTGAGAGGGTTCAGGTGTTGGAGACAACATTGATGAAGATGTCGGCTGAATTGCTGGAGCTTAAATCCAACAATCAAGTGCGCAGCATGAAGACAGAATCTGAGAATCTTCAGTTGCAGAGAGATCTACTCAATTTGAAGAAGGATTTGCATGAAGTGAATGTCAAGTGCGCCCGCACAGGTGTCAATGACAGAGTTAAGATGAAGAAAAATGATGTGAATGAGTTTAAGTCAACAATGCATCATGCAAAGTACCAAATGTGGCAGATCGAAGACAAAGAGTCCAGTGATGCCAGCTCTGATGCCTCTTGGGTTCGAATCCAGCAACGTGTAGAGACCAGCATGCTGCACAGTGCGTCATCCGGCTTCTCCATCGACACCAGTGGCCCCCGCTGCTTCATGCCCGATGCGCTCTTCAAGGCACCCGATGGCAAACTTCTGAGCGGAGCAGATTTGTACCTCAGCTGGCATTCACAAACCTCAAGCTGGCCAAGACCTGACATGTTGCATCATTTTGCCATAGGGCATCATAGGGCCACAGGGTCACCACGACTCCGACAGGCTAGCAAGTGGTGAATAGTAAAGGTATCCGACCACCAAGGGTGTTCTAAACCAGATGGCATGTGACAGCATCCGTCCGAATGTGTGTATGTTTGAACAACATCTAGATGAGGATTATGAAGTTTTGTGATTGCAATGGCCCATTGGCATATGTTCGAGTGGTCAGCGGTAGTAGTGGCAAGTCCACTGTCATTGAGCAGGCAACGGCCTACTTAGCACTGAATGATACTGGACCATCGCATGAACCATTATATATATATACATGTTTAGGTAAGCTTGACAAAACTCTAAGAATTTGTTTCTGTGTTTAAGTTTTCTGTTGAATGGACAAAAGGTTTCCGATTTTCGTTCAAATGTGAATGTTGGTTCCAGTCTTTAACCTCACCTCAGGTGCAAAGACTCTCAGATCCTCTCAGCCGATGGCCAAACGAAATTGGAGGTCGCGTCTCCGCCCGAGCAGCACGCTGCGCGCGCCACGGTGCTCCTTCAGGCTCGGGAGGCCAAGTTGCAAGTGACGCCGGACCATCGGGTGGTGCTTGGCAATGGTCATTTGGCAACTTGGCCAAGTAACAGGCAGAATCTTCAGACATTGAAGGCATGTGTTTTTGTGTACTGATGTGTTTTGTGTGTAGGTTTTGCTGCTGAAATATAACAAGATGTCTAATTTTCCGCTCACGTCAGCTTGGAGCTTTGATCTCCTTTTCCTCAGGTCTCCGCTGCAGACCTGAAGGTTGGCGATGAGGTCATGGTAGGAGACCATATCCCCACGAAACTGACCTCAGTGGAATTTGTGCCAGGCCCGGTGACAGTGTCTTGGCTTTTCTTCCAGTTCTGGGTGATTTGGTATTTCCTACCCTTTTTTTTGCAACTCCTTTTCGGCAGACTCTGGAAGGGACTATATAGTTTTTTTTTTGCCACCGGGTGCCTTAAGCATCCAAGGTGTTGAAGATCGCTTTTGAGCCAGACGTGCCTGTGGCGGTGTTTCAGCCTCCAGCGTGCATCCATAGCCACGGCCACAAGCTCCAGGAGATTCGTCGTGCGGGAAAGCATTGCCGTCGGAAGGGCAGGAAGGCGGCGGAAGATGTCTGGAGCATTCCTGACACGGCTCCCTGGTTTTGCTTTTTGGATTCGTGTATATATATATATATAGTCCTTATCGCCTGTTGGGACTGGTTGGGACTAGTACTTAATATAATTATGTGTATAGTTGCGATGGGTAATAACTAAATTAAGATGCTGATTATGTTTTTGAGAGCTAATCCAAGGCTCCTGGGTATTATTCGGATTGATGCTTGGACGTCACTTGGCCTTTACTCAACACCTCTTGCAGCAATAGTTCCTTGATGTTCCTTGTTTTTTTTGACCTTCCGTCCGAAGAAATGCTGGATGCTAGCTGCAGGCGCCCTTCACCCTATAGATACACTTTTTTGAGAAACCGCAACACCATAACTGATATATTTTGCTTTGTCATGTTGGAGCTCTCATCATTGATGGCTGCATGTGCTGCACGTGATTTGGATCGCAGACACACTAGGAGCAACACAAGTGGAGATGGAGATGGACCATTGTGGATGGACCATCGGAGCTCATTGTCGTGACCAAAGCTGAGTGCACGTCTCACCTATGAACACCCGGTTGAAGTTACAATCACTTTTGTCCAATCAGAAATTGCCCAGGTTTACTTTGTGTTGCCCAGTGGGGTAGCCTCTGTTCGGTCACACCACATGGTAGGAGACTAGGGCAGCTCATGATGGAAATCTGCAATCAACGTACAATGTGCCCGGTTTGAAGGTGAGTCGTGAGTGGCACGCATTGGGATTAGCCGAAGTGCTGTCCCCTTGCAGTTTGTGTGCAGGTTGGTCGCAGGTTTTGAATGCCACGTGTTCTTAGCACGCACCTTAATGTCAGCACATGCGACAATTGAAACGTGATATATCTGTACGATATTGATTGCAGATGGATATTCCACCTGTGCCAGATCGTTTGTGAATACTATTGAATTGACATACACCTGCAGCACAAGAAATCTGTTGGAGTAGATATGCCAAGTGGATTCCTTGCATTTGACATTTATTTGATGCTTGGGAGCTGATGTTCGGGTTGGAGTGCCACCACTGGTTTGGCCTAGTTCGCAGTGACAAGGCTGCGCACATCCAAGCACAGTGTCAGATGCTAGATGTTTTTCCCAAGAAACATGACATCACTAAAACTACAAACCGCAGGACACCAACGTGTTGTTTGTTTGTTTGTTTGTTATTACTTTTTCATCATGTGTTACTGTTGTTATTTTATTTCTTTACTTTATATTCCTTTAGCTGTTTTGTAGGCGGTGGCGATGATGCCGGGAGTTTCACTTGTGAGAAACCTCGGATTGATTCACCAGGAGTTCCAACGGATTGCTTGTCGCAGGTCATCCATTGTCTCCGGTGCATGTTTTTTCCACTCGTGTCGTATATGTTAGATATGTTAGTGCCCATGAATCTGTCAATTATTGAATAGTTAATAGTTGAAAGCTATTCGAACTCCTGGTGTAGCTTAGCCAAGAAGCAATTGAACGAATTCTTTGCACGTCTTCTAGCTTCACTCCTCATGGGTGCAAGGCCGAAGTGCCGCGTGTCCTGCTCGTGCTGCCGTTCCGGATTGTTTCAATGCCCGGTGTCCTTAGCACGCACCTGAACGTCAACCAAGGCTGCCACTGTAAAGGACGGGATTCATGGATATTCAGATGTACGTACTCAGACACTGAGGTATGGAGTGAATTAGAGCCTGACAATTATTGGCATGGCAAGGCTCAAGGTGTTCATGCTCATCAGGAGGCCCTATTATTGGCATGTGGTGGCCCTTAATGGTCCTGGGTGTTCTGACAGCTGCAGTCAATGAACCAAAATCGCCTATATATTCCATTGCTTTTGAACAGACGTGCCCTTGCCAGGCACTCAGGATCGCAACAAACTGGTGTTCGGGTTGGAGTGCCACCACCGGCGGAGTTCCCTATTGCACTCAAAGAGCCCAAGAGTGGCAGAGGCAGCTATTTGTGTCGACAGGTGGGTTGGTTTTGCACAAAACATGTTGGTTCCTCCATGGTCCTCCCATCTCTACAAAACTAGAGTTCTAGTCTGTCTAGTTGTCGTGCTTTTTGTGGTTCCCTTGTTCGATATCCCATCAAGCGTCGACAAGTAACGCAAGGAGGAAGCCAGCAGGCTCACTTCTTTGCTGCACAAGTGTTCCACACCCTCGGTGACTCCAATCTCGCCAGCGGGAAGAAAAGACGTAGAGCCAGCACCAAGCGATGGCTTGCTGGGCAATGTGCTGTTATGGAGGCGAAGTTGAGGAAACACCATCGCCCAATCCCACGGTTGAGGATATCGATCTACCACTAGCAAAGCTGCCTGCATTTCAGGGTGATTGGGGCGGGCATGGCCCTCATCCACTCACTGTTTACCATATTTTACCATTATTTCTTTGGCAATGACGGCATGCCAGAAGTCCACTTTGCAGAGGGTCAGTTTGCTGACCGTCAATGCAATTTTACCGCATATGTTTAGCACCTGGCTTGTACCAAACATGGATCCATCTCCCTCCAGAAACGCCCACCCCACGGCACGGACAGGCTCGATCACGGTCCCCGACGTCGGTGGTCGCCCTGTCTCCTCGTCCCTTTCACCTAAGGACAGGCCTTCCGAAGGACGGCCTTGGGCGCGTGAGCTGCCAACGCTTGGTGCGGAAGCTCCTCAAGGGACCCGACCAGATGCCGCACCTCTGACGGTGGCGCCGGTGCAAAGTGAACGTGAGTGAGGAGCTGAGAGAAGTGATTGACGTTTGGGATTGCTGAAGATGTAGCTGGTAACATCTACAATAGGTCCTGTAAGTGTGGAATCCATGGTGCGCAATGCTTCAAATCTGGAGGGATTTGATAGCCTGCGGGGCCTTCAGCACCTACTGCCCACTTCCATGTTAACGGCTTGGAGTAGCCTGAGCAGACCCCATCCACAAATTTGAGAATCACTTGCATGTTCAGCCTCCATGAAGTGTCAACTGCTCTCACATCCTCCGCATCTCATTCGCGCATGGAACATCTTAGACCGGGCAGCAGTGGGATTGACAGGACCGGGCTCGGCCAGTGTCCTGGTGTCCTAGAGAGGCTGTGTGGCACATTGTGACAAAGAGCTGATATTCTAAATCCCTCAGAGTTCATGTGGGGTAATTAGTTCATGAGATCAGGGTAAGTCACTCAAGTTATATCGTCCCTCACCCAGCACTCATGAGATCCCGTCATTATTCCAGACATGCTTGTAGAAAAGGACACCTTGTAGGAGGCAGTTCCCTTAAAGGGCACTGACTCCTGGAATTCACTGCGACCGGAGCCTATTTTGAGGCACATCGGTTGGTGTTATGGAAAAGGCTTTGGAGCTGCCAAGAGACCACAAGACATTGATCAGAAAGTGCGCAGAATGGCCTTGGGGAGAGGTGTACGTGGACCCGTGTGAAGGACTATGCCAAGGACTCTTTTTCCATCCATAGCCATCCACATAGCCCAAAATTACTCGATTTGGGACTGGATTGAGCCCTGGAACCGCTATGGTTGAGCCCTGGAACCGCTGTGAAATGATGTCCATTGCCTTGTTTTTGCTTGCGGAGGCTTTGTCCTTGCACGCGGATTGGGTCACCGCCGCCACCACTGGGCAAGGCTGGTCCTTCCCGCAGGGTTTGCGAATCTGAAGTTTCTCATCCAAAGTGGTGGAGCTGGTTCAAAGCTGTTCAAAGGTCAAGTTTGGCTCAGAGCCTTCATACTTAGCAACAGGTGCAACAGCAACTCGGACAAAGCTGGTCCTTTCACTTCAGCAGGTCAAACCTATATACAATCACTTTAAGTAGGTTTTAGATTCACTTCTTGTTGGTAAGTTCTTTTTTTGAAGACAGTCTTGGGTATAAAACAAAGTATACCACCAAGTGAGGAGCTGCGGGCTTTCACATTGGGAATCGTCGAGAGGTTAGATCAAGAAACTCCACTCATTGACGAAAGGTCAAATCGCAATCACATGTCATTGTGTAAAGCACGTGTTTTTGTGTACCCGTAGAGTGGCGAAAGGTGCCTATCCGACCTATCCTATATGTACGACTATATATCGGGCCCCACTTCTCTCAACCAACCTCTCTTCGTATATTTGCTGCTCCTTCGCGCCCTCAGAAAGGCTTTCACCAAAGCACAGGAAGAAACACACCTCTCAAAAAACATCACCGAACCTCCTAAAAACCCTCCCAAATACATCAACAAAGACATCAAACCCCTATAACCTCCAAATACATCAACACACCTCCCAAA
Source organism: Durusdinium trenchii (assembly GCA_963970005.1). Classification (NCBI taxonomy): domain Eukaryota; class Dinophyceae; order Suessiales; family Symbiodiniaceae; genus Durusdinium; species Durusdinium trenchii. The sequence goes on from CAXAMN010010236.1 coordinate 185,657, forward strand.
ACCCTAAACCCTAACGTCCTCAATTGAAAGACCTCTTCCAACTCAGACGTGGACACTCCTCGCCAGGTCGCCGGCCAGCGATGCCGGTGAACCAGACGGAGGATGGAGGCGACCGTTTTAGACGGCCCAGAGACGCGGAGACGCGGGGTCCGGCAGGGGGGGGGGTTACTGGGAGACAGAGACAGGGGGAGAAATTCTTTGCCAAGTGAGTGATCCATGAAGACAGTCATGTCCTAATTCAAGTCGGGTTTTGAATGGTTTTGATTTGATGGTCCCAACCATTGCTACAAGAGATTATTTGGGGTGTAGTGTTTGTGAGGTAATTGGTACGTGGACATGACAGGAGTGCACACTTTGCCTTTTCTCTTGCAGTCTTGAGAGCAAATTGAGCAGTGGTCAAAACTTCCCTAAGTAAAGATTTGAAGAACGGGACACGATATGATGCCTGGAAAAAAAAAAACTAAACTGCAGTCGCGGAAGATTTCACAAACTTTTCATGCGTGAACACTTGCACTGGGGAATCTTGCAAAGCTTGCGACATCCGTTCCGTCCGCAAAAGCTTGCAACAGTATGCAAAACACATACAGTATTTGTTGCGCTGAACGCAGCTCGCGAAAACCAAAAACGCACGCCGCGAAAGTGTTGCTACGAAAGGAGCATGCGAAAGAAGAGCATTAGAACAAATTCTCGACTGGTTTGAACAACGCTCGAATAATACCGTCCACGAGACATGAAAACACACTCCCCTTCAAGCCAACTTGGACTGTGGACACCAGTTTGTTATTCAGAACATCGGCGAGACCGTGTGCTTGATACAGGTCCATGGTAGCATATTTAGCACGAAAACCCGCTTACAGTCCCACTATGGCCAACTCTTCAACACGGCATACAGTAGCCACAACAGCTTAGCTTATAACATCTTATAACGCAATTACATTTCAGATAGCCTAAGGGCCCTCCGGGGTAATCTTGGGGGATCCTGCGATCTTCCCGACCTTCCTTTGGCTTTCTGAAGCAGAATGGTCAAGAAGAAGCCCAGTGCACAAGGTGGTCGGCGTACAACTTCTGGGCGAAAGCCCAAAACTTTAAGGACCACATCGGTGGTGAAGCATTCGGCTTTCAAAGTTCGCGATCTGCTGGGTGCTAACCAGGCCCGACTGTGCCAACATTTGATCCTAAGTCCGCTACGACCTTCTTGACCATCATCACAGTGATGTTTATTGTGACTGTTGATGCCACTACTCTATGGCCATGTGAGCAACCAATTCCATTTGGTGATGAGTCAGGAGGTACATCTGAGTGGCCACTCTGGCACAGGATTTGTACTATGGCAGGCGCAGTACTTTGTGGACCTTGAAGTGCAGATTTCGTGGCAGGGGCAGTGCTTTGTGCACTTGGAAGTGCAGTCTTCGTTGCAGGTGATTATTTTGTGAACCTTGAAGTGCAGATTTTGTGGCAGGCGCCGCGCTTTGTGGACCTTGAAATGCAGATTTTGTGGCAGGCGCTGCCAGGGGCGGATCTTCTCCGATTTGCAAGTGGTGGGTTCGCGCATCCGACTTCAATGCGAGCGGTCGCTGCCCATGGTGGAAGCATCGCTGAAGTGGTCCTCACACCCATTGTCACCACCAATGTCCGGACGTTTTGGATGATGTTTTCACCTCACATGGCTTGAGCATGTGGGGCCAATCATGGGGAAAGGGATCACACTGGCAAAAGCACGGTCATGTTCAACCTGTTTGCCCTTGGGACTGGAGATCTCCGGACATCACTAAGACCAAGTATGTGCACACGGATTTCTTCACCATCACCATCGCCATCATCACCACCTCTAGACCTTAGATACACTGTCCGGGGTCTTTTGCCGGGTAGTTTTTGAAACATGTTTAATGTTTTGTTTTGTTGTTTCTATGTTTGGGGTTCTTTGGCGGGTGCTACATTTGCAATTCGCAGGAGGATCCCCAAAGTTAGTTCCACAGGCTTGTTTGGACAGATTCATTGGTTGAAATGAAGGCAGATGTGGCTCTTTAAATTTCGATGGTGCAAGGGGCAGCTCTTAGCACATCGCACTTGCTTGGGCGATGGGCAGTGGACTTGGCCCCCAGAACAGCTTCTAAATTCAAAAGTTGCTCTCATGCAAGACTTGGCTGTTGTCAAATTTGAAATGATTTGAGATATGTGAGACATTTTGAGACATCTTAACTTAATTGTTTCGGTCCAAATGTCAATGTCAAAGCTACTTATTTGGGACCCTGCTTTGCTGACGATTGTTTGTTCCCAATTGGTTTCCCCCAGGTCAGACTTTCTACTCCCTAAGTCCCCCACCTTGGCGTCTCTTCAGGACGGATGCGGCGCCACAGCAAGCGAGGGGCCGCCATGGCCATCCAGCAAGGTGGGAAGCATTCGATCCACAGGACTGAGTCACCAAGGACAGTGGTCCGACCGAGTCTGGCGAATGATGGTTGCGTGGTAACTGGGATCCGGGCGTGTGCCATGCTGCGCCAAAAACTGAAGGGGGTTCTCATGATGCTTGGGACTTGGGTATATCAATCCCATTGCCTGTCATTGCCAATGGATGATGGCTAGTCCAGGCCTTTCCCAGTGATGATCACCCCCCACCCCCTTCAAATAAATAGACAACATTGAGGTGGTGTACACAAAGGAGAGGGTTCATACAGCTATGACTACAGCTATTTACATATCTCTCTCTCTCTATATATATATACACATATACAGAGAGAGAGAGAGAGAGAGTTGTACACTACATGGAGGGGTTCATGCATGGAGAGGTAATTGGAGAGGTAATTGGTGGGGGGATGAGAATCCCCATAACCCTACCCAGGAGAAGAGGATATATAACCTGCATTGTGTTTATTGTAATTTTGTTTCCGCCGCGAAGAAAAAACTGGTGGACACTTCAGGTTCCGCCTCTACTTTCCAGGGGTTTGCCGGCATAGGGGTGTCAGTACAGCAGCCGCTCGAACAATGAAGCTCATGCCACCCTGGCCAGGCTCGGATTGTCTATGCGTGCTGCCGCCCCAGAGCAATGTCCGTTTGGCCGCTGGGTGCGACGAAGTGACGCGACGATACGCCTCTCGTGGCGGCTGGGAGGGGGCGATTTCTGGAGAGAAGGGTGGATGAATCCTGCACAGCTGTTGATTTTTGTTTGGCACTTGTGTGACCTCACGAGACGGGTGTTCAACGATCCTGGACGATCTGTTCGGGGTGTTCCGGCTGGAGGATCTCTTTGGAGAGTGTAGGTTACAGGTAGGGGGTACCCCAACATAGCCCACACCTAGTAGAGGAAAATCGTCTCCCATCCAGTTCCAAGGGGCAAACTCTTTGGTGATGCATCACCTTTGGATGGACAGGGCTCTCTTTGTTATAGCATGTTAGAATTTGTGCACCCTGTGAGAACTCCTACCGACATGGTCAACAAACAGGATGAACCCTGGTAACGATGGAACTCCAGTACGCACTGGTCTCTATCTTGCTCAGATGGACGCTTTCACTTCCCAGTGCCAGATTGATAGGAGAAACATCTATAGGAAACCCATAGCTTGTGGGGGTGAAACCCATGACCCTTGCACCAGGATCACTCTCATTGAATTGCATTTAACTTAAGAAGGTCAGTTTATCCCTTCAAACCGTTATTCGTATATACACCCCCGAAGATTAACATGGAACCTGAGAATGGACCTTTGGAAGACTACTTTCCTTTAACACCGAATGGTTTTGGGGTTTCCATGTGAATCTTCCAGGGTGTAAATATATACGGTGTGGATCAGATCACGGAAGATTAACATGGAACCATATTAATGTTAACCACGGAAGAAAGACCACAATATCACGGAAGATTCCAGATGTTAATCTTACAATATGAAGATCGCATGGATCAGATCACGGTGTTTTGATCGCTTTTGGCCTATCGGCCGCCACCCGGGTTATCCTCTCAGGTCATGTCCATCGTGGGGCTCCTGGCGATTACCTGGGACGTGGTGCCCGGGACGCTCGCGACGCTTCGTTCGACGCGACGCTTCGACGCGCGAGACGTGGTGCCCAACGCTCAGCTCGACACGTAGGGTTTTTCACACGATGGGTGCGTGAAAGATGGGATGGGTGGGAAGGTTCACAAGAGTTGTTTTTGTTTGTTTGTGGTATTCGGTGATATTCAGAGCTATTATATGTTTGAAGCTCCCATGTAGAATGATGTCGAAGTTGAAGGCATCTATTTTCGAAGTTGCTGGATCAACTTCGTAAGTTTCTGGAAGGGCTCGAAGCAGACCTATAATACTATAAGGGCCACCGCGCACTCCACAAGAATCATGGCAGGAAGTATGAACTGGTTATTGCGTTCATCTGCCAGCATGAAGTCCAACAGGCTGACGCATTGCAACCTTTGGTCCGATATGCTGCAGCGACCTACCTGAGATTCTCCCAGAAGATGCTATTTCCCTGACTTGAATTGGGATAAGTGGAACTGAGACCATAAGAATTTGCTTTCCAAAGAAATTGCCACGACATGACCGTTGTTTTAACTAACATTGCAGGAAGGTACAACGGTGCAGTGTGGCCACCCTCGTTCAGTTTTTCACCCACATCACATTGTTCCAAGGGGACATATCAATGCGACAATGTTTGACACGTTTCAGAACCTTGCCTTTGTTGCTTAATTGTTGCTAAGTATCACAGGCACAATCGTGATGCTTATTATTGGGAGGGTTGTTGATTCAAGCTGCGTATAGATGTCCAATTTCGTGTGGCTTGCGCCTATCAATACCTGGGCCACTATATGATGCATGGTCCTGGACGTTGCACCAGTATTTTTAGGAGGTCAACCAGTGGATTTCTCAACATCAGCCGTTTCCAGATGCTCCATGTATGACATGTATTACTGGTATGTATCTATTATATATATACACACCGTATACAGTGATCCCTTTTCAACCACCCCAACTCATCGGTCCATGTGCCTGTCCCAATGGGTTGTGTTTGGGAGTGAGTCGTGACATCCTTCGCCGCAAGCGCCAGTTTGACACATCCCCATGGCCACAGGTTTTTATCCCGGTGCAAGCCTTCGAGAGCGTGCCCCTTTGGCCGCAGACTGGCCCCACGAGTGTGTGCTCGGTTTCAGGAGCTCTCCTGCCTGGACCCTCCGAAGTATCATAGAAAATGAGACATGACCCCATAATAAAAACAGGTCTTTGTACCCATTTTCTAGGGTACCAACAGGTCGACTCCAGGTACTTGCTTAACCCTAGGGCTCCAACCATATCCTCAGAAGATGGTTAGACCCCAAAACCCACCCCAACCACCTTGTCAGGAGGTGGTTGGAGCCCTAGGGTATAAGTACATTTACCCCATTGATGATCTGACTTGCCTCAGGTCTCCGACCTTCCAAGAGGTCTTGCAGGTCGCGACGATCCTGGCCGCTTGGGTGCGAAATGGGGAGGGGATTAGGTTGGCAATCCAAAGTTAGAGTACCCAAGATGTGGCACACTGCACACAGACACGGAATGTGTATGCTCAGTAAGTTGTATGCCATGTTATAGTTTCCAATGATTCAGCTTGAGCACAGTAGCATCCGTATGTTTACCAGGGTTTTGTTGAGGGTTTGAGAGGCAGGGTTGCCCCCAGACTCCCAGACGAGAATAGCAGATGCCAAAGCTAGTATGTTCTCTGAGGTTTTTGGCTATTGGATCTTGGACTTTGTTCTTCAGTTCTTCAGTGCTCCAGATCCTTGGCTTGAGATTCCGGCGATCTCGCGAAGAGAGGGACGTGGAGAGGGTGGGCGCGCTTTGTTTGTTTGTGTTTTTGTTCTTCTCACTTTGCAAGTTCTACACAACTAACGAGGATTCACAAGTAAGATTGGAGCACATGTTAAGCGCCAAGGAACACTCTTGATTCCATTTGCTTGTTGGAGCCATCTACTGTACTTCAGCATGACTGGGCTCACCATGTGCATGAAGCCCAAACACATGGGCCGCAGTCTGGTAGATCTTGTCCCTTGCTGATGGATCGGGCTATGCTTTTGTAGCCAGAATTCGGGCTCTCATTGAGAACAATACAAGAGGACAAGAGCTATTCCATGACAATATAGATCCTTTATGCCAAGAGGTGCTTTTTTCAAGAATTCGACCATAGATCATTCAGAGCCACCATGAAGACCAGTGGTTGTGTGAGAACAATACATGTGACTGCATTCTCTTCTGGGGAAGTTTGGGATTGATTCCTTAAGGAAATCCAAGATAATCCAAGTGTTCACTTGCAATCATATCGGATCACAGCTGTGTAGTTTGGGGCTCATGTTTGTGTGTTACCGCATCAAACGCAACTGGCAAAGTGCCACCAGCTGTGCTCATGAAGATGTTCTATAGTATAATAGATGAAGAAAGCTGAGCTGGGCAAATTGATTCATACCCTACCCCCAAAAAGCCAACCGTTGTGGCACAACCAACGTATATGTTTACCGGAAGTGCATCGAGCCTCCAAGCCGTTGCTTCGAGCGTTCTCCATTGGAGACACCGAGCTTCCAACCTGCTCAGGACAACACCAACAACGCAATGGACCTGAGGCGCCCAAGGGGGCGTAAGGACGCTGGAGGGGGGGAGTGGGAGCGACATATCTGCGGAGAGCAACAGGTTCAATGGAACGGTGTTAAGGGAACATCGACCTATTTCTACAGGACACCGGACACCTCTTTTTTGGGGGTTCATCCACCCAAACACCGACCATTTCAATGGGCGCATGGAGAAGCGAATCAGAATTGGCGCCCAAGGCCGACAGAACATGAGTCTCCTCCACACAAGACTCGGGTCAGACTGAAGATGATCATGCAATAGAGAAAAGATAGAGAAGAGAGCTCCCAGAAGAACACATCAGACGCAAATGGTCAAGCAGCAAGAGAGCAGCATGAACGTTTGTTTTCTACATGTTTGCTTTGAAGCTCCATGTGTCTGATCAAATCGGCAAAGTATGTTACTGGAATCAGCTTATTTCCTGGAGAATGTTAGGTTTCCATCGGTTTCCCATGTTTTCCATGCATTACTATAACAAAGCTTGGGCATGTTGTCAATGCAAGATGCAGGTTACTTTCACCAGCCCTACTCAGGTACTTGGAATGCTTTTTGTTGTTGCCGCCTTGGTGCTGTCGCCCTCCACGTAGCCACCTGGCAGGCTTAAAAATGTGGCGCTGCTCTACGCGAGGAGCGGCTGGATGTTCTTAGCAGCTTGGATTCACCTTTGCAGGGCATGGCTGTGGTGGTGGAGGCACTTCTTTGCTTTGCCTTGCATGAGAGGGTCTCCCTTCCAGATCTACCGGCGCAGAAACAAAAGCCGCTAGTTCATGTCTTCCTTGTAGCCCGGCCGCCCGGCCCACTCCCTGACAAGGACGTGCCATGGAAAGGACGTGGCATGGCAAAATGGCACCCCGTTGGATCGGACGACCAGCGAATTCCTCGAGTTTGGCACAGTGCTTGGGGAGTTTGGCGTGTCCATGATGTCAGGGAGTGTAAATGGTTGCCACTCACCCATGAGTGGGGCAGTGGTAAGGTTCGCATGCAGCCCTTGGATCTGGAAGCGTAGTACATGGCAGATTCAAGTTTCAATGGCGTCTCAGTATGACCCTCGAGACAAGAATTTGGGGGGATCGAGTAAGAATGCATACTCATGTATTGAAACTTATTATAGGGAGTGTATTTATTGCATTTTGACATCTTGCAAGCCAACACCAGCTGTGAAAATCAGTCCCTGGAAGGCGATCTTCCTTACTAATTTCTATGTTTGAAGTGTTTGAGGGCTTCGAACAAGTTCCTGCAATGGCTGCTTCACTTCCTCATGCAGCCTGACACTCAGGACTTGCTACTACTAGGCCGGCGCATGAGCAGTGGGCGGCGGGTGTTGGGGTGTCGTGGAGCAGAGCTTCTACTTGTGGCGGTTCTTTTGCTCGTGGCATGCACTGAGACCAAAGATTAGAGGTACAGGTAGAGGAAATATCATTGCCACTCACAGACCATCAGACACAGAAATCTAACTCATTGGAGAATTGGGTTGCTTCGTAAGCCCAAATTGTGCGAATCTCTGTCTCCTTGAAGAAACCCATGGCAAGCACGTTGTGGCCTATTGGCTGATAGTTGCTACAGGCTATAGGTATTCAGAAACTTCCCCTGTCATTGTCTCCTGGTCTTGTGGATCGAGTGATGTTTACGCCAACCCCATGAAGCCCCTTCTCCTTCTGGTGATTTTTGTTTGTCTTCTGGTTCCAGATCAGATGATTGAGATCTCCCCATCAGAGCCTGCCAACCTCGCAGATGGCCGGACTCCCCTGGGTCAACCGATGAAATGAGCCCCAACAGCAGTCGAACCTGGGTCTCGTCAGGCTTGGACATCGGACGCTCGGAGAGAAGTTGTGGCTGGGTTGGTTTGGTGGTCGATGAAAGGCATGAAACCCATCATGCGCAATGAAGCTTATGAGTAAGCTTATGCTTTTTGAACTCCCACAACTGCTTTTTGTTGGATTTTGATTGATTTTGTTGGTTCTTAGCATGTCGTTTTTCGTGACTCAGGTCCCCACCCCTGTATGACACCAGCCGGGTGCGATTGTCAAGTTGTGCTGACTGGAAACCCTACGAACACAGGTCCATCAGGTGGTTTTTTGTCGCGTAATTAAGCATTCCCCTGCAACCGCGCCCGCTGCTGGCGCACGCCAAGTGTGCCTAGCTCCAGCAAGCTGGACAGATTTGAGGCTTCTGTAGAATGCGGAGGTGGCAAGACTGCCCGTGACTACCCTGCGTTGGTTCAGAAGAATGAACATTCACTTACTTCCACATGGACTTGCATCTCCAGGTCCTGGGAACCCAGATATGATGAGACCCCCCTTTTTGTGTTTAAGGTAAGAACAGATCATACATTTTTGGAGTCTTCAACCGGAGTCTAGAGATCACTCTAACTAGCTTCAGAAGATTTCAGAAGCCCCCCTCCTCACATCTCCTTACCAAATGTCGACTCACACCCCTTGCACCTCGATGCTTGCCTCGCCACGCTCCGAGCCACGCTCCTCCTCCGCCCTCCTCCGCTGTATCCGAGCCGCCTCGCCTCTAGGCCTCTTCTCGGCGGAGATCCACATCCGGAACCGCACCACCACCACGGGGCTCAACTCGGTGCGCCTCATCCGGGTGCTGCGCCTGTTGAGGCGCGAATCGCTTCGTAAGAACGACGCGGTGCATGACTTCGGGGGAAGAGAAGAGACTGGGAACATGGAAGTGCCGGAAAAGATCTCCCTCCCCCCCAAAAAGAAACTACGGGGTAGAGTTTGGCAAGATATCATATAGCATGTGTCCGCGTTCTGTTTTAAGAGGACTCGAAGGTCGGGGTCAGCTAGGGGTGGCAACAACATGCAGGACTGCTGAGGTTGACCGAAAGGTTAGGCATCCTTGTGCTGTGACATGTTCAGCCACAGTTACAGCAACTGTATCAGATTTGGTCGCGGACCACCTTACTCAAAACACTCCAAACCCCAGGGCTAAGAAAATATCAAAATAAAGGGATAACAACCATTTGGCAACATTGGTCGTTCTGGGACACTAGCGCCACTTGATGGTGACAACGCCTTCATGCAATTCATGATAATCATAATGTAATTCTGCTGAATCACCACAAATAGGTGTTTGTTTCTCCCTCCCTGGGACATGCCATTCCCCGAAGCAGACGGCTCAGGTTCTTCCGCGCCTCGGCGAGGAACATCTATATAGCTTCGCTTGCGCATCGCTTCCACCGCGCGGGCACGCGTACGAACGTGCGTGTGCGGTGGATGGAGCTGGGTATGCGCAGGCGGCTAAGACAGTCTCATATGCACTACCGCAACCCTCAAACAAGTTGGTTTGGGGGACGAAAGGCGCTCGACAGGCCGACTGGACCCTGCGTTTGGACGCTTTTTCTACGGTCGACCGTGCTTCAGGACATGGGAAGATCAAGGTAACTTCAGAAGATCATGTGAATTGGGTCTTCGTTCTACACGTTATTGTTGTTATAACTTATAACCCTCCCGGAGTGATTCTTGTCAGCGAACGCTTCACCTCAGCTGTCCCAGTTTTTAAGTTTGTAGACTGACCAGAGAACTTGTCGAGGGCAGCAAAGACACGTGGGGAGGACATCGGACAAAAAGGAGGTCCTGGCACAGCATCATCCCACAACTTGGTGTGGACCCTTGATTCATTAACCCCCCATATGAAGAGGATGTCCAATTCAAATGAGAGGTATTCCTAATCAAGAGTCTACATTGCCAGGTTGGATGGGGAACCCTTTGGATGGTGGAGTGCCACTCCTTGGTGGTTGGCTTGGAGTGTTGGAACACTTGATCTTTCAATATCAGAACTTCACTGTGTATTTCCAAAACTTAGCACAACTAGACTTGCACCTTCAAGGGCGTGGATTTAATTTGGGGCCCGCTTCGGACCCTGCGGTCGACTCAGCTGCTTCGGACCCTGCCGAGTGACCTTGGCCGAGGATTGCTTCGACTGAGCCGCGTGCAAAAGACCTTGGTCTCGATCCTCACGCGGTTCACCTCGTGTCTCGCTGGGCACGGGGATTACGACGGGCCCCAGTGGCATGGGGGCAGGGTGGAGATGGGCTCGAGACAAGGAACAGTTGGGCTCCACAAGGAGGGTGTAAATATGTGTCGACTTCACTAAGAGGTGTCCAGAATATACATAGATTGGCAATGTCCATACACACTGTCCACTGTCCACCCAATGTTATTCAACTATACAAGCACTCTCACTGCCAAGTCACCAATTGAGACCTGTGAAGCCTTAAGAACCCTCCAACGAGGGACCTGTTGGAGGGTGCTGGTATTCAATGACATTCTCAGAAACCTTGCAAGGCCCCAGTCACTGAAAATCTGACCCAGAATGACTTCTGGGAACGTTTGTGAATGCTGCAAGCTGTTGATGTTCTTCCGGTTGCCACTTCTTTCTTGGGCAACTGCCGGTTCCAGAGGCTAAAACATAATAGAACCATAGACCTAGAAGACCTGGCAACTGTGATCCTCGGGCATCTGACGAGTTGACCTGCTCAGCGGTTCGCTATTAAGGTGCTTGCGGGTACCAACAGGGCAGGTAGGTAGATATATTGGGGGAAGATGAGAAAAGCGCACAATCCGACTCATTCAGTGAAAGTCTTGGAAACTCTTCAACCATCGTGATGGCGAATTCCTGAAACACCGCCGATTTATTTTTCATCGTCACCACCAAGGTGGACATTGGCTCTTTACACACTGTGGGTTCGAGTGCGCAACGCTTCGACTTTTCAACTCCGAACATTTCGTTGGTCGGTGCCCCACCTCGTCGACGTCTCGGCACTGACGACTCAGGGTGTACTTTTGGATGGCCATGCAGATGATGAAGGGCATCGTCATCATCCTGGTGATCAACCACTACGTCACGCATCTGGGGCGCAGATGGCGCGCCGTATATTTTCTCCAGGCCAACCAAACAACCAAGAAATCCAAAAAAACTGGTGATGATGGAGGATTTCTCCAAAATATGTAAATGTAGTTTCTTCACTTCTACTAGAGTAGACCTCAAGAATATAATTCCAGACTCCAGCCCACCTTGAAGGTTTCAGGAAATGAGCCTGAAATATATGAAGACTTGGCAAAACTTCAGAACCTTCATCAATACAGTGACAATATGTTCCACGTTACACGTTGTTTCTTCTTTCTGCAGACTGCTATGAAACGGTTATACATGTAGAGTTTCTTCCTCCAATGGTGGGGACACTGGCTCTTAACTCTCGCAGATGCCACCAGTTTTAGGTGCAGGGTTTCCTTCAATAGTGATGTAGGCTAGGGCCAGGGGTTCCTAACTGGTCCTAACTCTCAAAGAAAGCAATGTAGACTTGTGATCGACCATATGAAGAGCTTTACAACCCAAATGAAGGGAGAGTTTATTCATCAGGAGTCTACATCCCAGACACTCCATGTATGCCATACATGCCTACATTGACCCCTCAAACCACCCCAATGTAGGCATATTGGCATACATGGAGTGTCTGGGCATTGTTGGAAGCCAAGGCTTCAAGGGCTTCAGGTTTTGAGTCGATGGCTTTGGTGGTTTCCATGCGCTCAGAATGCCTTGTAGGTCCAGCGATGTTGGGGTTTGTCATACTAAATCCTTTCTGGTTTCTAGCAATCGCCTGGGGAATTGGTATTCCCACTTGACTTGACTCTGTACAGTTTAAAATTACGACTTCAAGATGTTCCATTCTTCTTGTGTTGGTTGATTTTGCAAAATTGAGAGGCTATCGCGGCTTTCATTGGATGGACCGCTGTGAAAAACATGTGACCAGGGTGATCACTTCAACAGCTTGGTTTTGGGCTTTGTGCAGAGTTGAAGCCTAAGCCTCTACAAACAAGACCCTCCTAGACCTTCCCTCTATGGATTTGCTCATGGCAATTGCCACACTTGTTGACCGAGAGAATGGGTCAGAGGGACTTTCGAACTCAGGGGTCACCTGGCGAAAAAGGTCGCCCCTACACTACTTATTACATAAAATCTTATATAGGTCTCCAGTCAGGACACTCAGACAGGAAGTGCGAGGTATTTTACTTTCCATCAGCTGCCTCGCCTAAAAATGGACACCTGCCGTTCTTTTCCATCAAAGTTGAAGCGCTCAGCCTTCCCTCAGAAGCTCAGCTTTCGCTCAGTGCCTGAGGATCGGTTGGTTGGTCTTGGGCCGCTCGGAGGGAAGCTCCAAGGAGGTGGAGGGCTTCCAGCTGAGCAAATCCTACCTGGACTTCTCAAAAGCATCCAGTTCACCATATTCATTGACCCCATCTATAGTCAGTAAGATCATTGAGTCATGTAGTATACACTGCCGCAATGCCTGAAATCATGGTGGAAGTGGAGTGAAAACCATTTGTTTGGTCTTCGGAATGCATGGTCATCCGAAATTGGAACCAGGCGACTGTGGGTTGGGTCATGGCACCTCACCCACCATCATGGCACCTCACCATGGGTTGACAGGTTTTCCCATCCTTGGGAAAAAAAGACAGTAGAGGAATTTGTTCAGAACTGACCCTGGGGGGTTTGGCCCGCTCCAGTGGTGCCATGACCCATATAGCTTTTTAAAGCCAACTGATGGGTCTTTCTGAGTCTGCTGGGTGCAGTAAGATCCAGCAGTAAAAACAACGATTGTTTGGTCAAGGCTACGGCTATTGCAGTGGTTGGAATTCTAGGGCGTGATTGGCTTTGCTGGGGTCAACTCACCGGCACCGGCGTGCTGTTTTCGCGGCGTGAAACGCGTGCAGCTCGGCCTCCAGTGGTCCAAGGCGTGTACTACCCGGGTCACACCTGGTTGGAGGAGTTCCAGCTCGCGGACAAAGGCTTCTCCGAACAGCACCTCGGGGTTGCAAGCACGTGGCGAACAAAAAGCAGAAGAATGGAGCCGGAACCCCCCCCGGGCCGCTCAAGTTCGACTCCGTACAGCTCCATGTACTGGTCGGAGTTGGTCTCCTCATTTCTGAGGGTTCGTTGTTGGGCCTCAACTCTCGAACTGAAAACGGGTTGGAATTGGTGACCCAGTTGGTGGACCTTCGGAAGCTACGACGAAAACCGACCACCCTAACTGATCAGCACATTGGCCACTCCCAGACAGGGTGATGCTTGGTGGCAGTTGGATCTAAGTCACGAAAGCCGGGTTTTCAGTTGAAGGATGTTGTTTCGATCATAGCTGGTCCATGCTGGTCCTTGAGGGCTTCACCATACGCATCGGATCACAAGCTTCCCCTCACCCATTCAGTCTTCCCAAGCGAGGTTGAGAGACCTGAACTGGGACCCCAACGGATAGGAATGGATAGGCTGTAGGGCTGTTCAACCTCTTTGTACTTGCGCTCGATTCCAGCGCGAGCTGCCAGGTTTGAATGGGGTGGGTGGATGGTGGATGGACGATTTTGAAGTGAGGTCAGGTCATCTATAGACTCTTTAAATTTTACTCATAACCCCCGGCAGAAGAGGTTTCCCCCATGGTTTTGTAACCCAACTTTCCTCAATGAATCTCAACAAATCCTGGCGGATTGATGATGATGTTATTGGTCTCATGGGTGACCCCGACTGACTCGAGCACACTCCCACATCGTTCATCATTATCCCCCCCGTCGGGGCTTCGGACGACCGGCCCAGACAACGGCGCCGCACACGGCCCGCACCGAACGAATGGCCGGGTCGGTTGAGGTATGTGTATTCCTTCCACTGGGCCATCGCACAGTCCCTTGGCTGCGACCTTCGACTCGGGGGCCGGGAGTTACCTGAGTGCGAGCTGGAGCCTGCCTCCGATCCTTAGGAGTGGAGGTGAGCTTTTTTCCCAGATTGGAGACACTGTTATGTAGGTTTGGAGGGTCCAAGTGCCGTACCTGAGGTTCGGTACGACTGGATCCCTAAGGAGAGGAAACAGCACTTCGTGTGTGTTCAGGCCCTGAGCGAACAGCACTTGCCTGACACTGTCAGTGAGTCGGGGTCTTGTTCGGAGTTCACAGACTCGGACGTGTTGCATGACTGACCCATCAAATCGGAGACTCGGAGATGTCTCACCAGGACCCTCCTGGCCAGGCTGTTAGACCCGACCACAGGTGTTTTCTGGACACCGGTGAAGTCGCCAGGTAACACCGGTGAAGTCGGGTGCTGGTTCTTAGGTCCTTGTTTGGTGGAGCGGCCGAGCCGAGTCCATGGTCTTTTGTCGCTGCTGTTGGTGATGGGGCCCGGCTCAAAGCGGCGAAGAGACTTATCTAGAGGCATGATGTCGGCGCCTGTCAGCATGTGCTTTGGGGCTCTGGTGCTTTCCTTCGTGATTTTCCTGCAGGGTTGTAACCATCCTTCAAAGCCTGAGAGTACAGTAGCAAAGTATATTGGTGCCCAGTGCAACGTTTTGACCGGAGACTCCTGCAATCCGGTGCAACTACCACTATACGCTGGTGAGGACTACAATCCACTTGGCCTATTCAATGTGACAGATGAAGAAGTGAAAACAGACTACATTGAGCACCGAGACGAGGGTACACGGGTGACTTTCTCGCAGAGCGTCTCTGATATTTCCACCCGGGATGCGTGGGATTTTGGTTTGTCCGGCCCACTTCCGCAACTGGGGCGCATCTTCTCAGCTGGGGCAAAGTACCGCAGCTTGGCGCAGCAGATGAGTGCGCACAGCTCTTCGAACTACTATGCTGAGAGCTCTAGTAGGTACATTGTATACACAAAGCACTTGTCCCAGGATGCCGGAGCACGCTTGGCAGAGTCCTTTCGCAATGCAGTGACCTGGTTTTGCTTGCCCTGATGTTTGGGTGATTTCCCTGTACGGGGAACATGTTTTTTTCAATGTTTTACTATAGATTTTTCTATTTAATATATCAATGCTTGATTGACTGCTATATGCAAATCCAAGGTGAAGAAGCTTCCTGAAAAGCCCCGGAGTGAAGAGGACTTCACTCAATGGTTCCTCTTCTTTGAAACCTATGGCACGCACTACGTGAAGAGTGTGGCCTATGGAGGGGAAATGCGGCTTTCAGTCTTTTTCAAGTCTGATGTTGAGAAGGATGAGAACGTGAAGAAATCCAATTGGGAGTTCTATTTGAGGGCTCTTTGGAAACGCCTGGCTGGAATTAAGGTCTCGTTTGGTCATGAACACAGCCAGCAGGAATTCGACTCATTCTCGCAGTACACCTTTCAACAGAAGTTCTATGCCATCGGTGGGGACGCGAGCAGCCACAATTACACCCAATGGCTGGCAAGCGTGAAGAAGAGCCCGGCACCCATCAAGACAGAGTTGAAATCCATTGCGGATTTCTTGCCGACCTCCATTGAGTTGTTGAAGATTTTGAACAGATACTTTGAAACTTGTCCCAATTCCGAGCTTGGGGTGTGCAACGGCTATGGCCAGTGCAACTTCCAGGAGCGGATCTGTGAATGCAATGCCGACACTGCGTACCAGGAGGAAGATGGGAACTGCTACCCCAAGTGTCAGAACAACTGCAGTGGACACGGGCAATGCGTGAAAGGCATTTGCCAATGCGACTTCAAGAAGGAGTATAACATGGGCTTTTGGTCACCTCCAGGCAAAGGCGCTTGCTCTGAGCCTTGTGGGCAGAAGGTCTATGATGTTGGCACCAACAGTGCTTTGTGTTGCCCAAGCCAACCAGGATGCCTGTTCATGGCAGTGCAAGACGAAGCTCCAGATTGCTTTTGCCAAAAGATGATTCCATTGGATCATGTGCAGGGCCATGGAGAAATCCATGATTTCTTTGTTGCTCCTACCACCTACTCATGCATGACCAATGCCCAGCTTTGTTGGGGCATTACATGCCCCGTGTACCGGAAGGTCACTTGCAGTCATGGCTCTGGGGTCGCATGCCCCAACACGCCGATGAATGAAGCCTATTCATCGCAAGTGATCATTTGAAGTGATGCTTGGTTGTCCGATTTGACTTGACTGCTGAGAGAAATGTGAGATGCTGTGAGCTATTTGCTGACACAATATGATCTCAGTACGGCATACAGTATGCCCACAGAATAACGACATGATGTTTACATTGATTATACCGACCAAGTCATGCCCAAAACATATTTTGTTCTAAGCCATTGTTGAGAACACAGGATCATTAAAATGGCCTTAGATACGCACGCACCCACACACTCACTGACTTGAAACGGAGCAGGGATGAGATTACAAGGGAAGGCACAAGACATGTTGTATTGAAATACCTTCATGGCACGGCCCTGCAAACACGCACTCGTAGCAGCAGCAGAGTACAGAAGAAGGCGTTCCTGTTCCTTTTTCCGGCAAGGACACGGACAGAGCGTGGAGCCGTGGGTCCCACCCGGGTGAGGTTCCTTCCCTCCACGACCAACATCTCTCCGGTCCATGCGCTGGAGCGATTGTATGCCATCCTGGCGGTGCTGCTCTCGCCGCTTGGGGCTGGTTGTACGACCCGCCGCCGTTCGAGCGGGAACGATGCGTTTGGTTGACCCGTGAGGTTTGGAGGGGGAATTAATTTTCCAGGTCGAAGTCGTCCGGTTTTGAGGTGGGGCTGGAGTTGTTTTGGCCCTTACAGTGGTTTCAAAGTAGGTTCGCCCCAAGTGAATTAGACAGATGGGGCTCCATATGAACCATCAAACTTGGCGCTCAATCCACTTTAGGGAAACATGATTTGAGTTGTTCAGACCTGCACCCCTACCCCCCAAACCCACCCCAACCACCTTCTTAGAAGGGGATTGGAGCCCAAGAGTTTGTTGGTCGCAGACCCATCAAAGGCCACTTGTTGGAGGGGCGCATGCTGTCTACATTGGCTGCGTGGTATCGGCTGTTCGGATCGCTTCCTGGGACTGACATTAGCCTAGAGGGACGGGGCATGGAACATATCCCATTGTTAAAATTCCTTTTGAGCACAGCGGCTAAGAGTTCCCCTTAGCGGCTTCTAATCCGTTTTTCCTTTTGAGAGGAGGTTGGATAGACCCCTGAAAAGGAACAGTTTCCTCTATGTGGCTGTGGGGAACGAACCGGGGGCCCTTGGTTGACCACAGAAGATCAACAGAATGGAGGAAGGAACCCAAGAATTTCAACCTGCCAGGGTGAAATGGGTTCCAGGTTTCCACAGCCATGTCAACCTACTATGGTTTGGTGGGGGAGCCATGCAGCATTGGGCTACCATGTTCTTTCGCCCTCAGCCTGGGCCACGAGGTTCGGAGTGTCCGGGTGCTCAGAAGGAACAATGCAGCGTGCACGGCGGGTTGGCGGATTCAGCGATGGTTGGGTGATGGCTTCAGATATTATATTCATGTTCATCCTTGAAACCACCGACCTAAATATCCGTCAGCCACGCAGTCTTTAGTTATTTTCAAGCTGGTGGTTGAAGTTTATGTTCAAGCTATACTTGAGATGATTGATCCCACTGACTCACATATATATAATACTGAGTTGAAACCATCAACCAGATGTGTTTTCAACGTCAACCCGTACCGGTCACACACTTTCGGGCTCCTTCCAGCGACCGGGCGCTGAGCGCAAGGGCCCAAGGGGTGGGTACACTTGTGGCCGGTGTTGTTTGATCCAGACCGTGCTTGGTGTTCAATGTTTCAGGCCCATTCATGGACCTTGGGAGTGTTCCGGAGGGACCAAATTCTCACCCATTTTCACCTGGACCTGTGTTCCTAATTCCTGCATAAGTTTGGGCACCATCCAATGTTTGACATAGTCCCCAAACTACCAACGTTTGAACATCGTTTGTGAACAGTTTACTTGAACACGGTAAACATTATAAGACATATAAGAACCCGGTATAGTTCTGAGACGATACTGCTCGCAGTTTCCCAGCAGTCGCAACTGGTCTCGGCACAAAAAAACAAACACGAGCGAGAGAGAGAGAGAGAGAACTCCCTTACAAACAATCCCCAGACACTCCATTTGAATCCAGTTTGATTGGATTATCTTCCCAGGTTGACACCTTAAAAAAAACCCGCGCGTAGTCGGCCGACAGAGCGAGGCTTTCGTCGTTCATCACGGGCGTCACCAACACGGTGAATGCCCTGAGAGCTGTCCGGGTGAGCTCTTTGACCCAAGAGGCGGAGAGTGGGACCAGCGGACCGGGTGAAGTCCAGTGTGACTTAGGATGGGATGGGTCCAGGCAGTGAGTTGGAATGGGGATGGGTCGAAACCTTCAGCTTGACCAGTACACCAAGACCTTCCAGGTCTTCCAGGTATAGGTCAACCAAGGTATCACTGGTGCCCTGAACCCACAGCCATATTGGTTGCTTATGGGGTTTAGGGATATGGAATGCTACCATTGGTGGACCATTTCGGCCAACCAACAGATACCCAACAACTTAAGCGTCGGTTCGAGTCGTCGAGGCTCCTGATGGAATCACCCTACCCTCCTTGGGCTCGTTTGGCATCCCAGGAATATGTCTCATGACTTCAGGGAACTGCTGCTCAAAATGTGACCGACCTACACCTTCCTTTGGTGTATGAGTATACTCTTGGACCCTTAGTCCATTTTAGCCCATTTAGCTCGTAAGCCCCTTCGGTTCAGCTCGGGGACTACGACTCAATCATCTACTAAATCCCCTTAGCTTGGGGAAACCCGGACAGGCACGAACACCGCCAAGCTCCCGGTGCCAGGCCAAGCTCCGGCAGTTCTTCGTGGAACGCCACTGGGCAGTGAGATCGAACGTGCGGTGCGTGGTAATTGCTGATCATTGAGCTGAAGACCACCGGGAGGGATGGTTTGTTTCTCTGTTTGTTGGAGTACTATCACTATAACCAGCTACAGCTGTTAGCTGTGTCATGATTGGAAAAACGTCACACACACACACACCTACATGCGATGTTCCACCGGGAGGGATGAGGAGCACAGCGCGAGTTCCGTGATGTTCCGGCAAGGCCGTGACTTTGCGTCCGAGCTTCGCAACTTGAGTAGGGGTAGATATGCACGGATCGGATATGTGAGGATCATGACAGATCTCTGAGATCTTTTGCGAGTCTCAGTTACTTCCTGTTTTGCCCCGAGCGCATGGCGCTCCGGAGAAGACCATACGGCTCCATTCCTTGTATGGCTACCTTGTGTCATGTCCACACGCCCAACCGGTCAACCGGCGGCGGTGGAGGCACCATTTGGCCCCAGAAGGTGGGCTAGACTTCACATTGTTCTTTTTGGGGGGAGGCGTGCAGAAGTCTTTGGTGGGGGCTGTGCGTTGTCCATCCCAAACATTCCATGTATGGAATGGATGCCTACATTGGGCTGGTTTCAACGGTCAATGTACGTAGGATCATGTAGTATAGGATCGTGTATGCATGTATTCTATACATGGATCACGGGTTGTTTGGGTATGGCACAAGCCCGCACTCCTGTGTATGCCGCCCCTTCTTCGGAGCGAAACATCATCCCAACCACTGTGTGCAGGACACCGTGGCAGCCGACTGTCGATGCTCAGGACGCTTGCCCGCGCGGCTCCTGAAGCTTTGTTTGAACGCCTATCACGAGAAGGCGGATTCGGCCACCATCTTCGAGCAGGAGCCGATCGCGCTTTTCCGGGAAAACCGGGTGGTATTCGGACGGTATTGTGTGTGGTGCACTCCGATTATCGGACCAGTTGGGAGCAGCTGAGTGGCTGAAGCTACAGCTGAGTGGCTCCAGGTATCCCATGAGTCCACTCTTAGCAGGCCATGTAATGATTTTGGAGGAATGCCTTCGAAGATCTTTGAAGTGGATGGCAGGGCGCGTCTGCGTGAGCCCAAACTCAAACATTGTCATGGTTGCAAACTAAGAACCAAAGCGCATGGTTTGTAAGCTGGCCGACGACAACAGTTTTCCAAGCGCATGCCTGTTTGTATGGCAGCTTTCCGTACTGTAGCAAGCACGCCCTTCAAAATTTGCTACTGTATATACTCTTGCTTTATAAATGGAGAATGTGGCGGCATACTTGAAGGACTGCATTTTGATTGCATGACATATCCATGACATATCCATTTAAGGATTGCATCTCAGTAGTTCAATTGGGAGTGAATAGTGGATATGATATGTCATCAGAATCTGAGTAGTTGGCTTAGCTTCGCCTTGCTTTGTCCCTCTATGCAGCTTTGACCGCCTGACCAGCGACAGTTGTTTTTTGTACGTCTTTACACGTGCCCAGATCAGGATCGTTTACGCAGAAAATGGGTGGATCAAAACTGCAGAGATTCCAATGAAATTGATTGTCCAGCCTTTTCAAGGTTACCTTTTTGGAGTCGCTAAGTGACCCTTTACAGGCCAACATGCCATCCACCAAATGAATGAAGATCCCAAAGGTCCTTTCAGATGCCAAGAGGTTTGACTGTTGACCAGAGTTGCCGGAATGCATGTCTCAGCCTCAAGGGTGCCTGGGGAACAGCGCAGCTGTAATAGCAATTAACTTCACATGATGTTGATTTGAAACATGCATAGGCCATGGGACAATCAACTTAAACACTGCGAAGCATCAGAGGGACTGAGAAGCAAACATGTTGGATCCTCCATCATGAGGCAATCAACACATGGCGCTTTCCTTCTGGTTTTGGCCGGGCTGCATGCCTTCCTACGGCCCACACTGTATGACAGTGGTTTCCTGACAACCAGTTTTGAGATCAAGTTCGCTCATGCAGCTCCTCGACGGCACACTCAACTGAGTGCCAAGCCGCCTTCAACAGAGCACTTATCAGGCGGTGAATTCAACCGAAGAGTCACAAGTTCAGCTTCTGCCTCAGAAATGCTACAAGTCTTGCACTGTCAACGCCGCAACCCAAGCCACAATTTGATCACAGTAGGAGCTGCTTGGTGTACCATGGCACGCTTGCAACGTTCCATCACCCGAGAGGTGGTTTCAGATCCCTACCTGGACGAATTCATTCAAGATACTCGCCGGATCTTGAAACGGTCATTGCAACAAGATTGTAGCTCCTGTGCACGGGCGTCTGCAAATATTTTTTGGGCAAGCGCCAAGCTCTCAAGTCGAACACACTTCAAGCGGCACTTGGCAAAAGTGCAAGAAGATTTCAATGAGGCTGGCTTGCACTGCCTTGTTTATGGACCGACAACACGTTGCCAATGTCATTTGGGCTTGCTCTGAGCTCCAGAGCAAACTTGCATAGAATCATGTATGCAGTATGATGCAGTCACATATAGACTAAGGGACGTAGCAGAGGAGCTCAATCCGCAAGAAGTTTCAAACATTATGTTGGCTGCAGCGAGGTTGGCGGGGGCTGTGCCACAGCTGTTGAATGAATTGGAGCTACTTGCAGAAGTGTTGGCTGACAAGGTTGCAGCCATGGATGAGCAGCACGTAGGCAACAGTATTTGGGCCACAGCCAAGCTTCAAAGACAAACTGGAGGGGCAGCCTTGCTCGCTGTTCTCCCTGATTTGTTGAAGCGGGCTGAAGCTGTGGTCATGAACATGAATCAGCAGAATGTTGTCAACATCATTTGGGCAGCAGCCACGCTCCGAAACACACCCCCGGAGTTTTTGCTGCTGATGCCCAACTTGGTAAATCAAGCAACTAAGATCATTGCGCAGATTGACTCCCAAGGCGTTGCGAACATATTCTGGTCAGCTTCCAAATTGCACAGGGAGGCCCCTAGTTTAAGGGACTTTTTGCCGAGTCTAGCCAAGAGAGCAGAAGCAGTGATTCCGGAGATGAATGCAGAAGGTGCAGCCAGCACCATCTTGGCTGTGGGGCAACTTCCAAGTGATTCCAAGCTTTTTGTGCAGAATTTGGTGTCAGGGTTGACTCAGCGGATGTTCTCCATTTTGCAGCAATCGCCACCTCGAGAAATGTCAAATGCTTGCTGGGGTCTCGCACTATGCGGGCATGCTGCCTACTTGACCATTGCCTAGTTAATTTTGTATGTTCATACTTTGTGGAAGTTATGGTTGACTTGCAGTCTATTCATGACCAGGCGTTGATACATCAGGTCAATAGTTGCGTGATAGGATACGATAGCCAAACCAAGGGAGAAGCACTATCAATCATGACCAAGGACACCGACTTCATGAATTCAGTGGAAGAGCCTTCGCTTGTGGCGGCCGAGTTGACCGGATGCAAGCAAAGGTTGGTGGAATATGACATGCCGCAGATCCTCATGTCCTTTGCAAGGCTTGACATCTCAGGCCTGCCGGGATAGGCCGAACTCATAGTTTTTTTTGCACTATAAGTTTGTAAATCCATTGTCCATCGTGGTGTCCTGTCAGGCGGCAATCGTGTTGAAAGGCTTTGGGTTTCGACAAAACACCACCTATCCAATCAGCAAGATGCCCAGAAGTCAGAAGTCCGTTTGTTGAGAAGCGGTGCCGTTCGATCGTGTGCCAGGGCCTCCAGATTTTCTGGATCTAGTCTCCAAGAAACTCTGGCCGATGCTGAAGGGAATGAATGCCTGGGGCCTTTGTGCACTCTCCTGGTCCTGCAAGTGGCTCGTCTCGCAGTTCACAAGATTTTACATCAACCCCCGCAGCACTTTCAGCTGCAGCAGTAGTGCAGGAGCCCGTCGCACCCTCCTGCCCCAGCTGGGGTACTGCAAAAGCACCCCAAAGCTTTCCAAGGCGATTGGATTGGCCCGCAGTACGCTTTTTTGATGTGACTGCATTGTCACCTCTCCCAGCATCTCCCGGCAGCTCGATGCCAGTGGTTCCGTGACGACCGGAACAGCGCGGGTGGAGGAGCAGGTGGCCACGCGTGGCTTCTCGCAACAAGAGGTGGAACACAGCCGCTTTGGCCCTGAGAAGTGGTTACAACGACCACGGGTACGCAGCGCTCCAACTAGGTTCACCAGCTGGCCAAGCTGGCTGGGTGCAAGTTGACACGGGGGTGATACAGTAGTTATTTTTGTTTTTATCATCACCCCAGAGTTTGCCATTGCCAGCTGTTTGGAAAATAAATTTGCAAGCTGTTTCATGTCCCATGCTTTTAATGTTGGAGATGTTTATATATAGTCATCCCGCAGTAGATAAAACATGGAACCTGACACCCAGACAGGCAAAACGGATAGAACAAACTTGATGCACTTGCCACCAAAAGACGCGTTGAAACACAGGAAATTGTTGCTTTTAACACACTTAGCACTGGAGTCCTTTAACCGTTGTTGGACCAGACAGTGCAGACGTGTGTACGGCAGGATGTGGCAATTTTGCAGACATCCCCGGAAAGGCGGATCCACCGGTGCAGAGACGAGCTTGTCCAGTTTTGTGAGTTGTAACTATTCAGAACCTAAGAAGGAACCCAATAGAAATGGCTTCCAACTAGTAGCGATGGCCTCCAACCTAATAGCATAGAGCGATAAGGAACCTAGTGGAGCGATAAGGAACCTAATAGAAATGGCCTCCAACCTACTAGCGATGGCCTCCAACCTACTAGCATAAGGAACCCAATAGAAATGGCTATTCCTCTCAAAAGAGTGTGACATGGTGAGCCGATGTTCTGTGACTCTTGCGGGGACAGAAGTGCAAACGCTGAGCAGGCAGAGCACGCCCATGGCTAGAATCCTCGTGTTAGAGTCCTAACGCCACTGGCAGGGTTCTGATAAGCATTTGCCCTCACAAACACTGAACATATACACCTATATACATCCGATAGGTTTCAGGCGCCAATGCATGATAATGCATGTAAAAGATACTGCATACATCATGGAGTGTTGGGACACGCTCGTTGCCCACGGCTTTTTCGTTGAACGCTCGCTACTTCAGGCTTCGGGCAAAGGTGCATGAGGAGCGATGTGGTTTGCGACAGGTCGAACGTGGTGTGGTCGAACGTGTGTGTGGTGCTGTACCCCCCTAAGGCCGTTACTGTATCATATTATGGTAATTTGATGTAATTTGTCACTTGGCAAAGGTGCCATGTACAACATAACAACTTGTTACTCGTTATTCGATGGACCATCCAAATCCTTTCATCCATGTTCAGCGAACTCCTGTCTTAGCAAATGCAGTTTTGGCATGGTATGTTGATCATTCACACATGACCTTCACATCAGCACCGTCATTTGCAGGAGATGTTCAAGCCTCTCCTGATGCGGAAGTGCTGGGCGTATAGCGCGTTCAAGGACAACCCCTGGCTGTTGATCAACGTTTGCCTCTCGGCCTGGAGATGCTTGCAGCGGATCTCCGATGTCTCGCGGTGTCCCAGATGTTTGGTCAAAAGATCGTTCAGCGTTGTACCCTAGTGGATCTCAGGCAGCCACTATATCAGGAACCAGGGTTTCTATTTCGATCTAATCAATCTAAGGTTTAGCCTTTGGAACCAGATAGTGATAGTGGTAACTGGACCCCTTTGAGTTTCTATACTTGAGTATGGTACCTCTCTCCAGAGAGCACCCAGACGCGGGGGGCTGTCACTTCCAGACCAGACCTCGCCTCGGCCACGACCGGAACGGCACGACCACGGGAAACACCTTTCGCCAGGTCACTTGGCCATCACCGAGCGCGCCACGTCGAAGTCGCAGGATGTCTTCTTGGCCGGCACCGATTCTGGGACATGACATGGAACATGCGGTGTTCGATCCTTTTTTGGACAGTTGGACGTCCGATTTGTTTTGAGTTTTTTAATGGAGACTGGAGAAAGGATGAAAAGGGGCTGAACGCGCTGTTTGATTCCGTTGCTTTCACGCCTTTAAGCATCCTTAAGCCGTCAGATGCGATTGACAAGCGAACACCAACATGACCAGAAGGTGAAAGGTGTGTTTATGTTTTGCTCCCCAGATGTGCAATCGGCCCGGAGTGGTGCAGAAACCTGGTTGGCCCAGGTCTTGCGGGCAAACATGGAATCGGCACAACATTGAATGCCCAGACTCGAGACCATCCAAAAAACAGTTGGATACATTTACCCCATGGTCCTAACAAGTCTTGCAAGATACGTACTTCATCCATGGACTACAAGTGACCTTGGCACAACGCTACAACGCTACACTGCAAGATACGTACTTCATCCATGGAAAATAAGCGCTACAAGTCACACCAGTGACCTTGGCACTCACGTCTCCCTCGCCGCCTGTCTCGAGCTGGCTCCCGAGGATTGCGAGGGAGCCGTGGTGCTCACGCACGGCCTCATGTGGCCCGGACCGGTGGAAGATGTTTGGGGATCCATGGGACTGGAACCTTCATATAAATTCATATACTAGTATTTCAACTGCATATGATTTTATACAATAACTATATATTATATAACCATTGTGATTTTTATCTGTAGTATCTATAGATTATCCAGACTATCCTTTATGGATTGATCTTTAAAGCAATTTGATAGTGTAGACAAAGATTCAAGTCTCATGGATGGTGAGTTCCACTTCCATGTGATGTGCACCTCGGAGTGTGTACAGTACCTTTTGAGGAGATCTCGTCACCTAGAAGCTGAGTGACCTCATCTTGGGACCACCAAGCACTCAACATATGGGCAAACTTCCGTTCAAAATAGGGAAATCATGTTTGGGTTTTGGGATTCCTTTCCCTAAGTGGTTTGTCCGCCCAAGTCACCAGCCTGAGAAACCCGGTCACAGCTGTCGAATGAACAGATAAACACAGTGGTAATTCTGGTTGAAGAGTGGAGTGGGTCAGATTGTCAACTCCAAGATCGCATACATTCGCATACACTCCCAAGCCCGAAGTGGACTGCATTGCCCCCTTGAAGACTTGCAAAACCCCTGAAATCCTTCCATGGAAGAAAACCGGAAGCAACATGAAACAACTACAGATCAAGGGCTAGATTTTTGAGAAGGACAATTTGACCACCATACACTCAGTCAGGGTTTGAACATCCTCCATCCCCCAACAAAAGGTCCCAGCAAACAAGTACAGTATTCTTCTAGTGGTGACCATTCAGAATCCCCTTCAGTTCGTTCGGCTTTCTTCGGAACCCGCTCCAGCACCCACCGGTCTGTGTTCGGAGGTTCTACTCCGACGACTACGTCCTCTCCAACTTAGCCAGCCGCCCACGGCACCGCCTTGCACGACCGTCGCTCGGTGGAGCCGTAGCTGGGATCGATGGAGCTCGATAGCTGGATCGCGAGGGACATCCGATGTCCTGGATGAATAGTCCCCTCCGATTCGGATTAAGAAACGCGATGATTTATATATATATATTATACATGGAGGAGTCTAAATAAATCGAGAGTCAGATGTCAAGCCATCCAACAGCCAACATGTTTTTAATCAACCGTCCAGATGAACGTCATGAATCAAGGGAGGGAACATCGGCAGGAGCCACTGGAAGCCTGCAGTCCAGAGGGTCGGCTTTTGGCAAAGGACTCCAAGCATTTGAAGATCTAGGAGTCTAATGGGGTCTAGGAGTCCATTTTTGTCCCACCTAGTCAGTGGATAACCTTCCGGGAATGATTTCCCATTCAATATGAACAGATGGGGAAACGGCTCAGGGATCAGCAGGCTGTAGCTGAGAGCTCCATACCCCCTTGTTCCGACTGAGAGCTCCCGGGAGCCTTCAGGACTGGAAGCCACTGGGATGGAACGCATGTCACGTTGAGTATGTTGATTGAGAGAGAGAGAGAGAGTCTGTTTATTGTGTGCCAGGAGGCATAGAGGGGTGGTGTTGAGTCACGTCCCATCCAGTGAGTGGATGATGGGCACCCCGACTAGATCGCACCCCGTCGAACGTGACTGCTGGCGTGTGAAAGTTCATGACTTGTTGATGGCTCATGATCTTCCTTTTGACACTATACTATATTGACAGTAACTGCTGCTTTTCTTCTCCCATGCATATAGATATGATAGAGCATAGAATTACTAAGTCGTGTTTGCTTTCGTTCTGATCGTTTGTTTCTAATCATCCCATTCTTCGCATGGAGACCATCCCGACGAGGTCCGATCATGGGAATCAGATTCAGGAGGGTCAATGGCTTTGCAGCTCGGCGTGACAGTGCGTTTTTTTTCCCACAACTACCTTTGTGTCGAAAATGATTGGGGTCTAACCACCTTCTGAGTTGTTTTCCTCCTACAGCTCCAACTACCTTCGTTTCGAAGATGGTTGGGGTGGGTGCCAGAGGGGTCCAACCACTGAACCTGAGGAGATTGGTCAGGAGCCCTAGGGTTTTCAGGAAAGGTAGCGGTTACGCTACCTGAGTTGTCTTTGCTTTAGCAATAATGTATTGGGGGTGGTGAAGTGGTCCGGTGCTTGATTTCGGTCGTTTAAGAGTTGGTTTTAAATGCCCCCCCCTCCCCCATTCGACTCCACCCTGCGCCGCGGAGAATTTGGTAGTGATCTGAGCAGAAGCAAGCAGCCAGCAGCAGCAGCAAACCAGCAAAGCAGCAGCAGCAAAGCAAAAAGGTAGCACCAGCACCAGCAGCAGCAAACGAGCAGCAGCAGTGGCGGCGGCAGCAGCAGCAACAGCAAAGCAGCAGTTGCAGCACAGCAAAGCACCAAAGCTCACACAAGTTTGGCCTCCACAACCCTTGGTTTTCGTTCAGTTTTTTCGGGGTTGCGCAGACGAAATTGAAAGAGGGGGGGACAGCAAAGCAGCAACCAGCAAGAAGTAGCAGCAGCAACAGCAACAGCCAAACAGCAGCAGCAACCAGCAGGAGCAGCAACCAGCAGGAGCAGCAGCAGCAGCAGCAACCAGCAGGAGCAGCAACCATCAGCAGCAGCAACCAGCAGCAGCAGCAGCAGCAGCAGCAACCAGCAGCGGCGGCGGCGGCAGCGGCAGCGGCAGCAGTGGCGGCGGCGGCAGCAGCAAAAGAAAAGCAGCGGTTGCAGCACAGCAAAGCAGAAAGCAGCAGCAGTGGCACCAGTGGCAGCAGCAACGACCAAGCAACCAGCAGCAGCAGCCGCAGACATGCTACCTTTCGTCCACCCCCATCTCCTCAAGTTTTGGTGACGGCAGAAGGCCTCCATCGGATGATTCGATCGAACGTGTTTGATGCCTTGCCTATACTAGTAGCTCAAAAGCTGGGCTGTGTTTCCATCCAGACTATATAATTCTCCAGTGCCCGGAGCTGCCTTAGCCCCCTTGGTTTCTTGAAGATGAACGACTCCTTGAAACGATGGAAGTGGAAGATGACGGATTTTGATTCACGTTCTCCCTGTTTGTGTAGAGGATCTCATGGTCTTTCCAGAATTCTTTCGACATCAACGAGGAACGACCTCTTTGGGGGCCATTTGGGGCCCAAAAACCTGGGCGCTGCGCTCCATGTGACCGTTTGACGCCGGGTCGTGCCGGGCCGGTCGTGCCGGTCTCCTGGTCTCGTCGCCGTGCGTGCCATGAGCCAGATGGCTGGCTGTGAGTCCAACCCCGCATCCCCGAACCAGGCTAGGTTGACCTTGACCTGTAGGTCGTCCATTTCTGTTCATTTTCTTTGGTCAACCCACGTAATTAGCTCGGTGCCATGGCCCACCACCCATCTCTTGAGCAAGTGGACCACTTCACCGCCTTTCTTCAGGTGAGATCAGTCTGTTCTCTCAATGGTGGCATCGTGGCACCATCTCCGCACAAGGCACAGCCACCGGATGGGCGACTGACGGGCCTGTGGCGGGCTGGAGGCTGGAGACGTATAGAAGTAGTGTAGGGGCCCCATCCAGCCAGCTCACCCCTGCTGCGGCAGCAGCTGGGATTTCCTTTGTGTTTTTTGGCGTGGGTCAAGTGGACTGATGGACAAGCAACATACACCTTGGGAGTCCCAGACCATGTTCAAATCGGTCTTTAGCTCCCAAGAGGAATGTCCTTTACTTGGGCCGTGCCAAGAATAGTCTTTACATGGTGAAGTCCCTGCATGGAAGACCGGCAAAGTCTGTTTGGCAGGTGGGGTTGGGATTGGACGTTTCTCCACTTGGCATGCGCAAGTAATCCCAAACTAATCAAACAGTGGACGGAAAGCTGGCCCAGCTGGTGAACCTACAGTGTCTATGTGTCACCCGGAAAACGGTTTTGTAGTGTCTACCAACAGAGGTTAAGTGACCTTATAGGACCCTACAGGGGTACCTATAGGATAGTCTATAGGGTTCTTCAACCTTTGTTGGTATGTTTCGGGTCTGAAACGGCCTGGCGTAATCAGGTGCTGCCCTGTATGCACATGTGGACGCCGGGAAGTTTGTGAACTTGGTCACCGAGAACGGCGGCTATTCCTATGCGCAGCTTGGATGAAGTTGGAGCGATTCCTGTGCAGCGTGCTTTGACCCAGGAAAGGTAGAGAACCTTGTACAGTGGTTTCAGAGTAGGCATAAAGGGCCCTCAAGTTGCGGTGGCTTTTTGGAGAGCCCTGACCCTTCTGCAGATTTGATCGCGAAAACAGGTGAAAACCATGGGAGTCGTAGAGGAAAATGGATGAGTCCTTTGTCAAGTTCCATGTTAGTTTGCAGGGGTACTCTTTTCCAGCAAAACCGCTCAGGGGTCAGGGTGTTCACCATTCCATGAAAAAAACGTATTGGGGTGTGATTCTAGTTTGAAGTGCGTTCGTCACCTGTTTGCCCATGGGCAAAATGGGGAAAACAACATGGAACAAAAATCATTTCCGGGAGCACAGTGATGTTTTTGGCGAGAAGAACAAGGCAAATGCCCTTTATGCCTTTTGAAACCTCGTTAAAGCCTTTGAGTTTCATGCTGCGAACAAGTCCATCTACAGACCCACCTTGTTGGTCCAAATGTGGCTTCCTCAACGGTTGTTGGGGTAATTTGATGGCATCAGATTCAGAACTTCAGCCAGATGAACTCTCCAGAAAGTCTTTCATTTGGTCAGGCGCGCTGTTGTTTTTCTTTTTGGATATCTCTAGTCATCATGTGCATCATGTGACTTGTCAGAAACCACGAGGTACTGTCAAGTGGGGAAGCCTCCCAAAACGCCTGTAGACTTGTTGCTGTCTTAGCTGATCTCTTATATTTATTCCATATTACTCCCATCCGAGAACAGCCTCTTTCTCTCCTAGATTCGGCCTTCAGAACCAGCTCCATCACCCAGTGCATTCCAGGCAGCCCTATGTAAAGCAGTGGCCCGGTCGGTCAGTCTACCCTTCGGTATATGTATACTGATGTATATACTGTATGCACTTAAATGTATATACCGGGTTTGTCCTATTTCCTGTACCAGTCAGCCAACAATGATCATTACTTTGGAACAAGGCCTGATACCTAACCATCATCATCCACTGTTACTGGTCATTGGATCGACCCAATGTATACCAGGACCCTCCAAGGGGTGCCCTGTTTGGAAGCCTATAGGTAGTGTGGGGTAGTCCATTGGACACCCTGACAGGAGGGTCCAGGTATACTTCTATCATTTGATCATGAGCATTTGTTCTGTCTGCATCTCCCCTCCAAAGCTCCGCACTCCCCGAAACCTGGACCAGACAGAGGTTCTTACGGACCTTTGGAATTCTGCTCACCGCCCATGTGGAAGACTTGATGGCCAGTGACCAGGCCGACTTGGGTGATGTTTGGATGATTATGGACCGAGGGTGTGTTTTATATACGTATTTTTCCGGGGTTCATGTCCCCTCCTGGATTCCTGGATGTGTTTCTTTGGAATCTTTTAATGGCATACCGGAAGACGGGTGAGGGCACTCGGTTTTCTATGTATGAGGTGTACTGTGTATACTTGGGATGTGTTTTTGTTGCTTTGTAAAGTAAGTACACTTAACCATGTCGTGGCGGCAGCGTGCTGTAACCATGTCGCCAGTATGTTGCCCATGTGTTGAGCTCGTCAGCATGCTGAATGGAGTGACCAATGTCACCAGTCAGTTCTTGATGTGTTTTGGACTTCCACAGGGCAGAACGGTCGCTTCCACAGGGCAGAACACAGGCTTTCTTGCTTCATTGATCGTCTGCTTCCACAGGGCAGCTTCCACTGTCGCGTTGGCCACGGGGCCCGCCAGGACACTGACATGGTGGATCAGGCTAGCGGAGTCGACAGAGGTTTGGATGGTTTGAAGGATGAGAGAGATGAAGCCGATGCAAGACACATCTCCAAACCATGGTTTGTGCAAGCAGTTGTTTGCAAACATGGTTTAAACTACTAGTGGTATGTGAAGGGCTTTCGCACACATTTGTTTACTAGTATGTGAAGAGACTTGCCAATGAAACCTTGCTTTGGGAAGAGGCATGTGTTACCGGTTGCTTGGAAGTTATGCGAGAAGTAGGGAGGACTTTGGGTCTTCCAAATTTAGAAGAAGGAAATGGGTCAACCTTTATTTTGCAGAGGAGAACTTCCCACCCCGGCTGCAATTAGAGCTTCTACCATCCTCAGCCACTGGTTTCTTTGATCATTCAGGCCATATCCATGGGACGGAACAGTTGGTCATACCATATGTGGCTTTTAATGTCATGTTACTCTGCTATATAGTCCCGATGATTTGTCATTTACCTACCCCTCAGCCACCAGAAAGCCTTCCAAGACCATTAGAAGTTTGGTATAGTTTGGTAGACTTGGTAGACCAGCGTAGAATCCACAGCTGCTTGTTTCGCGCCACGACCGCGCCTGGACTCATCCTCCGATCCGCTCGAGCTCGGCAGGAGCGGGTCGTGGAGCTCTGCGCTCGCGCGAAGAACTTCCTGCAGATCTCCAAGGTGGTCACGGGCGAGGCGCCGGACGTCGGGGTGACACGTCGGGTGACATGGATCACGATCTGGAGGTGAAGTGACCTCTATGTTGGAGCAACCGCACAAAATAGTTGTTTCATGTTTGATTGCTTTCCAATTATATCAGGGATCATATAATACACCAGGGGCCCCATAAAGCATCCAAAACCTGGTTTTCCCCAACAATAAACCTGGTTTTTGTGTATGAAAACCTCTATTTTTCATGGTTTTGAGGGCCCCTGGTAGTGGGTTATATATATATATAATACATGGTTGCACGTCGCATGGGAAGGATTTGGCAGCCCATGCACCACTCAATGATCCCTTGACCCGTGTGTCGTTGGCACGAGGACAGCGCTGACGTCGTTTCCTCACAACAGGTCATTCGATCTCGGGGCCATCCACCTAGCCATGAATATTGCAAGGAGTGTAGTGATCACTTCAGAAGGGACCCTAGGACCCTAGGAGTTGGCACAAGGGGGGGATGGGGGGGATCGCCAACCAGCTCCATGGGCTCAAGGAAACGATGGAATGCTTCAAGGAGCTTTTAACGGATGCCCTTTTGGCAGCAACTTCATGTCCAACCACCACGCACCACGCGCTCGGTCTCCCCGTAACGCCCGTGGTGGAGACCACGGCCCGGGCCGACGCCGACGCCGAACGCTTCGGCCGCCAGTTGCAGAAGAGCCCCAGCTGGTTGACCGAGCGGACCTGACCCGAGGGCCTGAGGGCTGAGATGAACAGACAGCACGACAGCACGACGGGACAGGTCTGGTCCCGTTCAGACCGATCATGTATGGTTGAGTCAATGTGTTAGGCATATCGATGTTGGATCTAAAATCTGCAAAAGACATTGTCATTTGTGTCCATGTTGCACGGAGTGCCTGGGTGATGTAGAATCGTAGTTTCGATGGCAGCCGCAGCAGCCGCGCATTTGATGTTCTTGTGCAGCTAAGCTGCCTAATCGACCACGCAGAAACTGCTTTCCTACGCAGATTCTGCAGCAGTCCCTCATCGAGAGTCTTGTGACTGCGGGAGAGCTACCTGTTGGCATGCCAGACAGTTTATCGACTCAGTCTCAATGAGGTCCACTTCTAGACCAGGGGAATCCTCAACAACAGCATGGGAATGGTGACGGTTGATTCAATTGACCGAATGCGACAAATGCAAAAATGTGAATTGTGTTGCATCTTTGATCATTTTTGTATATGGGTGGTTATATAAATTGATCACCAGTCAGTCAACATCAAGATGTGGACCATTATAGTTTTGGAATATTCCTGTGATGTCACTTGAAAGCTGCCACACCGCAACTGGTAAAATATTTTTATGATGTGGAACCCTTTTTATTTACCTAGTACTCCTGAGAACTGATAATAATCAGTCAAATCTCAGATTACCAGTTATTCTTGACTTGGACTGAAAAAAATCAGTCTGGAGTGTAAATATGCGTTCGTGCCTCCAACACCCATCATCCCGCGATCCTGTGCCTTTCAGGTTGAACTCGGCCTTTTGATCAAGCTGGCTGTCATTCACTGGTTAGCAGCCGATTTACAAGCGATTTATGGCATTGGTTGGAGCTTGGACCATAGGTCACAACTATACCGTACAGTATTGGAAAAGTGTTGAGAACACAAGCGATTTCTGATTTTTTCCTCGTTGGATACGTCATGATACATCTATATAATCGAAACATGCTGAAAGCTGGAAAATGCCCTTGTTTGTGTCCAAAATTGGCCAAGAGTATCTCTCCCTCAAATACCCACAAAGCCTTTGGTGCAATGAGAACATTTATCTTGAAGGGGAAGGTGCGCCAGCGCCACAGACCTGCTGTGTTCATGCCTGCCATGGGTTCCATGTTGAGATCTTGGCATTGAATGCGCATCCGGCATGGTTGGCATTGAAATCAGAACGTGCGATTTTGATCGAACGAGTTTACACGAACTATATATGATCTATAAATTGAAAGATTTATACATAAAGCCTCAATATGCACTCAGCTCCACCCACGCCCACCCACGCCGCTCAGGGAGATCTTCTGCCTGCAGCCGTTTGTGCTTGATTTGTGGAGGGACCCGGAAGTTGTATATCTGGTGATGGCAATGGTGGCGGGAGAGGCAACTGACCCAGCCACCACTGGCAATGACGTCGACGAGGAACCTCTATCGACTGAAAGGTCAGAAAGAGTTGGACGGTATTCCTTGGAGGGGTTAGCTCAGTCCTGGGACAATGATGAATATATTCGGAACAGGCTCCGATCTGGCCGCAACTTGTGCATGCATTGGGATCCGACAGAAGGAAAACTCACAGACCAGACTGTAGTCAGGAGCATTCAGAATGTGAGAATGAATTCTCCCATTCTTGCACCCGTTTGCAAGCTGATGGCAGCCAATGAGTGTACTCTACCCATGATTGATGGAGTCATGGAGGAGGTGCGCTCCCTCTTCATGAAGGCTAAAGTTCCCATCGCTGGCGACCGCATCTATCATGAGAGCTGGGCAGTAAGAAGACTCTTGTCCCTGCTCAAGAGTCTGACCTGGAAAGGCAAGTATCCCAAGGACAGGGGGACAAAACAGTATTCAGATTCGAGTTTTCACTCAACCCCACAAATTTCTATACCCCAAAATTGTCCACGATCCCAACACCTCTCCCAACAGCCTTTGCCAGGACGTGGAGCTTCGCTGTTTGCTGAGAGACCTCGGCGAAGACATTCCCTGTGTTACCCAGGACTTGGTGTGATGAAATGCACGAACAAAATGTGTGGTGAGTGGTGGAACCGTTTTCCAGCAATGTGGGTTGTACAGGGGAAAGGTGCATGGGTTCAAACAAATGTGCATAAAGTCATGCAAGATTTTGTTCAAACAGTTCATGTGCTCAAAATTTGCTTTCCATGTCATCAGCCCTTTTTTGTGGCAGGAAAGCCACGTGGATGCAGTTGTTGAGAAAGCCCGCTTGCCTACTGACAGTCTGGCGGCGCCAGGGGGGGCCACCACTCGGTGCAGCTGTTTCAGAGCCAGTTCATGAGCCAGTTCATGAGGCACCGCCCGAAGAGCCAGTGCCCGAAGCACCAGAGCCACGCGATCTTACCCAAACGTTCGAAGAGTACCAATCTCAACTCCTTTTTCCAAATGATGGTCATGACTTTGGTGAGGCTTCAGCAGACAAGAATATCCCAAATGCCATCGAGAATGGTGAGGGGTGTCCCAATGCTGCCAAGCCTAGCACTCCCATCGAGCCTGAGCATCCTGCTCCCAAGGACACATTATATATACAGTGGGGATCGCGTTGTGTGTGTTTCTCTCTGTGGGGTTCAAATCTTGTATATAAGGTTGCAAACATTTTTGAAGTTTTTGAAGTTAGACCTCCATGTGTCACACCTTCTGGTCAATTGCATATACCTTCTGGTGGCTTGCAGGATCCTGCCATCATTGACGTGTCAGATGAGGAGGCCGAGGAGGTTCCCACAACAGCAGAGGATCAACTTGCACTTCGCCACCATGTGCAACAACTTCTGGACCAAATTGAGAAGCTGAAATCTGGGTGACCCGATCATTGCCATAAAAAGGCTTTCTTGGTTTGCACATGGCCATGTCCAACTGGTATACCACTGAATAGTCTTTGGGGCACAATATATGATCAACAGACCAGAACTAAACTCTTTTCGTATTTTCGGCTGACGCAATCCCAGGAAGCTTGGTTCCCAGCCCAAAGAGTCGAAGACCGGTGATCCAAAGGATCTTCCTGCGCTTGGAGGCAACTGGATCCAATTAATGAGATTGACTGGCAAGATGTTGCTTCATGATTATAAATAAGGTTGTCCATCAAGGATGTTTGTTTGGGTCAACCTATATACAAACATATCTACTGCAAGTTGTTGAAAGTATAGGGGACTGCCAAGGTTCTTCTCATCCAATCATCATTCTTGAGACCCTCCCGTTTGGTGATGATGCTGCGGAAACCCAACTTCCCATTCCAGGGGATCAGTTCGCCCACACTGACTACATGCAGAAGCAGCTCAAGTGGATGTCTGACATGGAGGAAAGGATCAAACATGGACAGGAGAGGGGTGCAAAAATATATCAAACATGTTCTTTGCATGCGGGTTCTGTGGGGGTTTATATTCCCACCCACTCGTGTCCGCTGCATGGTTTCACCCAGGAGTCTGAGCTACCAGAAGTTCCCAGCCATGCTACACTGACTCGTCGTGGCCAATTTCAAACGAAAAGGGTCTTGAAGGAAAAGAAAGAAGAGAAAAAAACAGAACAAAGAAAATGAACCGTCAGTGAAGGCGAAAGGAGCCAAACGAAAGTCAAAGGGCAAAGCTAGCAAGCGAAAGTCTCGAGCCAAAAAAACCGCACAACGGAAAGCAAAGGCCAAAAGAGTCTTGCAAGCAAAACGGCTTCGCTTCGCAGAGCAAAGCCCGGCAGCCGGCAGTGATGCTCAGCCTTCAGCCAAGAAGGCCAAGAAGGCCAAGAAACCATCGCCGCCAAAAGCTGAGCCAAGCACTGCCGCCACATCCACCGGGTCCAAAGGCAAGGCTTCAAAGGAAAAGGAGCCAAAGGATTCAAAGAAAAAGGGGCCGAAGCCCAAGGGTTCAAAAGAGAAACCTGCGCAGAACCATAAAGGCACAAAGGCCAGCCCAAAGGCAAAGGCGAAGTCAAGCTCGAAGCCCAAGGGAAGCAAGAATGCCAAGCCCAAGAACTCTGAAATCGAGCCTGACGAAGCCTTGCAAGCTGAACTGGAAGCAATTTATGTGGAGTGCCAATTTGGTGCAAAGTGTGACTGCCATTCGGCGGATGTCCAAGCACTGACCGAGAACCATTCGGATGAATACACGAAAGTACCCTACTGGCACAGGAGAGGGCAACCGCTGGGTGCTGTGGGTGTAAGGGGCCCAACCACCAAAGGCGCTAACAGCCAGTTTGCCTACTTTTCCGGTGGTCCATGTGCATATGTGAACCTTGCGGTGGCTACGGCATTTGTCAAGTCCTGAGACACCTGAGAAAGTTGCATATCTGATCCCTTTACTTTTTGACATACGTTTTGTATACCCCAACAACAATTTGAGGACGAATCGTTTGCCACTTCAGGTCAGCAGGCTACATGACTATGAATCACCACTTGATCCCTCGGATCCGGCCTTGGAGGATATCAAGCTCATGTTGAAAGCCTCGCAAACGGCTGCCATGCAGAAGTTTGCAAGTGCTTAGGGGGTGTATATCGCTTGCTTGAGGCAAGCCATGGTTCCAATGTTTGCAGGAGCATGGAACATAAAACCACCTCATGTGCCTATACGATGCAGCTCGTAAAAACACATCAACCCTATACACAAACCTTTTCCATCTTCCCCAAAGTGGCAAGCAGTTTGTAGGAGTGCAGCTCCTGAAACACTTTCTGAAGGATTTTGGATGGAGGAAGAAAATCTGTCCTTCATGGGTCTACATGACAGTTGTCCTGGAAGCCTTAGAGCGGCCTTGAATCGTGTGGTCCCAGGCCGTTGTCATGTCTTTGCAGCGTGGGGTGTGATGAAAAGGAGCGGTGTTTTTTGCGGAACAATTGTTTGTCTTCGGCAATTGTAGCCCACAATGATTATACAGGCAAGGTTTTCCACATTTGCTCAATATCACCCTCAAATCTTTGGGGTGGAAACCGTGCTCAACCATGAGAGCCTTATGTTTGCCTTTGGATGTTTAAAGCAATTCTGAAATTTCCCGCGTGCCAGGCCACGTGCTCGACAACTCCAACGATGGTGCACGAAGCGGAAGGGGGACGACCCTTCGTTCTTGAGCGGTACGCTTCCCCCACCCACTGTGCCCGGCTGGTGTAAAGTTGGGAAGAAAGGGAGTATATATGTATGTGGAAGATCGTATGGTTCACACCCTGTCAACATGGCAACGGAGCAAACCTCTCTATATCGACACTCTGCGTATGTGTGAAGCCTCTAAACAAATCTAAAAACATTCTGCATATACACACACGGTCAATTGCGGGGGCAGTTGGAAGTGAAAGCACTTTACTTCGAAATTCTCCGCAGGGATCAAGTGTGGGTGGGACCCGACTGGGATACCAATCCAAGAGGCAAAAGGCTTTTGCAACGCCCTCGTTCATGGCAGCAAACATTGACCATATTGTCAAATCGCTGCTGGCTTACAATGTGCCTAAGGCTGGACCTTGATCCCTCGATCATAATGACTTTCACCCACGCAGTGAGATAATGATTGAACAATTTGCAAACAAACACGCAGATTGAACACCATATCAAAAACTCTTGGAACATGTTTCCCAAACTCTTCTGAACTTGTACCTGGTTGAAGCCCCCTGGGTTACTCGAATCGGTAAAGGCCTTTGTGACCTGCGTCATCTTGGTGCACTTCTCAGCGAACTTGCCAAGTCTACCTGAGGACGTGGTTTGGGGACCCGAGCAGAGATATGATGTGACGACGTGGGGTTGTAATGTTTGCCAGATTGCGCCAAAAAACAAATATATAAAATATTGCAAAAGAAAAAACAAACATGGACGCATAATCTCTTCACCCATTTACGCAGGAGCAACAGCTCAACTTCCTGGAGTACTACGCCGGGCAAGCGGAGGTGTCCAAGGCAGTGTCTCAGAGATATCCCCGAACAGTAGCTACCGACATCGACTACGGCAAGAACCTTTCATCGAAACACAAGACGAATCCTCACGACATACTGACGAGTGCTGGCTTAGCGTCCCATACTCAAGGGGCTTATATATACTTGGTGCGTGCATGGTATAGGCTGTTTTTTTGTGAAGAATTTGATGGGGGCGGACACGGGTGGTGACTGAGGCTAGGAATCTGGATGCTACTTCAGGCAGAAGAGAACTCGTGCGTATCCCTGTATGCTACAGTATGCTCAACTTGGGTGTCGATCAATTTAGGAACATCCCGAAGATGTCGAATCCACGCAGAAGGGGATGTTCGGAAGCCTTCTGTGTTTTGGAGCAACTGCATGTGCTCCAGGACCCAGTTTGATTGGGGCCACGTTGGTTCCAGTGATTTCTTGTCTTTAATTTATCGCATTTAGGTTCACCCTGACTCCCCCCGCAACTCCGGAATCCTGCCTTGACTGCTGCTGCAGGACGGTCTGTCTGAATTTCCTGGCGGCAGTGAGAGGAACAACGTTCATGGTGGAACAGCCAGGTTCAAGCCTGATGGAGTTCTACTGTCGCTTTAGGTTCATGTGCCGCCAGCTGAAAGTCATTCAGCTGCACCAATCGGGTTCTTTAACCATGTGTCGACAAATGTTTGGTTCCAAGAGTGAACATTCAATTCACTCATCAGCTTTGATTCATTGGCCTAAGGTATACAAAGTTTCTTGGTGGATGTGCCATTACAACAGTGGCTCACCGAAAAGAACAAAAGCGTTTAGCAATTCTAAAAAAATAGGTCTACTCAACAAAGGCAAACTTTTGAAGCAGGACCGGGAGAGATGCACAGTAAAAACCACTGTGCGGACCAAGAGTGGAGGCTACCAAGGATCGAAAGAGCTCAAATCAACCCAGAGCCTCATCTGCAATGGGTGTGTGTATATATATTCTCAAGATTGGTTCTGGGACCCTCTCTCCTGGTTCAATGGCATTTTTGTTGGGGGTTTGTCCTGACACTCGCTTCAACAAATGTTCTTTGGGTTGAACCGGGTTGATTTGGTTTTATCTATAAAACAATATGGACAATCCAAACCGCATCAAGATTGGGTCGGCGTCGCCAGGCGTGCGAATAT
Source organism: Durusdinium trenchii (assembly GCA_963970005.1). NCBI lineage: Eukaryota > Dinophyceae > Suessiales > Symbiodiniaceae > Durusdinium > Durusdinium trenchii. The sequence goes on from CAXAMN010010236.1 coordinate 225,453, forward strand.
ATAGCCAAATATAAATCCAAATAGGTTTCTTCTCATCGGTCTTCTCCAAAATATAGAAGGTTTGATCGAGGATGCCGCTGACGTTACCTCGCTCAAGGATTGCTCCCAGGAAGGTGCATCTCAAGTCTCCTGATGTTGCCTCTTCATCATCTTCGGCAGGCGAGGATGAAAGTGCGGTCATTAGTTCGCTGGGGGGGGTTACCCACCTCGCCCAGCAACTCCACATTCAAGCGTTCTTGAGTGCCCTTGGAGTTCTTCTGCTTCGAAAGCTCTATAGTGCACTCCATGCGCCACCATCTGCCGGAGCCTCCTTGATCACTCCGCATATTGTAGCGGGCAGGCCGTATATAGATTGATCAGGTTGCTCGAGCGAATGCACACAGCCTGCAGGCTCTCATTTGTGCTGAAGTGCGGAAGATTTCGATCCAAGCTCAAGCGCAACCAAGCGAACTTGTGCACATAGATCATATATACAAGTTTCGAGACGCACAAGAGTGTCCTGCAAGAGTGTTCCACAAGAGTGTCGCACAAGAGCGTCGCACGAGAGTCCACTCGCTTACCCTCCAACCGACCAAGTCAGCTTTCTCGTGAGACTTCCCCCGACTTGAAAAGTCACGATTCACTGCACCTGCCACGAAGTTAGAGCGCATCGAAGATCACCGCCATATCCAAAGTGCTGCGCCTGCCACGAAATCTGCATTTCGAAGTAACACTGCTCCGATCCCTTGCACCTGTCACGAAAAGTCGACTTTATATACTTTATATAGACCACCAAAACACGAGCTCTCCCTTGCGCTGCCAGGAAAAGTGACTGCCATGTCCGAAAATGTGCACGGCACCACTATACGAGAGGGCAGTCGCGACAAGCACCCGCCGTGGCCAACCAGATGTTGCGAGCCTGCGCAGTCCAAATGCACTTCGGATAATTCGATAGGCATGAATGTATATAGTCACACACGACCACGCGACACCTCGATTAGACACCGGCCCTTAACCATATAGTGTGACCACACTGTTTGATGAACAAAAATATAACTTTCCGTTTGATATAATTCTGAACAACCAAATTTTGGCGCACCATTAACACCTCTTTATCGGGAAGGGTTCCGGCTTGCCAGGAAACATGCAAAGGCTCTCGCACTTGCAAGGGATATTTGCAAAACAGCCACGTTGAAGTTTCAATCTGGATTCTGGATCACCCTTTTTGAGTGACCCAGAAAGTTTCATACTTGAGGTTGATATCTGCATGGAGATTTAGGGGGATGATGTATATATAGATGTTATATATAAAAGTGCACTCCAATTTTAATGCA
>CAXAMN010010247.1:0-11752 GCA_963970005.1 Durusdinium trenchii
TGCAAAGGCCCCTTCTGAGACACTTCTCTCTGGGTTCATGGGGACATAGGGCAATCCTCAAGTTCTACTTGAGATGGCAGGATAACACTACAGTTGCGAAAGACGATGGTGTATTCCATTCCTTGCTGTAGCTTGTCCCAGATTGGGTCCTCTAGGTAAGTCTGTGTGGCAGTTTGCAAAAAGTCAATGCAGCACCCAAAAACTTTGAGATCAGTAACAGAAACAAGATAGTCCATAACCTGCTCTTCTAGATCTTCAAAGCGGTCAAACTTTGCAACACTGAGAGAGACCGGAAAGTCTCTCCCGAAAGCGTAGTCAGCAACAGGGAGTATTCCACGACCGGCTCCTTTTCAGGAGGGGTGCTAATCATGGATGAATCATCAAATTCCATGTGCGACAGGCTATTTGCTATGATTGTTTGAGCCAAAGGTGTCTGGGGCTGCGCGTGGGCTGCTCCCAAGGCTTTCGAAACTGCAGACAGATGCTAAGGCACCCCCCTAGAGTCTACCATGGGCTGGCATGATACTGGCAATATTCGTGGTTGAGTTCCTCGTCAAAGGCGTCTGAATCAGGTCCTTCTGCAGGGAGCAGCTCAACCCACTGGGGTTTTTCAAACTTGTCACACATGAAAAAGGCATTGTGCTCTGCCTGTATCCACTGTTCAATGTCACCCCAGTCCAGGGGGGTGAAGCGTTGCAGCTGCTCACACCCACAAAATGCACGGTTGCCTATATCCCTGAGCTCCGTCGGGATGACAACTTCTTGCAGTGCCACACAATTCAAAAAAGCTTCTTTGCCTATTAGCGTGAGTCGTGGCGGGAGCCATACGCTGTTTAAAGCGACACAGTGGGCAAATGTGGAAGAAGGGAGGGCTGTGATCTCTGTGTCCATGAGATTGACCTCCACAAGGCTTTTATACAATTTTCACAGGCACGCGGCCCGATATTGTGGAAGTCACTCGGCAGGCAGAGCTGTTCAATGCATGCACCGCAGAACGCCCCTTCAGGCAGTCCTCGAGGTTGGCTGGTATGATCCATGTCAAAGGTGATGGTGGTAAGTGTGAGGCAACTCTCGAAGGCATACTTACCTAGTTGTGCCCCTGGTGCAAGGACACTGTTGTCCTCTGTCCCATGACTGGCCCCAACTCGACTTAGGGAGCAGCACTCTGCAAACACCCTGGGACCGTATCGGATACACCCCGGGGCGATGACCTCTCGCAGCACATAGCACCCTAGGAAAGCCCCTTCTGCCAGACTTATGACCGAGGGCGGGAGTTTGACAATTTGTAGTTGCTGACACGCCTGCCAAGCCGCAGCTCCGACATGTCGTATGCCAGTTGTCACTTCTACACGCCGAAGTGAAGGTGCAGCATAAAATGCTCTGTCGGGAACAGCTCCCCTCGGGTTGGGCGGGACGCGAACAGCCTTGGGGTAGCTCTCCTTGCCGTCATCCTGGAACTGCCAGGTGGAATGCCCATCTACCATGCAGGGACGGACGACAATTTGGAGCTGCGGTCGTTGCAAGAGCACAGTGCGGAATGCTTCTGGCAGGGGTTGCTGATTTTGGAGGTTGAGCAACTCCAGTTCACAGCCAAAGACATCCAACTCAGAGACTGTCGGCAGAAAGCAGAGAATGTCATCTTCAAGCTCTGCTACATCCTCATAGTGGGTGAGGTCTGTTTGCATTGCATATACCGTACCAGCTATGGTAACCAACTCGAGGTTGATCTCATAACGGTCTGGGGGAGTCGGCATTGTCGCGTAGGCGGTAGCTCGCACGTGCTTACTATGTGTGCTTGAGCCAAATCACAGAGACACCGTAGAGATAATCGTTGCGAACCCTGTTGTGACAATTAGGCCACAAGTAGGAGGGTGGCTAAGGCCACCCACCCCCTGGAAATGATCAAGCAACTCGAAGACGTTTGTTGATCGGGATAGGTCCTACTGCCAGCTACCTTACTGCCACCAACCATAGGACCGCCCATAGGGCGAAGGCGGTGGGGAGGGCCTACTGTGCCAGGAAGGCCACGCTGCCGACGAGGAGCTCCCCGATTCTGGCGGGGGGACAGTTCGGCGAGCTTTATTACCTGGGTCAGTGGCTTCTTGACTATAGCCCATGTGGTCTTGAAGCGCCTGCTTGTGGGCCACAAGTTGAAGCCTGAAAGTGGAGTTCCCAGTGAGCCATACACAAAGCTGGTCCCATCGTTCTTTGGTATAGAATTGTGTGCCATATTGATTGTATGGGCGATATCCTTTGTGGTAGTAGTCGATGAGGACGCTACTAGGGACTTTGGTCAGCATCAGGCGGGGAGACAGCAGGTGCCATCCTGTGCGGGCCATGGCAACACGGAGCCCGGAGGTCAGCCACTGAGCCACGACAGCACTTTCTGCGTCAATGCTCCCTTGTTCAAAGTTGCCAAGCGCAGTTGCTAATCGGGTATAGCCTATGCCGAAGCGGCCATATCCCTTGGCAAAGGTGTAGTTGGGTTCAGCCCTCATGTCCTCATCCTCCGTGGCCTCTTCAGTGCCAACCTCTGGTGGTTCAGCAAGCCCCACCGGCACAGGGAGAGCAAGCTTAGGCGACCGGTCAGCTGACCCTGTAGCGTCAGAGTCAGACTCTTCTTCTGCAGACAGGTCTACATTGGGGTGTTTGGCAGTAGTCAGGTCTCGCCACAATGGGACTTCGACGCGCAGCCTCAACTGTAGAAGGGAGGGAAACGAGAAAGCTTGTCCCAAAGACGGGTCAAGGGCGCCACTAGAATAGGCTCTTTCTGCCCAGGACGTGTCCGGCATTCGGGGGTACCGGTCATAAATAATATCCTTTGCGTGCACTCCCACCACGAGCAAGGGGTTGTCCTCAGCATCCTCTTCTTTTGACCGATATCCATAACCCCCTTTCACTTCCGCAGGCGTGTAGCCCTGTCGCTCCATGGCTACCACCAGGTCAGGCAGTATTTGTACTGGTAGATAGATAAAGAGGTCATTGGTGGGCAATGTCTGTTCCCCATACTCCATTCCCCTAACAAAGGACATGAGGACAGTGCGCATAAAGGTGAGGGCATCAACGTCTTTTTCCTTCGTCGTCTGTGATTTTCCTTCCTCTGCTTTTGCTGGTCCTGGATCCTGGTGTCTATGTTGATTATCAAAGGAACAGCACCGCGCAATGAAGGCCAGGAGGCCGTATTGCCAGAATCGGGGGTTTGCATAGAGGGCGAGCTGTTTGTGAGCGATGAAGGGACATGCTGGATGTCCACTCTTTACAAAAGCAAAGAGGTTGGATAGGGGAGCAGCAAAGGCTTCACTTATACGGAGGAGATCCCCTATATAGGCCTGATTGATTTCATCCGGAATGTTCACAAAGGAGGAGCCATGGAGTGCTTGTTCTGTCACCCTCCTCCAGAGGAACGTACGGACAAGGCGATTGATTTGCTTGCTGGAGATAGCAAGTCTCGCCATCGGCCATTCCCTGGGAAGGTCACTATAGGTCTGTAATGCCGGGAGCGGCGCCCTGTCTGGCTGTTTCGCTGGCCGTTCGAGCCGCAGATTGATAGTCGTATAGAACCTGCATGGCTCTCTGCTCGGATTCCAACTGGAGATCAGTGTCGGCCGTGCCTCCACGCTCTGTATTCTCTTGATCACCGGCAATGTCGATTTCAGTCATCGTGTGTGGGCACTCTTGCATCGATTCAGGGCGGCCCGGTGGTGTCGTAGGATTCCTGCCAGCAGGGGCTACCGGATTTTGAGCATTCTGACTGGCCAAGTCTGCTAGTGTGGCCGGTGGTTGCTCATGTTCAGGAATGCTGCCGAGTAACTGCCTGGATGGTGGAGCAGGCGATTTCCGTAACTTCTTGGATTGAGCTCGCCCGGCACTGGCCTTGGACCCCGGTCTTCTTTTGATTGGGGACTCAGATGATTGTGATGTGGGGCTGCTATTTGGGGGGTCCACGTCCTGTGGTGGTAGCACGCTTCCTGCATCATCTTCTGCGTCCTGCATGTCATCATTTGTGGGACATGCATCAGGAAGGGCCGGACGATTGCTAAGGCAATCACCCTCTTCTTCTACAGAGGAGGTGGTAGCACTAGCATCATCTGCCATCTGCGCATCGGCTTCCTCTGGGTGCTCTGTGCTCGGAGTGGTGGGCGACTTGGTGGAGGAACTGTGGATTGAGACTGCTTCATTTGCGTCTTCTTCAGCCATATCCGCATCTGTCACTGCAAGGGAGGTCGGCGACTCTCCCTCTCGCATCGCTTGTTCCTCGTTGCCTGGGTCACGGTCAGAGATAGAGAGGACCTCAGGTGTCTGGTTCGGCCGAGGTCAGTAACAGCCATGCTCTAAAAGGCCTGGTTTCGGTGGAAGGACAAGGTCAGATTCAGGGTCATCAAGGACTGGCTGCACTCTCCACGCGTCGTAGAAGTAGACCCGGTGCAGTGCTTCAAAGGTATAGTCTTGCGCACTGCGCTGCTCACGCGCGGTCGGCGTTGGTTGATAGCGAAGGGAGCTCCCCACGCTACAGCGTTGCCCTGGGCCAGAGCTGTTGTGGAGGAGTCGCCAACTTCCTGGCTGCTGCCCATCCGTGATGACTAACCACTCAGGCTCGAGCGACGCATCAGCTGCGTAACCATACACCAGGTCATGCGCAACCGTACCCCCAGGCAGGTAGGGCCCTTCTACAAGGCTGGTAATTTCCGCTTTGGTCAAGTGCTTAATCGTGGCTAAGACGAGGCGTAAGCGCCTCACCTTGCCGTGATGGTGTTCTGCAAGACAGACCGGCAGAGGGCCGCGCCACATTGGATGGGGCAAAAGTGCCTGTTGGAAGAATGTCGTGGCTTGCGCGACCTGAGTGACTCGAAGGTCCAACGAGCCAAGGACCGTGGGCTCTTCATTGCTGTCATAGGTATATATTGTTTGGACACCATGCAGGAGGGCGGCTAAGACTTGCAGGGCCCCCGGCATTCCTTGCATGTTCAATGGGCATGCCAAGATGGTAAGATCAGTGGCTCGGCTGTATGCCGCGTTCGCTCGTGTGAAGCATTCCTGGTCGTAGTCTAAGTGGCGTCCTTCACCACTGAGGAATGTTGACACCCCATGGATGACGATGCAATGCTTAGCCGTGGCGCCTGCCACCTTGACTGCCGTCTCTGCATTCGCCTTCTTCTCAGCAATGGAGAAATAATTGCGCAGGTTCGTGGCCCCTTCACGAGTGGTTGTGAGGGCCAAAATGTCTTCCGTGTCAGAGCCTGCTTTGGCGAGTTGGTCCTCGAGGTGTTGATACACTCTTACCGTTGGGTCGTTGTTTGGGTTTTGCCGTGCCTGCAGCTTGGGCGAAGTATGGCACCAGTGGACAAAGCGTAGGCCTGTGGCAATCTTCTGATCCTCTCGGATTGAGGTGGTACCGATTTGCCAAGTATCTCCCATTCGGCTGCACAACATGGGGTACTGAATTCCTATTAACGGCTCATACACTTCTTGGGCAACTCTTGCACTCGTTGGCAGCATCAAGCTCCAGCAGTGTGGGCCTGCCACTCCCGATCTCTCAGCCGCAGTTTGCGCTTGTCGAAAGTCAAACGGGCTGTCTGGGCTGGTGGCTGCATAGCCTAGCCCCACCAGCAGTCCTTCCGGGAGATCCAGGTCTACTCTGGAGAGGTCTTTGTAGGTGGATTGTAACTGGCAAGCGAAGGAGGATGTGGCTTGGACCTTCTCCGGGCGAAACCAACTTCTCCCTAGGGGCATGTGGCCCGCTACTTTGGCCGTTTCCTCTAGGTCACTAAGGCCAAAGCCTCGGCCGTGTCGGAGGAGCTTGTGAAAGACGCCTGGTATTTCACGCGGCATATACCAGGTGGTGGGGGCTCGCAGCCCAATGGGAGCTTTGAGTAGGAGCGTGCGATGGGCTCTCTGTCCATCAGCTACTCCACCTGGGCTCTGTTTGGGATCACCAAGTAGTAATCGAAAGAAGGGTTGTCGGGGGACTGTTGGCGCAAAGGCAGATTTGAGGTCCATGTCCTGCTGGGCCTCTTCGCTAATGAGCAGGTCCACATTCTCCATATGAGTGTTGAGTGTGGAATGAGTTTGCCCTTTTTGGTCCCAAACAAGCCCAGTAGTGACAATCACCACGTGGCAGCCGGGGATGAATGATGCCGCTTCGCTTGCTCGCAAATCATAGTTCGTGCAAGCTGTATTAGTCTCTGCCTCTTCCCTACTGACTGGTCGAATGAAATATCGTTGATGGTCCGGCTCTAAGTCAAAGGCTGTGAGCAGCTTAGTGATTGCCCGACCTGCTGGATTCTCTTTGTGCACCACTGCAATCTTAAGGTGAGTGGTGAGGGCCAGCCAGGCAAGGAGAAAGGTCAGGGATCTAGTCTTGCCCGCTCCAAAGACACCTGCTACTGCCAAGGTAGATCTGCCAGCTCTGAGGGCCAGCGCAAGACTGGCGGCCATAGAGACAATATGCCCATTATCTTGCCTAGCGGCAGTTCCCAGGGCAACAGCAAAGCTGGATGCTTGGGGGCAGTATTGCATTGTATTGCCAGAGGTCAGCAACTGGAAGAGGGCGCGCAAGCTCTGCAAAAGGACTACCGTGCATTCTAGTTGATACGGAATGGGCACTTGGCCCGGAATACCCAGCACTGTGGGTTTGTGCTCTGCAGCCAAGCAGGCCATTTGCAAGAGGTGGTCGGCAGTAACAGTGTCTCCTGCTTCCGCGATGGCCAACGCTCGGAGCTTAGTTGCTCTAGGTTCTAGCACGCAGAGGCTAGGTGGGAACGCCCATGGCGCTGGGCACGCTAGTCCGGTTTCGGTTGGCGTGGGCAGTGGCACGAAATCCTCCGGGAACGGTACTAAGGCAACATCCCAGTGCCGAGGACTGCTCAGCCGACGAAGTTTTTCACTTGGCGATTCATCTCCTTTTCGCTTTCGAGACGGAGACACAAAAGCCAGCAAGAGCGCCAAGACAGAGTAGCATGCGCCGTGCTCCTCCAGAACAATTCGATAAGCCTTCCCAGCCTGCGAGCCCATGTGCACTGTACTCGAGGGACTGCTGGCGAGTTGTTCAAAATTACAACCTTGGAAGTGCGCCGGACAAAAGATAGCAGTTTGCGACCCCGAAGGAAAGGCTATGCGATATTCATGCATGCCCTGCAATCCAGTGGCTGTGGGCGTGACCTCCACGACTAGGCCAAACTTTCGCACTGTGGGGCTGCTCCACAGTTCTTGTCTTGTGGTGGCCTCATCAACAAAAGTGAGCTGCGGAAGAAAGAGGGCTAGAATGACAAAGACTTCTCGAAACGGGATCGGCGCCAGTAGGTCTCGAGCCATCTCAGTCAGCCATTGAGCACATGCACTTTGGGTACCTTTGCCAACACGAAAGTTTTTGAGCAGCAGCGCCTGTGCTTCTTCCATGGAGGCAATTGGCTGTCCTGCCACACAGCTTTGTAGTAGCACCAGCAATTCCTGGTCAGGACAATGAAGATTGGACACCAACAAACTGATAGCTCCTTCCCAATCCTCACTCGTCATGGCCGTTTCGAAACGGATCCAGGAGGCAAGTCGCATCGGAGCAGCAATCCGATCGCGGCGAGGGATAACATCCGGGTGCGTGAGCTTCAGTGTGGTGAGGCTAACTTTGCCCGCAGGAAGTTGGCACTGGAGCCAGTGCCAGTAACAGTGCTTGTGCTTGCCCATCCATCTTGCAGAGTCTGTCACATACGTGATGTGTAAGGATTGTTGCAACATGTCGAGCTCGTTCTCTGTCGGCTTCCAGTCACACAAGCAGTCTTCAGCAGCATGGACAAGGTAGTAGTTGTGCCTGTCAGGCTCTGCAGTGGCAACGAGTGCCGCTAAGACACTCTTCGGCATTGCAATGGCGCCTAGGCGCGCTGTGATCTGACTGGCTGGCCAGAGGCAACGAATTGCTAAGGCAATCACTGCTCCCGTGTAGCTGCCAGCACTAAAACCATTTACAGTAAAGTGGGTGGGGTCTGCTTGTTCAGTCGGCCGCAGACACCCAAGCACTGGCAAGTAGGCAAGAAGTCGCAGTGGCTGGAGCGAAAGAAGTTTCCACCAAAGGCCACTGAGAAAGGCCTGGTGCGGCAGCCGTCGATGAGCAGGGAGCAGCCTGGCTGCTTGTAACACATGCTGGGTTCGTTGGTACAGAAGGGCTGCCTTGCCATACCCTAGAGCTTCCCATTTTTGGCACGGATTCTGTGTGAGCACAAAGAGGGTGGCGACTTCATGCACTCCGGTCGACCAGCCATAGGCAACCCCCCATTCTTGATCAGCAAGGACATCAGCGGGGGAGAGTGACGGCCCATAGACTTGACTTTCTCCGACCGGCGGACACGTGCAATGAAAGTGCGGGGGGACCTAGGTTTTTGGTCATTAGAGACTTCGGTGGACCGGTATAGTGGGCAGCCAGTGCTGAGTGCACCCGGCAACCTTAATTTTGTTTGCCATACCACTGTTACCCAGTCTATTGAAAAGTGTCTCGGCGCCCAATCATCTGGCCACACTACAGCCGTGGCTGGGTGTGGTTCCCAGTGTGGCTGGAGGTTCTGTTCCCAGGGATGATAGGAAGGCTGCCAGTTGGACGAGCTACTGCCAAACATGACACCCACACACAACCTACACATCACGAGTGCAGCACCCTTGCAGACATTCCAGTCTACAACTATTCCGCCCCTCTGCGATTATGAAACTGTTCTAGTCGAGATTTGTAGGTCGCTTTCTTTCTCAGCGCTGCTGAAGAGGCTCAGATATACCTGTAGAACAGCTGTGCCCTGAAGGCCATTCACCCGCCACCAGTGGGCTAAAAGCCCCTCACGTCAAGGTCCCTCACGTCAAGGCCCTTGACGCCATTCATTCGCCACCAGTGGGCTCAAAGCCCTTCACGTCAGCTCAAAGCCCTTCACGTCAAGATCCCTCATGTCAAAGGCCCTTGAGGCCATTCATTCGCCGCCGGTGGGCTCCAAGCCCTTCGCGTCAAGATCCCTGATGTGAAGGCCCTTGAGGCCATTCATCTGCCACAAGTGGGCTCAACATTTCTCACGCCAAGGCAATCACTGCTCCGGTGTAGCTGCCTGCACTAAAACCATTTACCGTAAAGTGGGTGGGATCTTCTTGTTCAGCCGGCCGAAGACACCCAAGCGCTGGCAAGTAGGCAAGAAGTCGTAGCGGCTGTAACGAAAGTAGCTTCCACCAAAGATCACTGAGGAAGGCCTGGTGCGGCAGCCGTCTGTGAGCAGGGAGTAGCCTCGCTGCTTTCAGCACATGCTGTGTACGTTGGTACAGGAGGGCTGCCTTGCCATACCCAAGGTCTTCCCATTTCTGGCACGGGTTCTGTGTGAGCGCAAAGAGGGTGGCGACTTCATGCACTCCGGTCGACCAGCCATAGGCAACACCCCATTCCTGTTCGTTAAGGACATCTGCGGGGGAGAGTGACGGCCCGTAGACTTGACTTTCTCAAGGCCCTTGCGGCCACTCATTCGCCACCAGTGGGCTCAAAGTCCTTCACGCGCTGCTGTGGACGCAAGTATTAGTCCGTGTCATGATGTAACCATCCAGAACCCACAGCTTGCATTGGTAAATATAGAGAGCGTGGTGCTCCAACTGAGATAACCAGGAGGAGCACTTCTCAGTTTCAGCCCAATGAACTGCCATGTCATGCTCAACGCTTCCTGTGTTCATACCAGGATTTTGTGGCCAGGCATGCGAGTGTTGAGTGTGCGCCCTCATGTCAAAGGCCTTGAGGCCATTCATTCGTCGCCGGTGGGCTCCAAGCCCGTCGCGTTCAAATTTTTACTTGGCCCTTCCGCACGAAGTTAAGTTTGCCAGATACGCCAAGAGGGCTCATCCTTGTCTGTCCTTGTCTCTGCTTGACAAGATTCGGCAGTTCTTTTGAACTAACCATTTGCACAAGCGTTCGTCTAAGGTAGCCTTCTCTCCAAGAGCAAGTATCAGATCTTAACTTTTTGTCTCTGTTCTGGTTTTCTGTTATTGCGCAAATTCAGGATGTAGTACAAAGCTTAGGCTAGGGGGGCTATGTCATGCTTGTCACTCCCTGTATTCCAAGCAGACAGAGAGCAATAAGGCACTTCGTCTTGACAAACAAAGTACAAACCAAGCATACTACACTCCAGGTGGGAACCTTAGTTCTTGCCTGGCGCGGTGTGCAACGTGTGCAGGTCTGCCTGAATGGACGAAGCTGCGCTGCTGTGGACGCATGTATTAGTCCGTGTCATGATGTAACCATCCAAAACCCACAGATTGCATTGGTAAATATAAAGAGTGTGGCGCTCCAATTGAGACAACCAGGAGGAGCACTTCTCAGTTTCAGCGCAATGCACTGCACGCTCTACGCATCGTCAACTCCAGCAGGTGTAAGTAATGCAATGGTTAGGGAGAGCCATGTCATGCTTAACGCTGTCTGTGTTCATACCAGGATTTTGTGGCCAGGCATGCGAGTGTTGAGAGTGCGCCCTCATGTCAAAGGCCCTTGAGGCCATTCATTCGCCGCCGGTGGGCTCCAAGCCCGTCGCGTCAAAGTTTTTACTTGGCCCTTCCGCACGAAGTTAAATTTGCCAGTTACGCCAAGAGGGCTCATCCTTGTCTGTCCTTGTTTGTGCTTATCAAGATTCGGCAGTTCTTTCGAACTAGCCTTTCGCACAAGGGTTCGTCTAAGGTAGTCTTCTCTCCAAGAGCATGTATCAGATCTTAACCTTTTGTCTCTGTTCTGGTTTTATGTTCTTGCGCAAATTCAGGATGTGCGAGTAGTACAAAGCTTAGGCTAGGGGGGCTATGTCATGCTTGTCACTCCCTGTATTGCAAGTAGATAGAAAACAATACGGCATTTCGTCTTGCCAAACAACGTACAAACCAAGCATACTGCACTCCAGGTGGAAACCTGAGTTCCTGCCTGGCGCAGTGTGTAACGCGTGCAGACCTGCCTGAATGGACGAAGCTGCGCTGCTGTGGACGCATGTATTAGTCCGTGTCATGATGTAACCATCCAAAACCCACAGAATGCATTGATAAATATACAGAGTGTGGTGCCCCAATTGAGACAAACAGGAGGAGCATTTCTCAGGTTCAGTGCAAAGAGCTGCACGCTCTACGCATTGTCAATTCCAGGAAGTGTAAGTAATGCAATGGTTAGGGTGAGCCATGTAATGCTTAACGCTTCCTGTGTTCATACCAGGATCTTGTGGCCAACAACGGCACGCTCTACGCATCGTCAACTCCAGGTGGTGTAAGTAATGCAATGGTTAGGGTGAGCCATGTCATGCTCAACGCTTCCTGTGTTCATACCAGGAATTTGTGGCCAGGCATGCGAGTGTTGAGTGTGCGCCCTCATGTCAAAGGCCCTTGAGGCCATTCATTCGCCGCCGGTGGGCTCCAAGCCCGTCGCGTCAAAATTTTTACTTGGCCCTTCCGCACGAAGTTAAGTTTGCCAGATACGCCAAGAGGGCTCATCCTTGTCTGTCCTTGTTTGTGCCTAACAAGATTCGGCAGTTCTTTCGAACTAGCCTTTCGCACAAGGGTTCGTCTAAGGTAGTCTTCTCTCCAAGAGCATGTATCAGATCTTAACCTTTTGTCTCTGTTCTGGTTTTATGTTCTTGCGCAAATTCAGGATGTGCAAGTAGTACAAAGCTTAGGCTAGGGGGGCTATGTCATGCTTGTCACTCCCTGTATTCCAAGTAGATAGAGAACAATAAGGCATTTCGTCTTGACAAACAACGTACAAACCAAGCATACTGCACTC
>CAXAMN010010247.1:17146-61731 GCA_963970005.1 Durusdinium trenchii
AGAATCTGTCTTGTCCCATATTGCATGGACCAAGCCTGTTGGTATACAATCACAAAGTCTTGTGGTCGGGAGAAATTCAGTCGTACCTGGAGTAGGCGGTCGTGAGCATGGTATGCTATCGAAATTTGGTACTGTCGACCGGTGCAGAACGTAGCATGAATAAGATCGATGCAAAATGATCGGCAGAGCGCACGATGTGCCAGTGCTTGCTGCTCCACTCGCTGGTCATTGACCATCCTGATTCTTGAATGGCGATGATGTCGTAGGGGTTCTGGTTACACCAATGTAACCAGGAATAATCTTCAATCATTCTTGATACATTCCATTGAAATATGCGTAGCTATCCAGGCCCTATGAGGTTCGATGTATGTGCTGGTAGATTTATTTGAATTTTAGGAGTGTTAGTCAAAAATACATTATTTGACGCGAAAAAGAATTTGCTAGGGATATATTTATTTGTCCTTAAAGCTAGCATATCCTTCCCTCATAGCTCTAGCACAAATTCCAATATATAAGCGCTTCAATCTATTGCATCGTAAGCATGATTCAACAAGGCCTAGGTCCGACGACGCCCATACCTCATGGCATTTCGCAGGAATACCTAAAGATGCATGTTTACGGCTGCTCCCACCCATTCCTGAGGCCAAATGGGTAATCCTCGCGCCGAATCCTTTAATTACTAAAGATAGATCCTAAATGACTAGAGCATTCTCCACACTTGGGACCGGACTACTCAGGTATACAAAAAATAGCGCAATCGAATACCAAAATGGCAATATAGAGATGGCTAATCGTAGCAGAAGCTAAACACAAGGTCGAACGAAATATACCGCCGCCCCACGAGTCCCAAATCGCGCGCTACTCTTAAATTCAAGAAATATTTATAATTGAAAACAAATATATCAAAACAACTTTCGATTTAATTGTTAATCTATACAAAAACCGATTTCTTTTTCTTCGTTTCCAACGTAAAATTCTCCGCCCAAAATAGCCTACAATCTTAATCGATCGATTACATCTAACGTCGAAAGAATATAACCGAGTAATAATAATTAATCAACCAAATATAATCAAAACAACAAAAAATATTTTTATCAATATTCAACATCAATTATTATTATTATACCAATTTATCGTTTTAACATATTTCATCATTTAAATCAATCTCCCCTATTCATTCATTCACGACCGGCGGAGCGAATCCGCCCGTGTTGGGCGTGCAATCGAGGTTTCGATCGGCTGTCTCGAAGGACAACTAGCCCAGGCGGCAAAAGTGCATCATCTGCTCGAATAAAGTGGCACGAAAGGATTGGGTCTTTCGACCACTGTGCGGTAAGTAATTGTCAAATTGGTGGTACGTGTCAACCAAACTAGATATATGTCAGCTTCCATCTCCTGAAGGTGCGGGACAGCTATCGGGACTCTGTTGTCATCGGTCAGGAATCTGCCGCCACCAGTGCGGAGGATGCATTGGTAGTGACCACAATGCGGCTCTTGGCCTCGGTGCAATGCAGCTGCAACTACCTGATACTCAATCCAATTGACCGTACGGCCAGAGGCATGCAGGAAGCATGGAAATATGACATGTTGCCTATTCCAGTTGATCATGGTCTTAGATCGAATGCCAAGCGCTGGAAAACGGTTGATCTGCAAGCAAACGGTGGTTGCGGAGCCAACAAGTCCTAGGCAAAAGGGGGCCTGGTTGTGCCATATGTGTATAAGCTCCTGAAGTGTGCATCCTGCGGGCTTTTCATTTCGCATGACTCTCGGCGAACAGGTCATTCCCCGATCCTCGACGGTGGTGTCGAAACGAGGCTCACAGCGAGGAGCCTGCAGCACGTCATCATAGTGGACTCCGTGCAGGGTTTGTCGCAGCCAGCCCAGAAATTCAGCCGCATCATACTGAGAACCCCTGGTGTGTGTAGCAAACCAGCCATCCGGGCCACCGCCTGCGCCAGGTCGAAGGCCTCAGCCGGACCGCAATCAATTGCGTCAGTCCGTTGCTCGTGAGCTTCGTGAGGAGGTCGAACAATTCCTGAGAGGCCGAACTTCGAAGAGAGATGTCGAGCCTCCATGGGATGACTACATTGGAGTTCGGACCCATTTGATCGGATTGCATCGGCTTGAGGGCCGAGAACCTGTGGATCAGTTCCGGCTGGCCGGCTATCTGGTGGATGCGTTCGATCATCTTGGATGCTTCGGCTGAAGATATCGGGTCCCGGGACGAAGGCTTCAAAGTCTTTTTCTGATGATCCCAATGAAGATAATTCTAGGCATTCGTTGGGATCAAGATCTGCTTTGCCCGAAGGGCCAGGATCAATTCGTGGTCGTTTGATCCAAGCGGGAGTTGGGCCGCCCGGCTCGCAAGCTCTTCGAAAATCGACTGGAACATCAGCTGGCGGAGGGGTCGGTCCACAGTGCCTTGCTCCCTTTGGCCATGCCAAATCTTCGACAATTGCAGCGTTTGCGGGAGGATCGAATTCTTGCCGGCCTGGATGAACAGAAGGAAGGTGCGATCCAAATTCAATTGGTTCAACTGGTCCTCTTGTCTCAAAGTCAGTTTGGTCTAATATAGTCAGGAGAGACGAGTCTTCGGCCGAGCCCGAACCCGATGAGTGCAAGGACTTCCTCTGCCCTGGACGGGAGCGTCGTGGTTCTGATGAGGGTTCCTCCTCGTTGGGTCGTGGTCGTTTGAAGTGTGAGGAATACACTTTTATCAGATCGGCAAAAAATTGATCCTCTTCTTTCATATGGTCCATCTGTCAGACCCTGATGCAATTACCACTGAAACCAGTCTTGGGCCAGGAACAATTGAAATTGAAGTCTCAAGGAATTAAACACTTGGACCTGGTCAAATACTTGGACCTGGTCAATCTGAAGAGGTGCAAGTTCGGCTGAGGTCTACGCCCAAAAGATGGAATATACTCGTGTACAAACATGGAGAAGCCGAAGCGGCATTGCATATTCGATCTGAACCTGCGGAAGTGTACAAAAAGGTGAACCAACTTATATGATGTTCTGGGCCAAACGTAAGGCTCTTGGGCAGGGTAAGGCGTGATTGGTCATTGATCAAATTGACACACACATTTTGGGTCAAGGAGGAACACTAAACTGGTGCATCCTCGGGAATGTGCAGTCCATATGAACCTGACCAACTGACTGTCGAACCTGCTGGCGGCTTCAGAGCATGCTCAAACAGGAAGGGCACAGATCGTGGAAGGTCAATCTGATGTGATGCGGTCGCTTCGGAGGTCAGGGTGGAAGTGGTCACAGGTGTGACTGGTCCGAAGTGCATGTCTGTGACCCATTTAATCAGCAATGCTGGGCACGTGGCACGTTGGTAGTGCAGTTTCAAG
The DNA here is from genome assembly GCA_963970005.1 of Durusdinium trenchii. Taxonomy (NCBI): domain Eukaryota; class Dinophyceae; order Suessiales; family Symbiodiniaceae; genus Durusdinium; species Durusdinium trenchii. The sequence goes on from CAXAMN010010247.1 coordinate 20,503, forward strand.
GCAGCCTCAGTCGTGAAGCAGCTAAGGCAATGAATACATCTTAATCGTCCAGGCATCATGTCCCGACTGGGGCGAAAGCTGAAGAACTCGGATTTGTCAACTTGGTGTGCATTCCTCAAATGTCCTGCCAGGCCCTTCCTACCAATGCTAGCTTGACAGAGGGGGCAAGTGAACGTTTTCGGCGGTGTGGGAATGTCAACACGTGGCACTTTGGGTGCATGAACCAACTCTGGATCCTCCTGGGCAGCCTCATGACCATGAGATTATATGTGCTTCTCAAGTCCAATCGAGGTCAGGAAGCTACTATGACAGTGCTGGCACACAAAGATGGTGGATTTTGACATGGGTGGAACCTCAGCTGCCTGTGCATCTCGGACTGACGGCTGTGCACCCTGATGTTGGCTGTCAGGAAAATCGTGAAGATCACCTGCCGGGGGCTGTAACGGGTCTGCAGGAACATGTTGTCATACTTGGAGGCCTTCATCATGACCGGCATAACAGGAAAGAACTCTGGTTGAAACGTGTGTCCCAGCATGGCAGCCAGCTGGAATAAGACCCCACATTCATGGCTTCGAACGTTCCGGCATTCCTTGTCACAAAAGCTACATCGGCCTCGTCCACTTCCAATATTGGCAAGGCTAAGGACATGAGCTTGGTACTGTGTTGCAAATGCAATCAACTGAGGATATTGATCAGTGTAGTGCTTATGGATGGATCTTGCAGCTATTTGATAGTGACAAAATGCACAGTGATGGGACAATTCACTGACCAGGGCTTGATTAAGCAACAAACCAGGGATCGATTTATGACGCAAATGCATCTTCAGGTCAGGTCTCGCCACAATCGGGGTGATCGACTCCTGAGCCGGGTTGAAGGAGGTGCAAACACGTCTATTTGTGATCTCTCAACCGGTAAAAATCAACAATGACTGCAGATGGGTCGACCTGTCCAGGCATTTCGCAAGGGATCATATATATCCTCTGGTTCACATGGTATATCGTGCAAGCGTCGCATGTGTCGTCTGAGGGCGCCAACCTGCTTGAATGCTCGATGGCATTCAGGACACTTGATTTCCTGGGCAAGCTGTGGGTCCGGAGTGTCACTAGGTAAGGTGAGGTCATTGGGCCACAAATCTGGGACACAGACACATGCGTCAGGTGAAAATTCAGTCATGGCTTCCAGGCGAAAACGAAGAGCGCGGTTTTGGAGGGATTGTTGGATCCAAGCTTGCTGTTGTTGCAATTGTATCCAAGGTGGTGTGAGTTGTCGAAAAAGCTTTGCGTCCACTCATGTGTCAGGCATACCGGTGACTTAGTCATAATCCTATGGTGTGTATTGATCATATTGATAAGCTTAGCTAGGCCACGACGTGTGATTCCCATCTCATGAATGCCATAGTTTACAGTGGACATGACACACTGACGGTATAGCTGAAGACCAGTTGAGAGCGGATGAACCGCGCTGGTAAGCCAAGACCTGAGAGTTGTGAAACACCATTTAGCGGCTGTGAATTCTTCTCAAGGTGGTATCAAGGTCGAAGGCACGATAACTCAGAAACACTCCAAGGTAGGCCGTTTTAGACACCAGGGGCAGGCGCCAGAGTTTCTCCGGCAAGATCAGCAAAGGGCCATCCGGCTGTCGATGGACCCAGCGTCGCAGGAATCCAGGGGCTTCACGACCAACCAGTCTGAGGATTGCAAAGCTCTTTTGCATATTTATTTTAAGTCCAAAAGCACTGAAGGTGTCCAAGGTGTGTTGAAGTTCAGATAAGACCTCAAGGGCATGTGAGTGAGTTGTGATGATCCATCGAAGGTGCACATCGTCTGCATAAACAATCATATGGTCACGAAACCATGCAAGCGAGAATCTGGCCTTAAGGTCCAGGAGGAGGCACTCATTACAAGAATCCAAAGCAATGGGGCATCTTTGGATCCCTGCTTAATGCCCCGGCAAGCAGTGACATGACCGATGAATTGTTTAAACGGAATGCTGTACTTGTGAGGGGTCAACCACGAATGGATCAATCTGAATATATCAACATAAACTGGAATTGATCAAGTGTCTGAAGGACTAAAGATCTGGCTACTGTATCAAAGGCCTTTTCCATATCTAATGAAGCCTGCAAGCCTCCCTGCATTCCCGGGGCATTCGGTCGCAAGCGAAAATGGCTGCAAGTGTCACGCACTTGTCTGCAATGAGAGGCCACCATGAGTAAACAATCACGTATTAACCCGGGAGGGCAAGTAGGCGAACAAAGGCAGCTGCCTCAAGTGTGGATATGCTTGAGTCAGGATGAGATTACACTGTATGCCGGCAAAGACCTTATTAACCGGATGTTGTAAACAGATGGGACGAAGGGCCTGTGGTTTGGATGGGGTTTTATTCGGCTTGGGTAGGAGATGAATCCATCCCGTGGTCCAGTGAACAGGGGGTCTGATTCGTGAGTCCATCCAGCATTCAACAAACGTGTTCATGACATGTGGGGCAAGGTCTGCGGCAAAGTGTTTCCAGACCAAGGCCGGTATGCCATCTGGCGTAAGGGCCTTTGTGCTAGGCAGCGCTCTCAGGGCTTCAATCAATGCCTGGCGATCAAACGGGGCGTGTGTCAGGGGATCGGTGCCGACCACGGAAATTGATCGTCTGAGTGCGGGGCTGTGTAGTATTGTTCGGTCAGCTGTGTCTCCTGGGTTGGGGATAGCGGAATTCCATATTGATCAAACATCTGTATGCGACGAACCCGTTGCTTAGGACAGAATTGTCGAATTTTGTGATACCATTCAAACGTCTGTCCATGTAAGGCTAAGTCAGCTCCTTCGGCAAGGATGGTTTCGAATTTCAATCGTTTGTTAGCACGACTGTAGTGCCTAATTTATTTCTGACAACCTAAATATTGCGTGATATGGTGCCAACACAAAAACATGGATCTCAATGATTGGCCTCGGAAACGAAGGGCCTCCCTACGAGCATGCCCCATCCTAGATGAGATGGACTAAAGCTGGGGTGATGCTGATCTACGTGATCTGCGTTTTGGGAAGTATTGGATACGCAGGTCACGAAGTTTAATTTCGAGGTCTAGAATACTGTCCTGAGCCGTCCGATCATGGGTAGACGTCATATTAATGATCAGCTTCCTAGCAGAGGCCTCGAGCAGGATCCAGTTGTCCATCTATGCTTAATATGCCAGTCGCATGGCGAATCGATCAATCCTATTTAAAGAATAGTAAATAATTTGAAAGGCATGCCATTTCGGAAATATCACCAATAAAGGATAATGGTAAGGTCCACTGAGGCCAAAATTCCTTTCGAATTTCGTGTTCGTGAACGGCTGCATGCGACGAAATTGAACCTGCGGTTATCGAATCAATATGAAATTTATTTTCGAAGCATGGCTGCCATGAGCAAAAGTGTGCTAATAGCCACCTTTACAATTAAGATTAATGAAATCCTGATGTCTCAAGATCTGCTGCAGAATATAGCTATCAGTGTGGGTATTGGGTAGGCATCTAAAACCTTCAAATCCTACGAACGGCGGGTCAATAGGGAAAACCGTGTTAAAATCTCCAAAAACTATTAAGTAGTGTACTTTAGGAATATAATTAAGGCAATTTTATCAAGCATACCAAAATTTCAATCGTTTCTAAAGGAGAAATAAAATGCCATAATATATATTCCAGGCATATTAATACATAATAAGAAAATCAAATGTCCTCACAAAAAAGACCCTCCCATATAAAAGACGTCCTTCCATCAACGGGGCTGTAGCGATATAATCTGCTACAGCGGGGATGGTCCGAACCAACAACAAAATGGAAGCTTGCCTACACGCTAAATGAATGCAAAGTCATTCAGGGATGCTCTAAATAGGGATGAAGCGCCATCCCATCTCTCATATTACAATTACATCCAATAGTTAAAATAAGATCCAAAACAATAATTCTTCATAAATCAATACCTTCGAGGCATTCCAAATCATACAACATATACCAAATATTAGCTTAAATGTCTATCGTATTCAAAAGCAATTTCTAAAATACTTCCCGGAAACGCCATATTATATCAACAAATATAATACTTTGTCCTCTATATCTATAATAACGTCATCTTTCCTCGCCTCGCGCGTGAGCGTATAATAAATATCCTTAGCGAAATATTTTATAAGAAATTCGTTTCTATATCCTTTTAATACGTACTAAGCGCGGCCAAGCATAAATTTGGCCGTAACCATCAAAGGCCCAAACCTCATATAACTTCGTAAATAAAAACGATCCTCCATTTTCGCTCAGAACTAAGATTTTCTAAATAACCCTCGCGCCAAACATAATAGTTAAATAAAATATCCGTACATTAATTTTCATATTCCCCGATTTAAAACCGGACTTTCCAGAAAAATTATCTTCAAAAAATATACGCAATCAACAAATAAAATTGCAATAATATGCCAGAGGGAAAAAATAAAAAGAATTAAATCAACAAAATATAATTCCCGGCCCTCGTAAACGACTACGGACCGCTTAATCTAAACATCGCACTTATCAAATTAAATAATCCATATTTATTCAATAATTTCAATTTCTTTATAAATATCATTTTATTTATATATATATATATTTAATAATCAATATTTACCATAAACAGAATTGCTTTTTAGTAAATATTTCAAAAAAATTGTAATAATATATATAACAATATTCAAAAAACATAATTACGATATATTATCTTCGCGGTCTTAAATAATTATGTCCGTCATTTGCTCGGGAAACCTTATCGTATTTGCCTTTCTGGATGAAATTCAAAATTCAACATACATTGTCACTTAATACATCTCTTTCTTATCGGTGCATTTGCGTAAATGTAGAACCGATCGTCCGCGAGAAATATGGGAACTTTCAAATTCTCCCAAGTGGATCCTCTTCAGACATCGAAAAGTTTGTCCAGCATGCCTCCTGCTCAATGAATCTGGAAAGTACTTTGCAAATACAATTTGCAATGCACAAGCTACCTACAGCGTCTGCCTTTTGTTTGAGACTAATGAACTTCATGAACACTTAGCGCCGTGCCTGCTTCCTCGCTGCTCAGAACGCCGGCCTTGGTTGCGCCACGCAAAGCCTCAATGCGGGTCAGCACTTTCGTGGCTCCTGTGGACATCTTGGCGCCTAGGATGGCAAGCAAACACTTCCCAAATGACTGACAAAAACAATGGGCAATCATCCTTTGAAACCAAGCATGTGTCATCATGTGTCTACATGATCCCAAAAAATAATCTGTGTAAATTGAAGGATGTTTTGTGAGGCTTGCTCAGACCAAAGCTTGACAGTTCGTTTGCCGAAGAACCTTGGCCCTCCAGAATTGCTAGCGCCTTTTGACCCATCAAATTGCCCAGGTATGTCGCCTCACCAGGCACAGCGCATTTATGAATGAGGCTTCTGCCAAGGAACAGCTAGAAAACCAAAGGGCAAGTGCATGGAACTCGTTTTGGTTGAAGGTCATTTCCGTTTGAAAACAAACATCCGCAATCAAACAATACACCGGAAAATCGAACGCGCCTGACTGTAACACATCAATGTAGGACAGGGTCTCCGTGTCTGTGTCCCGCGGAGTTTTTTCTTTTATGGAAGGAAAATAGGGATTCCGCCCCTGCCGCCGACCCACTACCCGCTGAAGTCACCGTAATTTATGATGCTTTGTTGTTTCTTTGTGATTTTTGGATATGTTGTCGTTTTCCATGGCCCGCGGCGCAAGATATGCTGCCTGAGTGGCATTGCAATATTTTCATTTTGCGCTTCTCCGCTCTCCTTCGCTTCCTCTTCCGGAGAAAAAAACAGAAAGAGAAAGAGACAGAGAAAGAGACAGAGGAAGAGGAAGAGAAAGAGGAAGAGGGAAAGACAAAAAGAAGAGAAAGAGAAAGAGAAAGAGAAAGAGCAAGAGCAAGAGAAAGACGAAGAGAAAGAGAAAGAGAAAGAGACAGAGAAAGAGACAGAGGAAGAGAAAGAGGAAGAAGAAGAGAAAGAGAAAGAGAAAGAGAAAGAGAAAGAGAAAGAGACAGAGAAGAAAGAAAAGAGAAAGAGACAGAAGAAGAGGAAGAGAAGAGGAAGAGGCAAAGGAAAAGAGAAGAGAAAGAGAAAGTGAAAGAGAAAGATAAAGATAAAGAGAAAGAGGAAGAGGAAGAGAAAGAGGGAGAGAAAGACAAAGAGAAAGAGAAAGTGCAAGAGAAAGAGAAGAAGGAAGAGGAAGAGAAGGAAAAGGAAAAGAAGAAAGAAGAAGGGGAAGAGGAAGAGGATGATGGGGACACATAGTTTTCAAGGTAGTCCTACTTGGCTTCAGCCAGAAGGGGAAAAAAGAGAAAGAAAAAGAGGAAGAGCAAGAAGAAGAGGAAGAGAAAGAGAAAGAGAAGGAGAAAGGGAAGAGTGAAAGAAAGAGAAGAAGAGGAAGAGAAAGCCGATTGGTCAGCTAGCTGCACCTTGGCCCAAGCTGGGCCAACAAAGCCTGCAGCTCCCCTGCACCCCCGCCACCATCCCCCACCATACCGCCAGCGCCTCTATCCAATCCTTCACGGGGATGTCAAAAACGCTGGCGTTAGGTTTCTCGGCGTTGCAATATGCCGGGAGACATTTCGATATGCCAACACACGAGCAATTAAACTCACCGACGATCCATTTGTCGATGGTGCAAGGGGTGCCAGGCTTTCCAGGATCAGAGTTGATGAAGTCCCCAGTCCACCAAAGCGGCAAAGGCTCACCCTTCAAATCAAGACTCTCCATGAGTGTCGGGATGGAAGTCTTCAAAAAGTCCTCGGACAGCTGCTTGAACTCTTCGCAATCAGGAGAATAGAATGTGTAGATTGAGCCGGTGCCGCCCACCGCACTGATACCACCAGCTTTGGGCTTCTTGTGAATGATGCCAGTGCAAGTGTCACCAATCATATTCATTCGCACTTCACCTTCCACAATCCTGGGGCAAAAGCGTTGGTCGACCAATTGGCCTCCTGCAGCCTTTCCTCCCTCCAAATATTTGCCAGTGCCAATGGTGTCCCATTTTCCCGATTTGGCCGTCCGACCATTGACGCAGAACTCAACAAACTCTGCCACCGTATGTGTCTCGGAATGGTTGTCGCAAGCCTCCATCATCTCCAAAACTTCATCATCCCCGCAAAGCCGGTCACCGAAATTCTTGCAATAGTTTCCTGATTTGAGTTTGATAATCCAAATCCCTTCGCCAGATGAACCTCTGTTTTGCTTGATGACACGCGGTTGAAATGCCATGGTCTTCTTGAAGCCAGCTGCAAACTCTTCGGGCGTGTAATAGGCCAAAGTGTCGGGCAACCCGATGGACAGGTTGGCAATCTTGCACAGGGCATCCTTGGCCCCCATGTTGGTCATCACATCCGGAGATGGCCAGACTTGCTTGCCCTTTTTTTGCAGTGCTCGCATTGCATCGTCGAACTTCATCTGATCCCCGCCCGCTGCATTGATTTGTCCTTGCAGATTTGAAAATGAACAGAATACTGTTGTGGTAAGAGGCCCCAAATAGTGTGTCTAAAGGTCTAAGCAGAAGGTCTAGAGATGTAGACTTATTGCGATGGTGGTGATGACGGTGGTGGTGATGGTGATGGTGGTGAGGGTGGTGGTGATGGTGGTGGTGATGGCAGTGGCGACGATGGTGGTGGTGAGTGGTGGCGGTGATGCTGGTGATGGTGGCGGTGCTGGCGTAGTTAGGTTTTTTGGTGGGGGTGGTGATGGTTGTGATGGTTCATGATTCACAAATCATCAGGATCAGAATGAGGTGGACAGAGTTTAGAGATCTAGGGGGAGGTCGAGAGAGCACAGATATTACAGCACACGTGTGAAAATCCACACACGAGCAACATACGGGCGTACATGAAGAGGAGCATGCGTGAGAGCACACGTATGAGAGTGCATTTGCTGCGCCTCCCACGAAACCTGCGCTCTGCGCCTGCCACGAAGTGTCAAGGTCCACCAACTGCTGCGCTGCGCCCCCTACGAAATCTACACGAAATCTGCACTTCAAGGTCCACAAAGCACCAGTTGCTGCGCCTCGAAATCTGCGTGATTTGTCCTACGCGCAGGTCACAAGGTCAACTCACAGCGCGCGGAAAAAAGAGCGACCGCCTTAGTTGAGGGTTAAGCCAACGTGACAAGACCACCGGCGTGATTTTTGACAATATTCACCAACAAAGGTCGTGCCTGTTCTAGGCAGTGCTTTCTTCAAGACTCAGACTGAACGTTATCAATGTGCCACGCGAGTATACCAACGCAGCAATACGTCGGCATAGCACATATCTGATGCGCAAGCGCGACAGCGCCACAACAACCAAAACCAGCAAACCACCTGCAGAACCCGCTCTGAGTCTGCAAAGTCGCCGCAGCGGATGTCTAGGGTGAATTGTCGGCGGAGGGCAAAGTAGGATGTCGGGGCCGACTGGACGACAAAGACTGTGCGCACACTGAGAGAAATGCGTACGGACTTGCACACGCCGGCCTGAGTGAAAACCTAAGGAAACTAGGGTATGTCACGCACGGCATTCAGACCTGGAATCCTTCGAAAGTGTCCCTTGCATCTGCTGCGCCCCCCTGCAACCTAAAAATAAAGTCAAAGACACAATCCTATGTTGGATCTCTGTGATTCCAAGGGTTACACACACACGCCTCCCCAAGGGGAGGCGAGAAGAGCCAAGGCCGGGACGAATGTGCGTGCGCACAAAAACGACAAAAGAATGAAGACATGACAAGAGGACAGGACGGGACAAAGGTGTATGTGGTTGCGATGAAAAGGGAACCAAGTGCACAGGGACAAACGATGAAAACCCACCTCATTCTAAAAACCTGGGCGACCTGAAGCCTGGGTTGAAGGTAGGTTGTGTGTGAACACTAAGGGCGGGGCCAATGTGTGCGCAAAAGAAAGAAGGAATGAAATGCCAAGACACGAAGACAGGAGGGCATGAAACGAAAGAAGAAAACAAAGGTGTGTGAAGGGGAAAAGATGAAAAAAGGGAACCAAATGGAGGGGGCGAGAAGCGATGAAGCCAGACCCCATTAGAAAAACCTAGGCAAACAACGCCTCATTTAAGTGTATACGCTGTGTGTGCACCTAAGAGGGCGATAGGTTCCACTGAACCTTGAACAAGCCTTGGTCGCTGCGACCACGTGGTGGCGTGCCCGAAGGCTGCCTACTGCTGACCGCTGTGGTCACCTCATGGCTTGTCCGAAGACTGCCTACTTAGAATTCAAACAATTTGGCAAATCTTGGCAAATGACTTTGGCCTGAGCCTACTTTGTCTGCTGTGGACTACTCTGGTCCCGGGCGCAGGGATGAAGACAAACCCCCGTTCAACGGGTCCACAGGGGCCACTCTGCGGGGTCACGCTGGGCTCTCACGAGGAGAGACACACATATTGAAATGCGTGCTGACCCGAATGCCGCTTGCAACCTAAGAAACCAAAATTGACTGGACAAGAAGGGGCCTGAGTACCTGTAGCTAAAGGCCAGAAAACTCCACGATGCGACGAACTGACGACGTGCGTGCATGTCTGCGGAATGGAACTAGCACTTTACGACTCACCTCTGCAAATGTTAAACAACAAGCAGGCACACAGAGCTGATCAGGCTCTGCTAGGCGCAGTCCCTTGCATCTGCTGCGCCTGCAACCTAATGCATCCCTGTGATTCCAAGGGTTACGCACGCACACACACACACACACTTTCAATGACGCAATTCCATTCGGGCAGCATAGCCCATATTTTCAATAGTTTATTCGGGAAGGCGACGCAAGCAAGCGCACACGATGTCAATAATGCATTTTCTTTTCCGTAGCATAATTAACATCGCCAATGACTTGCTCATCTTCGTCCGTTTTTAAAGCACAGAATTCTAGAGCAAAAATGGCGACCCCAAGCTTAGAGCTTAAGTTATGCTATCTAGCAATTCCAGCGGTGGACGCGACCTGAGACAACGCCCCGTCAGTGGGAGGATTTTGTTCAACGCCCCGCCCCCCCCCCAAACCTCTTTTCTTTGGCACGTTCCTTCCTCCGAATCCTTTGTCTGGAACCTTCCTCCAAATTGCTCCGGAATCTGCTCGGAGCTTGGTCCGATCTGCTCCGAAATCTATACTAAGGCTGAAGGGGTTGTGAAGCAACTTCACCAAAAAAGACGCACGAAACAGCAAAAAGCTACATTAGAAAAGCTCGCGATCGCATGCGATCGCTAAAAAGCACTGGCCATGAGCGGAGACAAAACACCTTCATGCTCTCTAAACCTGTCAGGGCTGCTGAGCATCCAATGAATTGAAGCGCGCGCTTAGCTTTGATAGTTTGCACCCACCGGATGTCAACGCCTACCATTGAATCACTGAAAAAATATACAACAATTTTGCATCGGATCAATGTGAGCTGATGATTTTGAAGAACATCTGAGAGCACAACATAACAACCATGAATGACTATGATGCACGTGATGCTTACTTTATGTAATTGCATATCTAACACTTCATATTTGTTTGGTGACCATGTACTTTCATGCATAAGATTGCATAAGGGTGTGCTATATGCAAACTTCGGTCTTGACAAATTGATATTAATTCCCCTTGAGAATGTCACGCCAGTTGTGTATGATTAAGCAATTCTTTAGAGCTTGTAGGTTCAAGAAATGCGGTGAGTGAGCGTGCAGGCCATGATGAAACGACTCCCTTTTGAAGCTCAGCATGGTGGGATAGATTCCCACGTGCCCCTGGAGGCCAACCATGCTAGTACTGATCGGAAGGTGTTTCCTAAAAGTGCATCATGGTGATGTATCTGTGGATCCAAAATGAGCCTTGAAACCCAATTCGCAGTGGGATTCCAAAATCACCTTTTGCGCATTTTCAGGGCGACGGAGCCAACCAATGCAAAAGTACTGGAAAGGCATGCTTCTTGTGGGTCTGCCTTCACCTGTCCTGGATTGCATCGCACGATCACGGCATCAAAGCCTTCCATCACTTTGAAGAATGCATCATGGTCCTCAGGGACATAGTGGATAAGCTGGCAGCTCATGCCAGATGCAATCATCCCGTTGGCAATGGGTATAGAGTCATATCCTGAGCTTTGCCAAAGCCTACAAAAACAACACCCATGCCCAGGTCTCACATCTGTTTATGCACCCTTTTAAACACAACATGGATAGATCATGCAAGGAATGCCGAAAATCTGTATTGCAGCATTGACATCTCATTATCTTTCAACACTTTCGGACCACCAAACATAATTTTGCCGTTGGAGGCCATCATTAGTAGGTTGGAGTCCATCCCTGTTAGGTTGGAGGCCATTGCTTGCCTCTGCACCTCGGTGCACCACAAGCTCTTAGAATTTGATATGGGTTATAAATTAAATGGTTGCAGCATTAGGCAGGACACTTGAGCAAATCCAGGTCTCTGTGACCGCTGTTGCTTTTGTCAGAGCCACCAAACGGCTGTGATGGCACATAGATCTGCACAAGTGCAGTTTTGAACTTTGGTTTGGTAGGCTGCGGCAACAAACCCACATCTTCCGTCTTGGCCACTTTGGTCAAGCGCGACACGTCAACCAAAGGAGATGCCTCACAAGCGCTTGGCTTGCTCCAAACATATCCGGCCACCGACCCGGTAGCTGCAATGGCCAATGCAGGTCGGGCTGCGTTGCGCAGCTTGCTGCCAGCTGCGCGAGCAAAGCGGCAGCTGAAGGCACGAAAAGCCATGAGCTGTTGGGCGGCTTGGACTACTTGAGGCGACAAAGGACTTTGGCGCCGGCATCAGTGTGGTCCCGCATGGGTTACACAGCAATGGTCAAGCAACTCCTCAATGGTCAAGCAACCCATTTCCGGACGCAAAGGAGAGATGAAACTGGAGACGCGAAAAAAAAAGAACCCTTTTCGAGACAGCACATCCTGTACACGTGCCGTGCATTGCGGTGCCAACTGGTTTCCAACTCGCACACTGATGCGAGTGTCGGCTCAGGCTTGCCCTGCTGACACGTGGACAGCGACCCCAGGACCAAGGACTCCAAGTGCAAGCACATCGGTGAAGACTGAGGCAAACCCAGTGCGTACCCTGCTTCGGCAAGACATTGCACATGGTACTTCCACATCGTCACTTTGTGTCCTGCACTTTGAACCCCTCTTAAAACACACTTGACTAAGCAATGGGCAAGACTTTGCTTGCAAGTCGCGGTCATCGTTCTTCCTTGCTCCAGCTTGCCCCAAGTTCTTGGTGGCTCCCTATCACTCAGAATTCGATTTTTACATGACCGAGCCTCAGTGGACTTCGCAGTTTTGCACGTTCACTATTGTGACTATGGCATGCTAAGTCTTGTGTCTGATGCTGACAAAAGGTGGTTGAACAAAGTATCTTCTATTTTATGTATATATCATATATGTATATTTTATGCATAGATGTTCTTCGAATCTATTTAGATGTTCTGTTCTGCAAGCCTCTTTCATCCTCTTCGATTCTTTAGGCCCCTGACAGCGCTCGGATCTGGTGCGTCTTAGACCATCACCGAAAGCCCTGCTGAAGGTCTCGGCCAATACTCCAACTTCCTCGGTGGGTCAAATTGCAATGCCTGGAACACACGGTTGAAGGCCATCGCTAGTAGGTTGGCCGTGGCAAAACCGTGGCCGGACAAGAACGAAAGCATTGTTTCTTTGCAACATCTACAATTCCTTTTCGCCACCATGTTCGGCTTGAGGTCACTATATACATTTGCTGCCATCGCACTTCTTACCTTTTTGCCAAGGATCTGGGAAACCGGTTTTGCCTGCATCCAAAATGCGTGCCTTAGGAGCTTTTACTTTTTGGGGTTCACTCCTGGCGCTCCTTCTCTCCAACCATCTCAAACCCTCTGCAATAGGCAATATCTGTTCCCAACAAGAGATTGAACGTTCGAGGTCCAGGTTGAAAAAGAGTTTTTAAGCTTTTGCAACACCCAAATGGAGACAACAGCTAGCTACGGTGCTTTCTTTTTGGCCTGGCTGCAGTTTGCAGTGACACGGCCCGGCTCAATTGGCGAAGTGTGCCCAATGCTTCAGAAATAGCCTTGGTGCAAGTTGTTTCAGACGAAACTGTAGCTTCTTGTTACTAGTAGCGATGTCCATTGTTACTAGTAGCTCCTTGCTCCTAGCAGAAATGCCCAACTATGTAGTAGCTTCTTGTTACCAGTAGTGACCACAGTCTCTGAATTCAACCTCTAGCTTTAGAGCTGCAGTTAGGCGTCAATCACCTGTGGCAGCAGCTGCCTGCAGTGAAGCATGCTCACTGAAAAGGTGTCTTTCAGCTTGCTTCTCAGTTTTCTTAAACTTTCCTTCCCACCCCTGCAACTTTACCGGCCTCAAATCGAACAGACGAAGTATATCCTTTGGGTTCTTCGGCAACTGCTTGGGAGAAGCTCCAGTGGCAGCCACCTGTGGCATGAGTGGTGGGAACCCCCACACCAAATTCCAGTTGTCCGTGGTCAGCGAGTCATTGACTTATCAGAAGCAACAACCCAAAAGCCAACCAACAAGCATGGGAACAAGAATCAAACCCTCCGGTGTTGTACATGTCAGAAGGAAGATCAATTCAAATTCTGAAGAACACTCGAACACCAACATGTCCTTTAATCATCCTTGCTCGTCTAAACACGCTCTGCACCCACGCTGCCATCTGCCTCCGCACTTGTAGGGAAGCCTGCTTTCACAGCCTCTGATTGTAGCAGTGTCAGGCCCAAAGCTGACTCTAGCGCTCCCACCTCAGGCTGCTCAACCGAGCCCATAAAGCTCGCTTGCTGTCGCTTTGCTTGTGACCAACGAAAGTGTGGCTCCAAGTGGCAATCCCCTCCAGCTCGGGCACCCAGGTGCTCAAGCGGCTTCGCCGCCACTGCTCCACGGCCCAATGATACTTGAGCACATAGCAGTTTTGAAGACAGCGCCTGGCCTCGAACCAAGACTTGGTGCCAAACAGCGCTGTTTCACCGCTCGAATGCGAAAGAAACGAAAAGACACGTGGACAAAGTAGGACAAACATCAAAAAGAAAGGAAGATGCCATGACCATGCCATGAGGGGGGCCCTGCCTTCAAACATGCTAAAAGGGCTTCCCACGCCGCTTGGCCTCAGCTCGTCCCATGTCCCAGTCCGCCCCCAAAAGGGAAACTGTCTGAAGCTTGACCTCCAACTGCTTAAGGGAACCTAATAGCAATGGCGTCCAACCTAATAGCGAAAGCTTGAGACCTCAAGCATAACTCCTCTTGACTGCCTTCCTATGCCTTCCTTCCTCACTCTCTCTGCCTGCCAAGCTTCGACCTGCAGATTCCCTAGACGCAGCTGAGAAAAAGGAAGAACCATCTCCGCCAGGACGAGGCTCTTCAATGCTGATGCCGAGGTTAAACTCCTTTTTTTTGTTTAGGAACGCGTGCGCAACGTTGCTGCTAGTGATGCTGGGCTTTTCGTATCTTATCATATCTGACCTGGGTAACAGAAAATAAGACGTAAGAAAGGAACATGGAAACATGGGGGTGTCAACAAACAAGTCATGTGGTAGGTGTGGACGTTTCATTTGGAACGTGCACATGCATCAAAGGCATTGGTGGAGGGTGGCCCCCTATCGGTTGTGCAGGTTTTGCACAGCCAATGTCCACTTGTAGACTGAAGTAGTCTTGTAAGCATACGTCAAATGCTCATGAATTGTTAGCTCTCATAGTTTGCGTCTTCAACCCTATTTTGCATATTTTGCCCGTGGTCCTCAGCCAAACACAGTAGAGCTCGGAAAAGGAGCTTCCTCAGGCATCACTCGGTCACTTTCCGTCTTTCTTGCGCTGCAGTTTTTCTTATCTTGAAACCACCTCCGTGTTGTTAAGACACTGGCAGTCGGTCTGGCTGGCGCTCATTGGCTGTCCAACCTGAGCCAAGTGAGCCTTGTGAGATGCACGTCCGCTTTGATGAGGTGTGTGGCATAGCAAACGGAACCTAATAGCGATGGCCCCCACCCTAATAGCGATGGCCTCCACCCTAATAGCGATGGCCTGCACGCCAATCGTGATGGCCTCCAACATACTAGCGATGGCTTCCACCTTAGAAGCGGTGGCCTCCGACCTAATAGTGGATTCCCACATTTGGCGTTCTGAGGATTTTGCCTGGCAAACACTCCCGCTCCAGCTTTGACCTGAAGGCCCACTTCGACGATTCGATCTTGTACATGTGGCAACCTTATGCAACTTATCCAAGCTTGATACAAGGCACAGTTTCCTGTGCTCCTCTGATGCTGGAGCAGGAAGATTGGGACTTCTTTCAGTAGTATTGCTGCCCTTGGCTCAACAGAACCCTGACGTAGGTACAATGAATCACTTGTTTCGCATGATGGACATGAACCGGCTTGACTGGACCCCAACATAGTCCAATGTCAAACTGGGTAAATGGGTGAGTGTGGGGACGAATGAAGACAAGATTCCGAGTTCGGCAAACGGCATGCGTAGTAGTCAAAGCCTGCACTCGCAAAATGGGAGCAATAACCTTAAGAAATCAACCGTCACCCTTTAAGAACCGCATCTGCATCTGCAAATTAATCTGTAGGAACAAGAAGCTCTGGTCTACTACTCGGAGCAAGGACGCTACGAACGAAGCTCCTGGCCTCACTACTAGGAACAAAAGGACGCTATGAGTTCCGGGGCTCAAAGTTCATCTTCGGCCTCCTGGCTGACCTCGATGTGGAGCCCAATCTTGGCCGCAAACGTAACCTGATTCGGGTGGAATCCACAAGTGGGCTCGTCCAGAATAACTGCCAGGCCAAACTCAACGTGCACTTTCCAAACTTGCCACGTCACAGAAATGACGGCCACATACGCTACATATCCTTGAAAGTCGACAAGTGATGGAACAAGCATGAGAAACAGTAACAAGAAGCTACTAGGGCTCCTGGCCTCACTACTAGGAGCGATCGGACGCTACAAACGGGGCTCCTGGCATTGCTACTACGAGCATTCTTGCTCCGAAGTTTCGTGCCAGCGATCCAGCGTTTGCACATTGTCGCCATCGGTGCTGAATTTGGCCCAGTCACATGTGGTTGCAGCCACCGCTTCGTTGGATGATAGCACCACAGGTGCATGTTTTGGAGTTCTTTGAAAGCCATTGGTGCGTCTCCTCAGGGCCAAATACGCAACAAACAGTGCTTTTCTGTCGGCTGGACTGATCAAAGCGGCATCTTGCATTTGCTTTCGGACCACCGCCAAATTCTTGAGGAAGTCTGAGAAAGTTTGACAAGGCGCCTTGGGAAATCCTGTTTATTTTTGTGCATTACATTTTTTGCTCGTTTGTCCTGTTGTTTTGCCATCTGCTTTTGTTTCCCGAGGACGTGGCAGGTTCATGGCCACCCAAGTGCTTGCATGTGAAGCAGAAAGACGTGCCGCAGCTGCAAATCACGGTGGTGGCCTTCGCCTTCTCCGTGTTGTCGCTTCTTTCCTTGGCCACTTATGTGACTTCAATCGAATCAATTGAGAGCTTGGAGTGGAGAGTCGTGTCAATAAGTCATAATAAGTCCAATAACTAGTGTCCTTGCTCCGTTCGTAGCGATGCCCATTGTTCCTAGTAGCGTCCGATCGCTCCTCGTAAGGCCAGGAGCCCCGTTCGTAGCGTGTTTGCTCCGTTCGTCCAATAAGCATGTGGTCTGAAAGCCCAAGGCGCTTGGCGTGGCCAGGAAACGGCACGTCCGCAGCCGGGAGATGGACACCAAGCCTCGAGTTTTTCGACTTCTCCAGGCCGTAGGAAAGCGCTCAAACTTTAGCACGGGTCACGGGTCAGGGCAGGGCTCCAAACAATGAGAGTACTGGAAGAATCCGGCTCACTGAGGGCTCCACCAAGTTCTTGCTCATGTCCACCTTTCCACCAAACACAGAGGTACGACATTACGACAAATGATCCAGTGCGACATGCACAACTCTGGCCGAGTGGCAAATTTCAGAGTTTTGAGCTGCTCAAATCTGCTCTGCTCCTCAATGTCACATCCCCAAGGCAAAGATAGGCAAAGTGTCTCCAAACCAAAACACAATGAATGCACTTGTAGATTGCACCTTCATCCACCAAACGCCGCTCCAATCTCGACCAATCTTTGTTCTTGATCCAAGCTTCTGCACTGCCCATGCCAAAGACATGCGCCAGCATCTCTTCCGAGATTGGCAATTTGCAGTTGGGCTCTGGGCAAGCCACTCCTGCGACATCTCCCTCGTCTAGCCGCACCTGCGATTAGAGCCGGAGGACAAGGACAAGATGGAGAGCGCAAAAAAAGAAAATTGATCAAGTATTGTCCTTTAAGGATCTTTAAGGCGTCCAGTGACTTCAATGTCATTTCAATTTCTTGCCCACCTTGATGTGCATAGACAAGCAGTTGTCGCAAATCACATGCTTGCAAAGAAACAATCTGCAGGTGGACTCCATCGAGTCAACTTCATCAAAGCACACTATACCTGGAAACTGATGTGAAACTGCTGTGCGCTGCCACCATTCTTGCAGTCTTCCAATTTACCGTCCCCAATTAAAGGATAGCAGCGGAATATCTTCTGGCAAAAAACACTGTGGCGCGTTGTGACGTCTGCCATGTCTACCGCTGTATTTGTAGTTTAGTGTCAGTTTGGGGCCTCCTTCGCCCGGCACCACTAGAAGCTGTGCCTAGGTGCAAAGGTTGGCTACTGATCTGTGCACCACAGCTTCCTGACGGAGCCTCAGAATGCAATTCTGCAAACTGAAGTTCTTCCCTTCTGATGGGGATCCCTCCAGACTCTGCATTTCTTCCATGTTTCTTCATCTGAAGGTTTCGAGTTATCTTGAAGCAAAAGGCAATAGACAAAACAAAGAGCAAGAGGATGACAAACAAAAGGATGAAACAACGAGATCAATCTGATGAACCACATATTTGGAGGTCAGCAGCGTATCCTGCAGGTTGATCTCCCTCGTGTCTACGGCATTCGCCAATTGAAGATCCAAACCTCGCAGCCTTGGATTGGAAGGACACGAACGCCCGTGTTCTACGCGTTCGCACGAAGATCTTCACGAAGAGAGGCAACAAAAGAAAGGCGGTCACGCCGTTCGACGGTCGATGACGTCGGTTTTGCAGGCGGCCCTGCAGCATCCAAAGCATCTCTTGGAGATCTGCGGAACGCAGTGGCTGCTGCCTGGGGGGTGTGGAGGACCGAAGGGACGGAAGGGTCGGACAGAGTCGGACAACCGTCTGTAGCTTCTGTAATGCCCTTGTTCTCAGTAGCAATGGCCTCCAACCTACTAGCGATGGCCTCCAGCCAGAATCCACAGGATTTGACGTGCATCAACAGTGGTACGTCATTTTATATGGGCTTCATCTTTCACTATGTGCTCCTTGCAAACCTTTCTTGAAATCACATGTCATATGTAGGCCTCATGCTTGAAAACGAGGAAGGAACCCCATATGACTTCAAGCGGCTTCAATCTTAAGTCACTTAGTCCGCCACCTGCACATCGAATTCATTGCATCGGAGAAGAGCTTCTGCGGCATTCCGTGGCAAAAGCTGGGCCGAGTTGCTTGCCAACACCAAACCTTCCCAAGTCGCAGAGCCATCGGGGAATCCAAATATTTGGATCCCATGCGGGAAAAACGGTGGTTGTTAATGCATCCTCAACAGACCTAAAAAATCCTAAAACCTTGCACCTTAAAGCCGAGCGTTGTTGTTTTAACGGGCACGAGATTTCACGATGCGTTTTTCACGCATCGGTGACCAAGACCTTTCTCTCGTTGACCTTGCTGCAGCACTGACACAAGGTCATCAAGTCCAAGACCTCCCAAGTCTGCAGCCCAGCAGCCACAAAGTGCTTGCAACTCGCTGATCCTGTGTGCTTCCAACGTGCATTTTACCTTACTAGTAGTAACAAGGACGCTACTAGGAACAAGTGCATCGCTACTAGTAACAAGTGCCTTACTAGTAGTAACAAGAAGCTAGTAGAAACAAAATGCATCGCTAATAGTAACAAGTGCCTTACTAGTAGTAACAAGAAGCTAGAAGAAACAAGTGCATCGCTACTAGTAACAAGTGCCTTACTAGTAGTAACAAGAAGCTAGTAGAAACAAGTGCATCGCTACTAGTAACAAGTGCCTTACTAGTAGTAACAAGAAGCTAGTAGAAACAAGTGCATCGCTACTAGTGACAAGTGCCTGACTGGTAGTAACAAGAAGCCAGTAGAAACAAGTGCATCGCTACTAGTAACAAGTGCCTTACTAGTAGTAACAATAAGCTATTAGTTAATTTAGTTTAGTTGGATGGATTTCAAGTACCGTCTGGGCTCTGCCAAGACGCTGCTGATCAAGGAGCGACAACAGCTGCCCGGCATCTTCGTGAACCACCAGCTTTGGATGTCTGTTGTTTCCCTGCTCTGGCCTCAGTTGGTCAAATTCTTTCGATTCCTGATGTCTTCGGGCGTAAACTAGGGAAGACATGCCAAACAGTGTCTAAAGGTCTAAGGCCTAGAGGTGCAGAAGCAGAAGGTCTAGAAATCTAAACGCGTTGGGCTCCAAAGAAAGGTGATGGTGGTGACGGTGGTGAGGGTTGTGATGGTGATGGTGGTGGTGAGGTGATGATGGTGCCAGGGCCTGTGAGGTATATTTCATTGTGAAAGCCTTAAGATGTTGATAATTTTAGTAAAGAAACAGGAACAAATTGCATGGGGACCAGGGAGGTGAGAAGAAAAAAACGACGAGAAGCAGAATGATGGATGAAAGGATTACAGGCCTGGTGGAATGATTTCATGCAAATGGCGTGGGAAAGGGGTGGATCAGAAGATCAGTTTCACCGTGGATCAGTGTCACTATAGGAAGAGGTTTCTTATAGGGAGGCCAACGTGGAAATTAAGGTTTTTCCCTCAATTTGCTTCGAGCTTTTGGGTGGTCCGAATTATGTATTGGTTCTTTTCCTTTCACCAACGACCGAGAACATTGTTTTTCGGCCATTAGGTCAAGGTCAGCAGCTGAGCGAAAGTGGTTGGGATCACGCACCTAACGTGTGAGCCTCTAGTTTGTTCGCTGCTTTGTTCACTAATTTTCGTTGGACGCTGCGTTGTTGGTCCCGTGTCATTGGCCACACGGACCAGGCCACGCGGCAGAACTTGGCTGGGAAGTGGCAGGCATGTTCTGGATGTTTCTTACTTTGTGCAGGAGACCAGCAATAGGCTTACACTGTCACACGTGCGAAAGTTAACGCACCACCAGTTTGTAGTCACAACCTTTCATGCACCTGGCCAGACGCCTGCTTGCAGGCCCTTCTGAAAACGAACCACATGTCCAAAGGATTCCAAAGGTCATGAGGTCATGACTCACTTCACCTGCCGCGAAATCAGAGCATGCCGAAGACCATCACCATGTCCAAAAGTACTGTGCCTGCCACAAAATCTGCACATCGAAGTAAAGCCGCTCCGATCTCCTGTGCCTGCCACGAAAAGTCGTCATCATGTCCGAAAAGGGGCACGGCACTCGAGAAGAGCACCCGTGCCAGCCCACCAACTTCTGCCGGTGAATGAATGTACTGTAAATGGCAGCGACTCAGCCGGACACGCCAATGAGAAGCTCCGATCTCAATCCGGCCTTAACCCTTACCGTAAGAACCCCTAGTCTTACCACACCGTTTGGGGAAAAAGGCAGAAATCCAAGGAACACACAAAAACGAGAAAGAACGCTTTGCTTTTTTTCATCAGTTTTTCACACATGAAACAAAAGCTTTTGTGTTAGCTTAAAAGCCTTGGTAACAATGTTTGCTAGTAGAAACAAGTGCACCGCTACTAGGAACAAGTGCCTTACTAGTTTGATTCTCGCACGGTTCCTTTTCGCAGCAGCGAATCGACTCAAGGCGCCTGTTCAGCCAAATAGCAGCGATGGTGCATCAACTGTACGCAATACACCCTGGCTACAATCGGTGAAATTCACACCCGTCTTATCTACAGGTGTGTTGCGGGCTTCGCAGTTCAAAAACTATACAAAGTCAGCCAAGCAAACTCGATTCCCCGTGGGGCTGTAAACCATGCCTTTCCATGCTGAATTCTCAAAACAAGTCAGGTGAGACTTCTTCATCTTCCTTCTTGGCTCCCTTCTCGCATGTGCCACTGTTCTCGACATTGACAAGTCCACTTTCCAGTGTCTTGAGGAGGTAGTCTGGCTTCATGCTCTTGGTCAACGGGTCTGCCAATTGCTTCGACGTCTCAATCCACCTCAGGTGGTCACCATAGGGACTGTAGATCTCCGATGTCTTCTCGCCATTCACAGTCCACACTCCTTGCCTCAATGCAGCAAGTTCAATGCCCAACCTTTTATCCTGCACTTTCCTGGGAACCTCAGACAATAAGTGGTCTGATAGACTTCTGCAATCGGTGTAGTAGACGTGCGCCATTCGCCTCTGAGTTTCCTCGTGCCAGTTCTTGAAGTCGTCAATGTCGTCCGGCCAACTCACAAATCAGGCACCGTAGGCGATCTCCATGCTCGACAGCAGTTTGCAGAGCATATGCTTCTGCTTGCAACGTAGCACGACACACCCTTTTGAGGGTGGTTGAACCAAAGCTGATCAAATGCATCTTGTGACTGCCTTCCTTGAGGCTGCTCGCATTCGTGATGTAGTGAATGCGACCTTGCTGACTTTTGAAGCCCTCTTCATTTGCGAAACTTGCGTTGCTAAATGTCACAACTGCCAAATCGCTCCAGTCAATCCAATCACTCTTTAAGGTGATCTGCAAGTCACTTCCTTGAAGTGCCAATTCAACAACCTTGTTGGCGTTCTTCAAGTCATGTACTGTCGCCTTCGCGCTGCATGCGCGCTGCAGCTCATTCACACGGTAACAAAGGTCTGGTCTTCCATAGCGTGCAACCCAAGCCAAGCTACCAACAACGCTCCTGAGGCTTGTCAACTCTTTTTCTGTCACCTTTTCCGACAGCTTCCGATGCTTGTCGATTTCGATCGGCTTCACTGTTCTGCAGTTCTCACTTGTAGAAATGCTCACGGAGTAGTCTTCATGCTGTACGAACCGCCGTCCGCAGTATCGGAATCTGCCTGACTCGGTTTTGCCAATCGTGAACCTTTTGAGGATGCCATCAATTGTCTTCTTGCCTTCATCAAGGTAGCAATGCAACAAATCGTCGATATGTGTCGCGATCATCCCAATCAACTTTCCCTTGGGATTGTGCAAGAAGTACAACGCAGGTGTGATGTGACTGCATTTCAACCCGGCACTGGTGATCTCACCATTCATCCTCAAGTAAAAGCCTCTGCCTGCGTCGATCGTGCCATAGATCGGAAGGCGTGCAACCAACATTGCATCCGGTGGAACATCCGGACTTGGAATTCCACCACGTGGCTGTTTGAGCAACAGCAACCGCGTCATCGGTTGACTCTGGAAATACGCTGAAGAAACATCTGCCGCGTGCAGGGTCACGCGATGGCTTGCAGCGAAGCTTGCGATCAACATGTGTCCTTCGGTCTCGGCCGTTGGACTGTCGCAGCGAATGCCCTGTGCACCACGGCTCACCAGCTCGTGGTTTCCACAAGCGACTAAACGAGATCTGTTTTCAGGCTGATGTTCTGGCGCGCCTGTCAAATGGGCCTGCTTATCCACATCCACCCATTGCATGGGGATGGGAACATGCCCCTCCTGAAGCAACTCTTCCAACTCCTTGCCCCGAATGGGCATGGCGGCGTTGAAGCTCTTGTACTTGCTCCACTCTGCCAGCCTGGAGCCAGAATGAGTTTCTGCATCTCAGGGGTGCAGCGCTCATACTGCAACGTCCTTGGCACCTTGCCAGCTTGCGTCTCGCTGTCCTCTCCGAAGCGCTGAGCAACGAGTGCTCGGAACTCTGCAGTGTCATTTCCAGCGTCGTCGAAGGCGGCCATGGCGACTAACGGGTGTCTTACCCGCGAGAAAACGGTGAAACCTGTCCACGCGCGAGAGTCAACGTTATCCATGCCCGGCATGGACTCGCTGGTCGCTCGACTGCCGTCTTCATAGACTTTCCTGGTCACGCGTCTTCCTCCGAATCCTTCCGGAACATCTCCGTCATACAGCGGATGGAAGTCATGGAATCTCCTCTTGTTGTGAACACGAATTGCATGACTCTCAGAGATTCTCCAATGGTCTTCATTGTCAACCATTGCAAGCATGACCTCATCGTCACCGACAATGCCTCCGGGGGTCATCGGAACTGCACTTGCGCTTGCACTTGCGCTTGCGGATGATCGGGCAGCCTTGCCCGTCTTATCTTCTGCTTGTGCTTCTCTCTTGTGTCCCTTCTTAGGGCTTGCCTCTTCGTCCATCATTCGGATATACTTCTGCTGTCCCAATGTCACTGCTTCTGGGAAAACCGGGATGTTGTTCAAAATGGAGTAGGCCAAAGATTCACTCTCATTGGCTGATCTGAGTTTTCCAGCAGCACACAAAACAGGAACACCTTCATGTAGCAACCAGATGCCATTATGCGGGTCAACGCCAATCGCACGCGAAGCAGTGGACCACACGGTTCCACCTTGCTGGGTGTCACGACGGTAGACCACGAGGTCTCCAACCACAAATGACTTCTTGTTCTGGACTGCTGCATTCCTGGTCAATGCTCTTGCAACACGGGAACTTTTGTGCAGCCATGCGGGATGCATGACACAAATGATATCTTGCTGCAGGATCAAGCTTGTTCTCCAAGATGCCTAAGTTTCCTGCTTCATCCATGTCTGTCACAGATCCTGGAACTCTCGGGTTCCTTCCCAGGACCCATTGTGCTGGAGAATAGCCTTGGACTCTCTGCATGTGGTTCTTCACGGAAGTGCCATTCATGCAAGCATGTCTCAAATGCATCACGGCCTACGGCTTCCATGTCATGGATGGTCTTCCTGAGAATTGCCTTCAAGATACCTTGGTGCCTTTCAACCTTGCCAATGGCTGACGGTGTCTCCAATGGTGCATAGAAGATCTCGACACCGTGCGAAGCGAACAGCTTGGACACCTCACCTCGGTTGTGGACACCTCTATCCATGATTGCAGCCTTTGGAAAACCTGCCCAACTGATCCATCTACGAAGAATGGCTTGTGCACAGGCCTCTGACGTTGGCATACCTCCACCTTCTTTGACAACCTCTGACAAATGGAATCCTGTCGAAATATCCAGCATTGTGAGAATGCTGTACTTGTTTCCTGCGTAGTCCTTCATTTCTGTGACGTCAAGGCCAAGCACGGCATTGAACTCATACTGGAAATTACTGTTTCCTACCGGATGGTCACGGGGACGTGGTGCAGTGTCTTCGCATGACTGACAACGGACAAGACGTGCGGCTTCGATCAACTCCTTGCTTGCCTTACCTGCCTTTAAAATGTTCTTCAAAGTTGACGGTGCAGGATGTCCGAACTGCCGATGCAAGCGACGGATTGCAATGCGGGTCCTCTGGGGGAGAGCACGCCACAACTGCCTTCGTTTCTGTTCCGTCATGTCGGCTCCGGGCAATGCAAGTTGATCTAACATGAGTTCTTCCTGTTCTCTTGCGGACAACGGTTTCCCATCGTCTTGCTTGACCTCCT
The DNA here is from genome assembly GCA_963970005.1 of Durusdinium trenchii. Taxonomy (NCBI): domain Eukaryota; class Dinophyceae; order Suessiales; family Symbiodiniaceae; genus Durusdinium; species Durusdinium trenchii. Next base: position 45,049 of record CAXAMN010010247.1, read on the forward strand.
GGGGAACTCCTTCAATATCACTGTCGTCAATTTCAGAGATGTCTTCAAGTTCGTCTGCAACAAAACATGTCCGTGCAAAATGCTCCAAAAAAGTTTCTTCCGACAAGGTATTCAACATCTCTAGGAGTCTTGCTGATTTCGCGTCTTCAAAACACTTTGGAGTCATGTTCTCTCCGCACCAACCTTCCAGCGCCTCCAAGAGCTTGGGGCTTTGCGGGCCAGCCAGCTCGAGGAGTGGTGTGAAGAGTAGAAGGTTGCATCCATACATGTCAACTTCCATGAGCATGTCAGGCCAAATCCTCCTAGGGTCCATGTTCTCCAAAAACAAAACTACCAAACCAGGGATCCTGTTCGAGATGTGCTTGATGACCTCTTTGCGGGTCTTTCCCCAACTTGGTCCTACATTGAATACCTTTGCACTCTGGGGTGCATTTGTCAGCAAGTCATCCTTGACAATGGCCATGTGTTGCACACTCAACGGATTGTTCGAGACGAGTGCATGCAAGACCGAATCGTTCTCTTGCAAAGTCTGCAGGCCAGTGACGAACGCTTGTTTTTCTCCCTTGTTCATAGTCCGATGGTCCAGAGCTACGAAAGCGTGACCTTCGCTATCGGAACTCAGCTCGATCTCTCCCTGAAAGCGGCTCAGGATGAACTTGTCTCGGTCGAGCACCTCACGTGAACTGGTCGGACGATCCGGAGTGCTTTGTGTGCTCATGTTAATTAGATCATCGTCTGACAACTCCTCCTTGGGTGCGTTCGACGGGTCAATTGCTGCGCAACCAAGAAACGGTTCGACAAGCTCTGCATCACGTGGCTCTTCCATGCTTTCCTCCTTGGGGATCTCGGTTGCTGGCTCTACGGGCTCTGCCGTGCTCGTTGATTCTGCCTTGATACGTTTTGCTGGTCCTCCGCCTGAATCACCGCCATCGCTTCCTCCGTCACCAGGCGGGTCCTGGCCGTCCTAATCATCGTCATCATTCTGTCCGTCACACCTCCTGGGGCTTCCTCTTCTTCGACTTCCTCCAATTCCACGGGCTTGGTAAATGGAGGTGAGAAGATCAAGATCCTTCCTCTGGAATACCAGTCAAGCTCAAGTGGCTGATTCTCCAAACTGGCCCTCAGCAAAGTCATCTCCCATTGACCCTCGATGTGCTCGAAGCTGGTTACCTGCCAACCATCTTCTTTCATGTAGTCGGTGTAATACGCTCTTCCAGGCTTGGAGCTGTGCTTCCCGTGATCATAGCTCTCGTGCTGAAGGACGATCTTCACATTGAGCTCGTGGTTGGACATGGCAATCTCTTTGGACGTAAGAGATGTGGATCCGGGGAAAAAGGGCCCCACCCAGCGAAGCGCTGAGCGAGATGCCTTCATCCCGATGTCTGGCACCGAATCCCAAATTCGGTCAAGCAGTTCAAGCGGCATGTGCTCGAGGTTCACTCGGCGATTCCACGGTCCATCGCCTTCCACCGTGGGGAATTCGAGATGCGATGGCCATGCAGCCGTGGCTCTTGGAAAATGCGATGCTCCCGGGTGCTCTGAAGAGGTTGCATATCGACGCTCCTGCCAGGTCGACCGTTCCGACTCTCGACTGGCTCCCCGGCCGGATCCATAGCGATGCCATCTGGGTGGCGGTCCTTCCGGTTCCCTTGGTCGCACCTGTGGTGGCGTTGGGATGCGACCAAAGGATGGCGATCTCCTCCTCGATGAGCTTCGGCTTCTTCCACGACGATACTCTCTGCTGTCATCACGCCTTCTTCGACGATGGCGCTCTCTGCTGTCCGATCGTCCTCGCCGATATCGGTCTCTTGACCTTGATCTCCTTCTCTCACGCTCTTGCATCTGCTTCACTTGCTGTGTCAACAATTCAACGGTCTGCAACAAGGCCTGTGTTGCAACATCAGGCTGACTCGTAGGCACTGATTCACTCCTTGGCTCTGCTGGCTTCGAGGTCTCGGCCTTTTCACGACGACGAATTTCAGCATCTTCATTGTAGCGGTTCTCATCTGCATCTCGTGCTGGTGCCTCGGGCGCCGATGCCTTTGGCGTTGAAGCTGCAACAGGTGGAGCTGGTGATGCTGACCTCACTGATCCTGGTCCTCTGTGGGACACGGTGGCTGATCCTTTTGGCATAGGTGCTGATGCTTTTGCTGGGCTTGCCTTCACTACTGCAGGGCGTATGATGGGAGGCTTCTTTGGGCACGGTGGTGGTGGCAACACGCGAGTGTCAACGGGGGCTTGAGTCCTCCTCTCAGTCTCGTCCTCGGCCTCGATCTCAGAGTCAAACACAACTTGACGCACCTGGTTATACGACGGTGCGGTCTTCTGGGCGAACTGCTTCAAGACATAGTCCCTTGACCTCATGGCTGCTTCCAAAGCATCGCGTGACTCATGCTTGCACATCACGCATTTGCCCTTGCAAGATCCACTCATCTGGCTCCATGACTCTGCCTGATTGGAGTGGGTCAAAGTCAAGTGGCATCCGGAGCAAAGCTTCTGGAATGCGGTTGCAAAGGATACCGATCTATGTCGGTTTCGCCTGCAATAGGCCACAACTGCCAACTGCTGCCCCTTTTCGTGGCTCTCCTTGAGGTGATGGAGCACGTAGTGTAATGCTTCCATCGTCTTTTCACTTCCAACCATGCCACGAATGATCTCCGGGTGGCTGCCTATGTGGGCCCGCAGCTGCGGGTTATGCTGGGGATCCCCAAATCCCATGCAATCTACCACAAGTAGCCGCCTGCCAGGATCAAATTTTGACAATATGGGCCCAAGGGTAACCATATTTTTGCACCTGTCGAAACTGGCAATCTGCCCATGGAACTCTTTTCCACAGGTCAAAATATGCACGCAAGAAGCATCATCAAGCGTGAAAGTGCCTCTCGCCGGGCGTTCCTCGTCTGCCATGAACGCTGTGAGCTGATCGGTGGGGCGGATGTTGAAGTTCATACCAAACTCTGTGTTCTTGAGTTCACGGAGTTGCTTGGGGAGTCTTTTGGACTTCAAACTCTTGAGACCTTCTGAGAGGTTCACGCATAGGAGTCCTGAGTTCCTAGCCCTACACAGTTCAAGCTCTTCGTTGCCTACATGGCACTTGGCATCTCCCATGGATTTCGTGAAATGCAATGCAGCTTGAGCATGCTGTGACAAAAGCAATGGAATCTTTCCATCGACGACGTGCGTTTCCATGACTCCCGGAAGTTTCGTCTCGGGGTCCAAAAAGGTCAATGCGAACGGAATCCGACACTTGCCCAAAGTTTTGGTGTCACCGGCGAGTCCTCGAAATGCTTTTGAGTCACCCTGCAAGTCCGCTACATCATACCCAAGACGTGCATACTTGTCTTTGGCGTTTTGGATCCATGCTTGTCCACAAACAGTTGCATTACATCCTTCGTCCAACACAGCCCAGACTCCAGGGTCTTCCATGATGTCAACAAGACGAAGTGTGTTTTCGATCGTGGCTTCGTTGAGATCCGACAAAAATCCCATGAAGCAAGTCTGCGGACTGGCCGCTCTGACGCACTCCACGGCATTGGCAAGGATCTCAAACAGGACGCCAATCCTCACGGGCTCTCCTAACTCCAGTTCACTCTCAACATCCTGTCTGAACATTTCCATGATCTCTAGTGTTCCTTCGGGTGTCATGCAGGAATTGTTGATCTCATGTTCAATCACTGATACAGTCGTGTCGAATGCATTGGAACGCATGCTTGCTACGCTCTTTGCCATTGCCTCTCTCTTGCGCGCCTCTTCTCGGGTGATCTCGTCGACAATGGTTCCACACAACTTGCAGTACAAACGAGATGTGGTCTTTGAGCTGCCTCGCCGATCCGTGACTTCATGTTTGCACCGTGTGGGATCGGTGACGGGCTTGCTCTCTTTCTTCTTCTTCTCACTCTTTCCACAGTCAAGGCATGTCTTGTTTTCAACATAGGCATTTGAACCTTGAAACGTGAATCTGGTGCAACAGCGGCAGGGTACCTCCAGTGGGGGATTTGGTGGTTTCCCTTTTGCACTCTTGTCTCCGGCACGTCGGACTGCCTCCTCGGGCATGTCTGTCAAGGGATGCTCTCTCAAGGTCACGTCTCCACTCGGACTGACTTCGTAGTATGTGGTCACCCATGTCAGGAAATCTGCCAAGCAACGCGAAGGGTGCGAAATGCCTGATCCCCATTGGTAGTATCCAGGGTACTTGAACAACACTTCATGGTATGTCAAACCTTGGTGCTGACCAAACACAAAGACACTCTGTGAACCTTCAGGCAAAAGGTCTTGCTCCATGTCTCTATTCCTACGCATGGACGGCGGGGACCTTTGCGGCGACCGACGGACTTTTGGCTCGACCATCGAAAAGCTAGATGGCGGACTGCTAGTCACTCCTGACGACATGGATGCACGATCTGACGGTTCAAACTCCAGCTTCTTCTTTGGGGACATCTTGTATGCCATGTAGCACGTGCCGCTATCAGCGGTCTGGCCACTGACATCAACACACATGTACTCATCTTCAACAGAAGACTCATCATCACTTAATGCGAAGTAGGCTGTGGCTTTGCTCGTTGACGACGTTCCTCCGGGGGACTTGTCGTTCTGCTTGGGGAACTTGCAGGCAGGGTCTCCTGCCCAATGACCTTTTCCACCACAACGCAAGCATTTGGACACTGCCTTCAACTTTGCTAGACGTGCGATTCTGTCTTGCACGCTCAACTGTGTCCTGAACACATACTTGCCTTTTCCTTTGCCTTTACCACCTTTCTTTCCTGATCCTTTGCCTTTGCCTTTGCTCTTGCCTTTCAACTGGTCAGTCACGACAAAGGCCATCATCTGGTGCTGAGCTGCACTGCCCAGTTCTTCTGAGACATCATTCTCTTCATCATCACATTCTCCCATTGCCATCAACTTCATGTTCTTCGTCTTCTGGTTCTTCATCTTCTGCTGCGACATAAGCTTCATGCTCATAGTCGTCCTCTGCTTCTGGTTCATAGGACTCTTCATAATCCCATGAGTCGTCTTCAACGATGTACGCGGATCTCTGCCAACCGCGTCCTTTTCCTCCTTTGTAGGAAGACTTGCTTGAGAACTTGCCTCCGCCTTTCTGCCTCCGGGGGCTTGCGTTGCCAAAAGCGGACCAGCTGCGCAAGTGAATCTGTCCATGGAATTCAAGCAAGAATTTGGCGTAGACATCAAAAGTTTGGTTGTCGCCTGCAGCTGTCTTGATCATGAGCTGTTCTGTCTTGCTCAAACCAGAGCCTTCCAGAAGTAGCTCACCACGCATGGGGTCTGAGAGACTTACCCCATCATCCATCTCCAAAAGCTTCCTCCACCAACGACGTCTTCGTGAGATATAGCTAGTCATGCTTTCTGTCGATTGGCGAGACAAGGGACCATGGGGGAGTTGACCCACTCTGAACAACTCACGTGCTTCTTGTTGTCGAAGTGGAAAAACTTGTGCACGGATACGCGAAATCAACTCATCGATGCCAGTTGGAGTCAACAGCTTCTCCAATCCCATGTCTTGAGCTGCAAGGTATGCGTCACCTCGCAGGCCTTCCAACACTTTGTGAACAAGTGTTGCATACTCTGCTCCATCATCGTCCAGTCCGGCAGTGCTCAGAGCTGGTTCTTCTTCGTCTTCTACGATCACAGTCTTCGGGGTTCCAAAGGCTTCAAATCGTACGTCCTCATCTTCTGATACATCCTCAGCCTCGGTCGCATGAGTCGGCCTCCTCTGAGAACGTTCTGGTGTGGCTGATTGGCTTCCATAGCTCGAATAGGTCTTCTCTGACTTCTTCTTCGCATGTTTCTGCTTGTACAAAGCAACGCGGACCTTGGTGCGAAACTCCCATTCGAAGAAACCATTTGGATTGCCACTGTAGATATATGATCCGCTCTTCGTCTCCTGCGGTCCTGAGATACTTCCTCCATGGGATTTGTACCGCAGGCCAGCCAGCGACATCGCAACTCAACAAAGTTTCGCAAAGCACTGGAATTACAACGGTTCAACGGGTTCAACGGATTGCGCGCAGGGTCACGCAATTGGGTTCAACGGTTGGATCCAGCGAGTCTCCCCGGGTGAGTCAGATCCTGAGGGTGCCCCTTCAGAACCTGCTCCGCTACCAGTTTGATTCTCGCACGGTTCCTTTTCGCAGCAGCGAATCGACTCAAGGCGCCTGTTCAGCCAAATAGCAGCGATGGTGCATCAACTGTACGCAATACACCCTGGCTACAATCGGTGAAATTCACACTAGTAGTAACAAGAAGCTAGTAGGAACAAACGCTTTTGTGTTCCGAGTTCTTGCGCTTCACTCTGGGATGGTCAGGACAAGGTTCGGTGCTGGGCTCATTTGACCGAGTGCTCCGGCCAAACATTCACGCAGTGCTTGCCGCGTCGCAGGGACCTTCCTGAGGTTTGAGGACATTGAATCCGCAACTCATGTTGTTTGCAACTAAGGACTCATGCAAATTAGCTGCAAAGCCATCACTATTAGGTTGAAGGCCATCACTACTAGGGTGGAGGCCATTGCTATTAGGTTGGAGGATGTTGGAGGCCAAGTGGCAATAAACCCTGCCATTTGCCCCACTCGCCGGCCAAAAGGCTGGCACAAGTCACATGGCCGCTCCTCAAAGCAACCTGGCAAACCCTCATTCAGTCCCAGCCTGTTCTGTACCACCCTCCTTGATTCCAAAACGAAAGCAATTGGAATGTGTTGGAACTATATATAGATAGATTCAGTAAGAGTCGACTCCAGCCAGTTGAGGCACCAGATCATGTGAGATCAAGCAATTTTGGTTCAACATCCGAGCTCTGACACCACCGGAGCCGCCTCGCAAGGTGAATCTCCATGGGCATCTTCCGCCCACAACGCCTCCTCGACTGCCTCCAGAAAAAGCCAGCACGAAGCGCTGAGACGCAGTGAGATGATCGCCGTCTTTTCTGGACCAAAGTGGACACAAAGCATCACATTGATTGACATTTGAGATCCCAGATCCAGATGATGTGATGATTTGATTTCAGAGGAGCCTCTTCCACGTGTTCGACAGCTCCAAGTGCAGCAGACTGACTTCGGAGCAATATTTGCACTTCCTGACCGCTGGCTACTTAGTCATGCCCCTTCACGGGCCCCATCAAATTTATTTATGGTGATCAAGCATGATCCAGCAACATGCCAAAGAGACAGTTGGAGTATGTTAGATTCCTTCCATCCATGGCGCCTAGTGACTTTATGCATTGATGGAGTGACACATCACCTGTTGGATGCTGTTTCTCCTGGACCACTGCAGAGGAACCCGAGCTGGCAGCGCAGTGCAGTGGAGTTTGTCCGAAGGCGTTGACCACGTAGAGCCTAAAGAGAATCATCTTGCCGTTCAAAACGTCAAGCAAGACTTGAGCCCAAATCCCCAAACATACTTACCATATACCATCAATATTGCTATAATAAACGCTATAATACATATAATATTATAGATACATATTTACGTAACATTTATAATAGTTATATATATATATATCACAATCTACTTGAAGACTTTGGGAAACGATGAGCACTTTGATCTTCTCATTTCGGAGCTGCAACGAGCGCATCCAAGTGTCTGTCCAAAGGGCAGCCGGCCACTTCCGAGCAACTCCCGCAGCAACCGAGCGCGCCGTTCATCAGTGAGCTCCTATGCCGCACAAAGAGCCAGTTCGTTTCAAGGACTGAAAAACAATACGAAACAAAGGTGAATTGAAAGGACCTCATTTTGAATCCATGCAAGTTTTTTCAGGTAAATACTTCCTGCAGTTAAATTCCCAGATCCCTCTCCGGCAGAGTTCGTCTCTGACCACCCCAGCTCAAACAGCGCTGCGCTGCAGCAGAAGCACCTCCTGTGCCTGCGGGAAGTAAGTGCTTGCAATATCTTGCAATGCATTTTGAACGTGTGCCAAATTCGGAATGCCTCGCAAGAATGCTCGTTGCCTAAACAACTTCAAAGCGGGGGGCTCTTCTTCACTTGCTACGAATAAATACCGCGATGAATTTCCACTACTGGAACTCTCTTGATTTTGCAGTCAACTGATTGGTTTTAACATTTCAAAACCTGCAAACTCTCCGCCTCACAAAACTTGAGGCATAGGTGGAGCAACACTAGCTGGGGAAATGACCAGCGACGGCAAATCAAACATGACGTAAAGTAGAAGCAACGAGGCACAAAAAAATCAGCACGTGTTTCGAGCGCATGGATTTTGTCAGGATAACCCTCTACGTCATTCACATGGAAGTGGACGGCCATCTGTTTGTACAGAAAAACATTGTCTTCCAGGCCCGTTTTCAACAGCCTTATCGGACATTATTGCCAAACAGAGACATCAATTATAGGGATGGTCCGTTGCCAAGAGCAGCCAGGAACAAACAAAGGGATAGATTGAGGGTAGGTCTTGAGGTCTTGGGTTTGGGAGCTCCCTTTGGTTGGAGGCCATCGCTACTAGGATGGAGGCCATCGCTAGCCGCTAGTATGAACCACGTCCCGGTTTCCAAGGCCAGCGATGTGTTTTTGTGGTGCGTGCACATGTGTGAGTTGATATATATATATATATATTATAAGAGGGATGCCAATGGTTGATTCCACGCAGCCCCACCAACTCACGTGTGTGGTTCAAACATTGAACGGGTCTGAGGCCGAGGATAGTCCACGATTTTATATATATAGACTGTATGTAAAACCAACGAAGCCAAGGAAAACAGATTCAGACATATGCAATAGGCAACACATGACACTCTGAATATGTTGTGTCATTGAAACAACTGAAAGTCCGCACCCCTTTTCATGACAAACTCGAAAAATACGTGTAGTCCATTTGCCGCAGGTTGGAGGCCGCTATGAGGTAGATAAGGTGGATCTGATAGGTTCAGGTCTAGGTCATGAGGTCTTGGGTGCGGGAGCTCCCCAACTCCTGCGGCGGTGCAAGCAGAGTGAAACGACGGCCTTCTCCAAACCTCTCTCCACGAGCCAAATAGTGGATGGCCATTTCCCCGGCATCCTCATCCTCGTAACCTGCATCAACGACCACTGCTTCGCAGTAACCTCTTCAAACAGCGCACGCTAGTAGCTGCAACTGCCTAGCCGGTAGCTGCTCTTTTGAATTGTGAGTTTCGACGTGGAACAACTCCGACTTCGCTTCGCTCGAGCTCAAGTCAACGCGCAAAACCTTGCACCAAAGTAGATTGCCAGGATGCTGAAAAAGAGTGAGGCTCGGCTTATGGAAGTTCGTGATGTTGGAGAAAGTGACGTGTGTCCTAACAAACGGAAAATTGTTTGTGGCACTCAGGGACAAACATGCAGGGAACATTGATCAACCATTTCCCATCAGCTTTACCAAAGTGAGTGTCTTCTTGAAGTCTTTGTAAGTTCGTTGGGCTTTCACTCAGTTTTGCTTGATTGTATATCCTCGATCTGAAACAGGAGAGGTCGGCGATTCATCTTCAGGAACTCCTGACAGGTGCACAGGAAGCTGTCCGGCAGGATCCGCAGCAACTGTTACATTTCGCAGTCCCCGCCTGCACAGCAAGAGCAGCGCAGCTGGCAGTGCATGAAGGTCATGAAGATGCATCTGTACATCCGCCACCTTTCTGTTCAGTTCAGTTCTTTCATGTTCTTTCCTAAACGTCTAGGAGTCTAGAAGAGTCTAGGAACTCTTTTTCAACCGTCCTGTCTGCCCACTCTTTCTCAATCTTTCTCCCCAAAACAGGGAATCTCCGCAAGAATCTGAGCACTTCTGCATCCTTGCTACATCTTGCTACTAGCTCAAGTGCAAAAAAAAAACTAGCCAACCAGACCTTCCCCCACAACAGCCGCTAGGGTCAGCACAAACCATGAAAGCGTCGCTCGCGGAAGTCCAAAAGCAAGTCAGCAATAGATCCGTCTCCCAAGATCAGTGCTTCTCTCCTCGAACATGTCCAAACCGTCGAACAACTGAGATGACAACCCCCTTTGAGTATCCTTGATGACAACCGGTGATGCGTTTGGTTTCAAGTCTTGGTTGTCCAGGCGCAGCATACGTTGCGCCCGACGCACACGGGGCGTGTGCCGTCGTCTGGGAGCCGTCGGAGGTGGATCTGGTCTCTCTGGTCTTTCTCTCGAGCAGTTCTCGAGGCAAGTCGTGCAAGCGGAAGACCATGCACAGCCTGGGAGACGAAGCATGGTCGAACTCCCACATGACCAAGACGACCAAATACGACCATCAATCACACCAAGACACAACAAAGGCAGGACATCGGCACCACCACCAGCAAAGACATGGAGATCACAAACTGCTGGTCCAGATTCTCACAATTGCCGCTTAAAATCCTGAGCATCGGCAGGTGTGATGTCATTCTCCTTTCAGAAACCAACGTTGGGCCCCAGCATTGCAGAATTGTGCGGCCAAGCTGCAGCAAGCAAATGGAACATATGAATAGACCAGTGAAGGTGAGGCAAGACCCCCCTATTGCGGTCGGAACCGGTGCCTCTCCTCAGCCAAGGGCCAAGTGAAAAAAACGTCTGTGACCTGCCCTGGCTAGGGTCTCCTGGGCTCGCTACTAGGAGCAAGGCCGCTACTAGGAGCTCGCCTCTTCTTGTTGGCCCATTTCTACGATGCCGAACCCTTTTCCGCCAGCCCGGACACTTTTGCACGCTGTTTCCGCCAGCCTACGTCCTGACACACACATCACTCCTCACAAGTAATTTCAAGATGCTTCGCCCACACCCCTTCCACCAAGCTGCTGCCAGCATGAAAAACGCAGCACCAACAGCAAGAAAGTCCAGCAACAATTCCGGGAAACGCAGCTGCCCACGACACCTGGAGGAATAGCACCCACACACCTCTTCTTCAACAATCTGTGCCCTCTTCAAACTACTAGAGATGGCCTCCAACCTAATAGCGATGGCCTCCAACCTAGAAGCATCTGTGCCCTCTTCAAACTTGTGTGCAAAAATGAACTGCTCCCCACATCAAACGGGAACAGCCGTGATTTTCTCTCACTGTGCTGTCATGCTGTCATGTCCTGTGTTCTGACCTCCCCAGAGTGGAGTCGTTTCAGCTAGTGGGGCATTGATGCTTCTAGGTCCCAGGATGAACCGCGGCGGAACCCTTCAACCAACTGAACGCAGTTGAGCTGCTGGATCGGCAAGGTCCGAGGGGTCCACGAGGTGTGTTTGAACTTTGGGGGATATGGTGAGATCACTGCCCCACCCCCACCCCCAAGAAACTAGCGGTTCCAATCAGCGTTCGATGTGGTTGAAACTGCGTTCGAACCAAGCGTTCGGCCCATGAGTGGAGTCGACGGACGGACTCGGAAAAAATCCACCGCTCTCATTTGACCGCTGAACTTCCAAGGCCTCGTCACATTGTGGTGTGCCAACGGTATATGGGTTCGAAGTCGCGTAAGGAATGCATAGGTAAACGCCTCAGCTCCGCGAGGTACGCGACGCTGGCATTAGCCATGGCTTCCATCCTAATAGCGATGGCCTAGCCAGGAAACCTAATATCAATGGCCTCCAACCTACTAAGCAATGGCCTCAAACCTAGGAGCGATGGCCTCCGACCTAATAGCAGAAGTGATGGCCTCCGACCTATTAGCGATGGCCTCCAACCAAAAGAGCGCCCCCCGTTCTTGCCTTCAACGAGTCGACATGAGTCAACCATCCACTGATTGCAAAACAGTCCGTTGTGCCCATCAAACACTCTAAACGAGAAGGCCATGCACTTGGGCACTTCTGGTCGTTCTGCCCGCCATTGGCCCAAGGTGCCAATGCAAAGGCACCCGGCCATACAAACAGATGCAATGAAGCGAGTACATCGACCTAAGCAACACCCCCATCGGCTCCATGCCACCCTAGCAATGGCCTCCAAGCTACGTAGTGATGGCCTGTTTTCATCGGGAAGTTTGCAGCAGTTTCTTCTTTTTCAGAATAGGTCTCAGCCACTGGCGCTCACAATCACAGTTGCATCTGCAGGCAGCAGCGTTTCCCATGACTCAGAGATGCGAAAACCCCACCTCTCTGAGTTTACATATTTCCAAAGCAAACACGAACAGAACCAGAATTGTACAGGACGGGTGGGCACTAGAATTGTATCATGACTGTATCATGTCTCATGCCATGCCATGTGATTCGGAACTCCAGTTGAGTTCCAGTCAACTTGTCACAGGGAGAGTCGACTGTGCGATCGCATCATCAAATCACTTTCAGAGTGCACTCATTTGCAGGAATCAGGTTACATACATGTACGGCTCCTGGTTGGCTCCTGGTTTTGCATCATTGCGCACGCAACTTGAACACCTTGACGGTGACTCCTTCTTCTGAACCTTTCCTGTACAACGAAAGTCTTTGGCCTGTTTCCAACCACAGGCTGCTCATCGTCACATCTTGGAGTGTTGCGCAGTTCTGCGAAACACCTCTTGCCATATCTGTAAACATGAGCAACACAGATCGCATCCCTATGCGCTCTCACGCCTCGCATTTGCGAAAAGGCTCTATGACTAAATCTCATGACTAATCTCATGCTAATCACCTTGGGCCACCAGCAATTGAATCTGTGGATCTGATTTGCGTCTGGCCCTGTCACCCGACTCTGTCGCCATAGCATCGAAGGTTTCCTGCGAACGACGCGGTGCGACCAAGACTCGTCGGAACGCGTGGTCCGACCAACACTCGTCGGAGCAGGGCTGGTCCTTGAATGCTTCAGGCGTAAAAAGTCTCAATGCCTTGTGGAACTCCCTGTACCGGTATGTCCCCGGTGTGAGGCATTGTTCCACCTGCACACGTCCAAAGAGTTTTCCTTCTTTAGCACTTGGCCATTGTATTTGCAGGCGCTCCTTCTGTATTTTTTGGGTTTCTGCACTGCAAAGCTGTTGGTTTTGTTGCTAATTTTGTCCTGAGATGCACTGATCACGGCCACTCACTGATTTTGTGCCTCTTCGAAAACTAATTTGCCGTCGTGATTCCGGTCCATGACCTTCGCACCGGTCGTGAGCTCAAGTGCCCACATAAGGCACATATATGGATGTTTTCTCTTAGCAAGTAGGTCCTGCTGACCATATCGGTGCCTTAAACGCTTCTTCATTCCGGTCGTCCACGTGCGATTCGTAGCTTGCCAACCTTGTCAACTCGACAACCGCAACATGTTCCGATAGAAAGTCGCTGAGACACATTGAACCCCATCACCATCACCCCGCAACAACATCGGTTATCATCACTTTCAGTCTGAGTCTAACATGCCTAAAGCAATTGCGCTGCTGTAGCAAGTGCAATTCAGCCTCATCGACGGCCTTTGCAGGAAAGGAGCTGTTTTTGTGCCACAGCCTTCATCGACGGCCTCAGCCGCATGTACTACGGCATGTACCGACGTATGACGTACGGTGTGTTCCCTGCGGAGTCTCCAAACCTTGACCAGTCCAAGTGGCACAAGCTGCTTCAGAGACTTTTTGTCTAGCCAATGGTTTTCGTGAATCCAGTGGCTCTTTTCCGTCTGGCGCGAGAAAACGCCGGCTTTCAGACACATCGAACGGAACAAGGACGTGACGAACGGAGCATCTCGGGCCATCGCTCCGAGTCCGGACGCGGTCGGACGCGCCTGCATGATGCTCATCGCGTAGCTGATAAGCTTTTCTGCATAGTTCCTGGAAGACATGTTTCTTTTTGGTTGGCACAAACAGCAAGCCAATGGCCACCCACATTGCAAACCAAGCAGCTTGAACAGTAGAATGCTCTCTTCTTCTGTCAATACACCATTCTTGTCCTTGTCCGCGGAGTTGAACACTTCCCTGACAGGTGCTTTGGTACCCCATTCTGGATCAAACCAATGACTGAATGTCAGCTCCAATTCGTCCTCCAAACTCAACAGAAGTGATGCACACGCACTACTTAAAGGCATAATTAATCACACGGGCGAGCAAGGTGAACTCTAACAAAGAACGAAAGCTCTGAATCACAAGCTCTCTCAGTGCCACAAAAAGCCAGGCTTCACGATTGGCCGCAAGCGCTTGTCAAACTGCTTCCTAATACAGAGCAACAAACAAAGGATCCTAGCAAGACTTGAAAGCGGTCGTGCAAGCAGTTACAGCTTGTTATGGCTTGGTCGCAATGCCTCATAGATTTCCTACTTCTTCAATGCACTTATAGACTTACAGAACTGTTCCACTCTACCAAAACTCTGACGAGACTCGCCATCCACTCAGAAGAATCCTCCTCTCTCATGACTGAGGCATCTCCCTTCGTTGTAGTATGGAGCCTCCGATGGTACTCCTTCTCGATCTTGTCCAGTTCTTGGAAATACCTGAGCTGGAAACAAAGAGCGATGGCCTCCAAGGCCTCCAAAGTCCTGTACAATGCTGCAGGACACCTCGAGAAGCATGGAGTGTCGCAAAGCCAGCTGCAGAGTTCCTCGTATTGAATTGCACCATCCTGACAGCTTTCCGTAAATACACCAAGTCAAACGCAACACCTGAATTGTGCAAATTTACTTGTATGTTTGGAGTGGCTTGAGCACAGTTCAACTCGCAACTTCTTGCAAATTGAGATCCGGCCTTGTCTGTGTCAGCTGCATCAAACAAGGTTTCGAGTTGCTGCTCACTAAACCTGATTCAGGAGACGTGTGGCATGAGTTGCTGCTTTTCATCTCTTCACCTCCTCACCGCCGAGAAACTTCTTGTTGAACTGGGTCAGATGCGTCATCACCTTCGTGAACCTCGTCAGTCGGTCAAACTGTCCAAGCTTTGGTCATTCTTGGCGACTTGAGTTGAGCCTTGGGACTAGTAGCTTCTTGTTGCTAGCGTTACGAACGTATTAAGGCCAGGAGCGCCCCGTTCGGTTGCGTCCGATCGCTCCGTTCGTAGCGATGCCCTTTCTTGCTAGTAGCTTCGACTCTTCCTAGTAGCGATGGCCTCCACCTGCCCACGAAATGAAGGCCAAGAGGCTCGGTCTTGCTGATTTCTCCGTTCCCGTCCTTGGAAGACCGGAAAGTGGGCAATCAAATGGGCTGCACCGGGCCAAGCCGATCTTGTGCCCCAAGCGTCTCGATCGAAGGTCATAAATGCTTCTCGCAATGCCTGTTCTTCCTCCGCTCGAGTGTGTGCACCTCACCGGCTTCCGAGGCAATGGTCTCAGGACACCTAGCAATGGCCTCCACCATTGTAGTGATGGCCTCCAACCTAGTAGCGATGGCCTTCATCAATAAGTAGCGTGGCACCTGTTTCCAATAGCTTCTTGTTACTACTAGTAAGGCACTTGTTCCTAGTAGCGGATCTGAAGACTTTCCCGCCTTTAATGGCCGAACTGCAAAGCTGCTTCCCCACAGAGACCGGAGTGTTCTCGCCCTCTTTGTCATTTACAGAACTTCCACTTCCCATGGCTCGCCACAAGGCAACCCGGAGTGAATGGCTAGCACAGTTTTAAGATGTTTTAAGATGCTTCGGAGGTGACGCTTCCTAAAGAAATGGTGTGGCATGGCGGCATGACGGTGTCATACAAACGGTGTCGTACAGGTTTCCTTGGGCAAGACGTCCGCGGAGGCACCACGATTGTCAGGACCTACAGCGGAAAGCAACCTCAAAACACGGAACGCATTGCAAGAACTCTTCAGATTCAGTTGGAGGCCATCGCTGCTAGGGTGGAGGCCATCGCTAGTAACTAGTAGCTTTAGGTTCCTCATTCCCCTAGAATTCACTAATTCAACTCTCCCTGGACTCGCCTCTTTTCTTCAAGGCCTCGCGTGGCTTGACCAAGCATCTTGAGCCCTGTGATACAAATAGAGGACGAACTTGACCGCCATCGCTGGCATCGCTGGCACCGGGCTCGAAAAGCAGCGACTCTCGGTTCGCCTCGGTTCGCCTCGTTTTCGCCTCCACTCGGACCGCTCCTCCGGGCCGAAACGGTCGCGCCAAAAAGGGTCTAACGGTGGTGTGGCTGGTGGCCATGGCTGTCTCTCAGTTCGGTGAAGAAACAGCATGTTGTCATCCAACTTCGTACCCTTGCTCTGTCAGGTCCCGGCGGCGCTTCTGCATCAACTCGGATAAGTGCAGTGGAGGCCAGACGGCATTTTCGCCTCAGGTCAGGCGCAGTCTGGCAATCACCATGCAAGTCGGTTTCACATCTTCACTTTTGAGCGTTGAAGGTACCCCCTTGACTGGAGAGGATTGGCTTGCTTCTTGTGTGATTCTTGTACATTTGTAAACCTTCTCTCCAGTTGAACCAGGCTGTTGCAGGTGGAAGTAGGTCGAAAAATGTGCACCCACTTCACGTTCAGAGTTTGCCGCAAACTTTTGGAACTTGAGAGCTTAAAATCTTACCTCGCTGTATGGCTTGGCTCCATTACTCAGGCCCTCTCACACACCTAGGCCTCGGCCGACCAGCCGGAAATGAAAGCGTGCTCTACCTCCGAAAAATGACCCGAGCAACCTGTCAAATTTCAAATGCACAAATCTGGGTGATTGCTTTGGGTATGGTCCAAGGTTCATGGTTCACCGTCCCAACGAGCGTGATCCTGCTTGTAGGGGACATGTAAAAATGTTCCTTTCCGGCTTTGGAACCTTGAGCGCAAGAACGCTTCCAGTGTGACATCCCAGGCTTGGTCTTCATAGGTGGGACTGGAGGGCATCGCTCTTAGGTTGGAGCAGGATGGAGACCATCGCTACTAGCGTGGAGGCCATCGCTACTAGGGTGGAGGCCATC
>CAXAMN010010247.1:70053-85212 GCA_963970005.1 Durusdinium trenchii
TAGTAACAAGTGCCTTACTAGTAGTAACAAAAAGCTATTAGAATTAATGTAAAATAGATTTAATAGCTTCTTGTTACTAGTAACTAGTAAGAACGCTCCTAGTAGCGATGCCAGGAGCCCGTAGCAGCGTCCTTGTTCCTAGTAGAGTAGAGTGGTAAGGCCAGGAGCCCCTTAGTAGCTACTGAAACTTAGTAACTACTCCTTACTTGTTGGCTTACTTTAAGCCTCTCACGGCCTACCTGACCCTCACACACCGGGCGAACACTTGGCTGACCCGCGCTTTTGATGTTGTTGCCGTCCAAAAATAACAAACTGGATCGGTATAGAACTTGATCAATGTTTCCTTTTCTTTCCGTTCATCTTCTGACCTTTTTTCGTTTCCCTTTTTCCCAAGACAGTGAGGGGCCAGGGGTTCATACTCCATGTATATATAGGAGGGGGTGCCTGTGTGTGCTTTGAACTTGGGTACTGGTGCCGCTGCAGGACGCTACCTGCAAATATGTTTTGCTCTCTGGGGTCTATGCTGCTGCAATTTCTCTTAAAGTCCTGAATGTTTCAAAGCTTGAGCAATAAATTACACAGAACATCATAGAACTACTTATCGAACTTAACTTGCACACTTCTTCTTGTATGACTGTTTGCACGGCTCCTGGTTGAAGGTTCCCGGTCACTTGCCCCAAATCCAGAAACTCCTTAGTGCTTGACATGGATCTTAAGGAACCCGCAGGGATTGTGACCATTGCGAAGCACGTTTTGGTGTGACCCAAACACTGCACATGCTGGAAATTGCTTGGAACTTATTCTTGCAAAATCCCCCCTGTGATTAGAGACAAGTTAAAGGATAGTTTGAGTTCAGATCAACACCCAAAAATACATTTGTCATCATTTGTACATAAATAGTAAACTTTGCTACTAGTAGCGATGCACTTGTTCCTAGTAGCGATGCACTTGTTCCTAGTAGCGATGCCCTTGTTACTAGTAGCTGCTTCTTGCTCCTACTTATTCTTTGCTTTCTTGAGCAAGTGCTTCTTGGCATCTTGGACGTGCACGGGGCTTGGAGTTGCACCAGCCTCGCAAAGAATGACTTTGGACACCTTTCACTGGACGTCTTGGCTCGAGTTCAATTGAAGACATAGTTCGGAACCATGAGGTGGCAAGAAAACAGCGACAATTCTTTTCACGGACGTCTTTTCGAAGAAATCTTACATTGGAGGCTCCAACCTAATAGCCATGGCCTCCACCCTAGTAGCGATGACCTCCAACCTAGTAGCGATGGCCTTCATCAATAAGTAGCGAACATTGTTTCTAATAGCTTCTTGTTACTACTAGTAAGGCACTTGTTCCTACTAGCGATGCACTTGTTCCTAGTAGCGTCTCTTTGAACAAACGTCTTGGGCTTCCGACCTCTGAACTTGGTCGAGAACTGGATTCGCCCTACAAGGCAAAGCGGAGCGCCAGCGCGGGTCGTTTGGCAAACCAATCAATTCAAAACCGATTTTTGCAAAAGGGTTGGTCCTTGGATCCTTCGACAGGACTTGGACTCCCAAACGAGTCAACTTCGAGCAAATCCGGGAGTTCAGCTGGCTGACTTTCTGCTTCTGGTGTCCTCTACAGGAGTGCTTGCGTGATTTAAGATCCATGCCTTTCAAACAATTTATTCGCTAACTTCCTGCCGCCTTTTGTCTCTGTTTGTTGGGTCTTTGTGCAGGTCTCAGTCAGTGTGTTTCTGGCCTTGCCTAGACGGACTGGGCGACTTTTGCGATTGTGCCTCTTGCGGCATCGCCAATAACAAAGTCTCAAGCACTGCCTTGGATGACTCGGTTTCGCACCTGTTCCCACCCTTTGCCAGGCGGACAGCTGTTTAGCACCTAAATTCTCAGACCAAATTCCATCCTCTTACGCTCTTTTACTCTTTCTTTCTTCTCTAGGGTGGAGGTAATCGCTAGGTTGGAGGCCGTCGCTAGGCTGGAAGCGGGTTTGCCACATTCCCGTTGGCCAAAGGGCACACACCGGCCGATGATCTGAGTTGGCCAGTCCCAAGGCGCAGTAACCTCACTTCGATTGACGTCCACGGCCGAAGGGGCTGCAGAAAGCGTTGGGAATGGGGAAGAAAAACCAAGCCGAATTGCATTTCAGAATGTGAAAGCATTGCTCGCGAGTGTGCCGACTGAACCTCATGGACCGGAAGACAAGGCGGTGAACCCAAGGCGATCAGAGGCGAACCGAACGGGGCACACGGGCATCGCTACGAACGTAGCACGATTGGCACTTCCCAAAAGCGATCCAAGGGCTGAAAACGTTTGGTACGTTCGGTTCGCGTCCGATTGCTCTGTTTGGTAGCCATGCCCTTTGTTACGTTCGTAGCTTCTGGTTACTAGTAGTAAGGCCAGGAGCTAGATTCGTAGCGTCCTTGCTTCAGTATCGGGGCGGAGGTGGTGCGCCGGAGGTACTTATGGCAAGATTTGCATGGCATGCGCATGGCTCCCTGGCATCCCCTGCTGGAAAGAGAAGGACTATGACTATGCATGTCATCGGCATGTGGAAAACTCACACACACACACACACCCTTTCGCTCTTTCTATTTTTTGGAGCAGCCACTCTGTGGGTTCTTTTTTTTTGGGGGGGGAACGTGTGAAATCATTCATAATTGTATATAGTTATATATATATATATATATATATCGATCATGGTGCTTGACAACTCGTCGCACCATGCCTGGCAGCTACGTCCGAGCAACTCTTTCGCTGGACACTGACCTTGGAGTGCAACACACGGTCGCACCAGGCTGGCTGTCTTTCAAGATCATAGGCCGCCTGTCCTGCAAAGGAAGACAGAAGAATCATACGAATCGAACAGCCACGAACAAGTCTAAAACCGTCTCAAGGTCTTTTTGATTCTTTTTTGGAAAGGGGGAGGTAACAATGGCAAACAATTGTAAACAGGAAACAGGAACAAACAACCTCCAGCTCTTATCATCTCCTGTCTGTCCTTCAAACCTATTGGGCCCTCTGCATCCCTCTGCGCGAGCGCACACACACACATCACGTCCTTCCACCAAGCGATATGTTGGTGGGAAATACACGGGCCCTTCCATCAGGCTGAACTCCTCACATTGCCCGTGAATCGGAAGGTGAAAGGAGCGATGAAGAATGACTGGTCCAATGGCTGCATGTGCCCGTGCTACCTAATAGCGTTGGCCTCCAACCTATACGAGCGATGTCTTCTCTAAGCGGTTTGATGCTCGCATTATGCTGGACAACCGACTCCGCCACCTGCGACGTCTCTGGTTGAAGATTCCGACTCCGCCTGACCGTGTCCGAGCCCCTCCTTCAGAGTTTCCTGCAGCGCATGCCTCCAGGACGAGAGCGAGCGAAGCTTCAGCTACACTCATGGCGTTTTCCGCACAGCTTGCAACTGCATATTGGATGGATTTTTCTTTCAAGCCTGCTCTGAGAGCGACTTGAATACAGTTCGTCACCTTGGAATTCGCTGCGACTTGACATCTCCATAGCTGCCACTTCTCAAAACAAACATGTTATCATGTCATCAGTTCCAGTTTATGGAGTGTGCCTGGGATACGGCTTCAAAGATAGAGTTCTATTTGCATCAGATTTCCTGTGGGTGCGCGCCTGTAACCGTTACACCTCGGGGTGTGCACGTGGGCTGCAGCCAGCTCGTAATTGCAAGAAAATAACAAGTACACCAGTCTTGAACTGCAACAAGAAAAGCAGGCCCCGTTATCATAAGTGCATTTGGAGATGTACATTCAACTCTTGGCGTCCCCGAATCATCCCGATTTTTTTTCCGAGGGGCTTTCACGAAAGAGTCGCAAGACCTCTTCAGCTGATGGCGCTGATCCTTCTCCAATCTGAGCAATTCCAACTGGGCTGCCCTGTTCCACACTCATCCATCCTCGAGCGGTTATCAATGCAGGTAACTCGCTTTAAGATGCTTTAAGTCCATATTTGTCAAGCCACCACCCGAGTCCAACATCCACTTCGATGTACAAAAATTACTTGCAAAGACCTACAAGTAGCATCAAGTACCTAAATCTTCCTATGATCTCACACATCTAGTAGGATCTAGATCTCTGATGCGGCCAAAGAGTCCACCTGTCAAGGTTTTTCGCAAGGCTTGAGGATTTGCAGAAGCGTCTGGAAAATTGGCTCGGAAGTTGAAATCGCCGCCTCGGAGGCTTGCGGTCTCAAGCTCTCTGGATATGTGGTGATACATGTTATCGCAATACATGTTATGAAGATGTGTGACCTTGAAACATTGCGCATCGGTGTAGCGAAGTAGAGAGAAACTGACTTTGCCCTATCATAATCTGATGACACTCCTTGAAGCAATGGCGCTAAGCACCACAAGATCTGCACCCTTGTCGCGGCAAAGGCCTTACCCGAACGAACCCGTTCGGAACCGGTTTTTCCACTGACCTTTACAGGGGGGCAGTCTAGTCACAGTCGACTCGTCTGAGGCACCAACTGTGAAGAATCTCTCGCAGTTGATCTGCCCTTTCCTCCCACGAGATGAGTCTGACCACACGAATTCAGTAGGACGGCAAACGCCTGCTGAGTTTGGCCACACGCCAGCATGAAGATCATGAAGACTCTTGGATGAATGCTTTTTGGGCGTGGTTGGGCACCAAAACGACTTCAAAACGAGTGTTGCACAGCTTTCTAGGCCACCGCGAGGCTTTGGTGGGAGACAGCCTCTCTGTCAAACATGGCAGCGTAAGACACGGCACTTCTACGACGCATACATTCATGATCCTCGAATTGTACAACGTATCGGCAGGGCACGGGAGTTTATGGGATTGCATGATGGAACATCATGTGAACATGCCGTAGCAGCGTAGTGATCAGGCTGAGGCTATGCAGGCTAACTATGGTCGTCCTGAGCCTTCTTGACTTGTTGACCGCTCTCCAAGTGCACCGATGCAGCACAAATGCTCGTCCTTGGCGGCGAATGTTACTGGGTACCCACCGCAGATCACATGAAGCCGCACGGCGACTGCACATGCCCTGATCCCCCAGCTGCAAGTGAGAGTCTCTTCTACTTGAAACGTCACAGCCACAGCACCCTGAGGGCAAGAGACATGTCTCCGTTGCACAGCGATGGTCTCCAACCTACTAGCTTCTTGCTACTAGTGGTAATGCCCTTGTTACTAGTCGCGATGCCACTAGTAGCGAACCTTGTTCCTAGTAGCGATGCCAGGAGCCCCTAGTATCGATGCCCTTGCTCCTCGTCGCGCTCTCAAGGAAGGTTGCAAAGTTGGAGCCATATGGAACAAGTGACATGTAGATATGAACATCATTGACCCCCAAAGCCAAAACATAAGTCCTAAGCATGTCTTGACACCCTCCTCTTGAGGGGTTCTCCGTCTGGTCACCTTGTTGCCAGCTTGGCCATAGAGTCCAGAACGGATGCGCTGGGCGCTTACACTGCGGATGGAGCTCGCCAAGCGCGAGGCCACAAACGCTGCCACCACAAGGCCAACCATACCTTGTGCTAAGAAGCTGCGTAGAACACACCAAGGATTCAAATACTCAGAGAAACCACATTCAACATAACTAGTAACAAGTGCCTTACTAGTAGTAACAAGAAGCTAGTAGAAACAATAAGAAGCTATAGACTTCAATGGGGCGGTTCCACTAGTTTTGGGCCATCAGGCCATGAGCACAACTTGGCGTGGATTCAGTAGGAAACTGTATGGCAAACGGCTCGGTTCTCATCTCCCTTGTGTTCTGGAATTTGTCTTGTGGCAAGAAGGGTAGCTTTTCTTGGTTTCTTTGTGGGTTTTGTTCTTGTTGCTCTTCGTTTCCCTTTGTTGTTCGCCGCGGGTACTTATCATCAGGGCTTCAGTATATGAGCTGCACTATCAGCTGCATGTAGAGGAAGACGCCAACGGTGCACTGTCTTGTATTGTGGGGAGGGCGCAGCCTTTGCTGGATGGCGTGGCTTGGGCTGGTCCTCTAGGCAAAGCGGGTTGGAGGGTGTCAGAGGCAGATTGTTGCTACGCGAGACTATTGGGTTGGAGGCCGTCGCTATTAGGAGCAAGGACGCAACGACTACAGGCTCTTGGCCTTACTACTAGGAGCAATGTTCGCTACGAACGGAGCGATTGGACGCGAACCGAAAGGAGCAAAGGGCATCGCTACTCTCGGTTGCTCCCAGGGAGTATATCCTCTCGAGCCAGCGGCCGTGTGGCACTGTGAAGTCCAGCGATGCCATACGGAGAATCTTGCGAATGCCGCAGGAGCCACCGCCGACCCTAGCTCTTTTGATGGAAACACCACGCAGTTGCAAAGGTCTTGTCTTAAATGACCTGAACTCACGAAACAACAATAAGGCAGTTCCCAGTACGAGGCACTGATTTGCTTGCGAAGTTTGACATGTTCTGCTTTCAACTTGGCTGCGTTTGTTTTGACGTTCTCATGCGTCACGCGAACGCTGAACGCTGAACGACATCTGGCGTGGCTCTCGCTGCCCCCAAAGGTCGAATCTGGCTCGTTCGGAGTTTGTATCCCAGAGAGGAGAAAATATCAGATAGAAAAGCTACTCTATTTTGGTGGTAGCTTGGAGACAACTGCAAGGCAACCTGGCTTTTATCCACAAGGTCCTAATCAATGGGGAAACCTTGTTGGTGTCCCAATTTGCAAACCTCTGTCTGTGTCCTTGATGCCCCTGACTGTCCAAAACCAATCACATGATGCCTCTCGAATGACCCATGTCCGCTTGGTCAGTACATAAACATAAAAGCAACGAACCAATAGCTACATAATGCTACACACACAAAAGCGAACAACTAACCAGCTAAAGGAACAGGCAACATCACAAAGAATAGCAGCAAAAACAAACGAAAAGCAAGCTAGCAGGAAAGCAAACACGCAGCAAAGCTGCGGAACAAACCCGTGAAAAGAATACAAGTCCTCTCTAGAAAAAAAGAATCAGTGTACAAAAGCAACACCTGGCTGTCTAGGCTGGAAGCCATTCCTATCAGGTTGGAGGCCATCGCTATTAGGTTGGAAGCTATGAGGTTGGAGGCCATTGCTTCTAGTCTAGGTTGGATTGTTTAAAAGCAACACCTGGCTGTTGGGATTGCGCTGTCTAGGCACCGACCGAACGTACTGGTACAAACGTCTCGCCCGTCTCGTTCAACGCCGTCGAGGCTTTCGCTTCAAACTCCGACTGCCGCGCTTCATCCCCGGAACTCAGCAAGACCACGTTGCTGGCAGAAAGCTCCTCAAACGGAAACGACGAACCATGAACCAACACATGAAGCTATTAGCATCCCAACCTAGCGATGGCCTCCAACGTACTAGCGAACCTTAAGAAAACGACCTTTTAAATACATAATGTTACATATTTGACTATCATACGTGCTTTTTTTCCCATTCTTCTTGCTTTTCAAGTCATAAATGTGACCTTCCTTGTGTAACTGGAGTCTGCAAAGCTTTCAGTGCTTGGACGTTGTGCCTGCTGAATCTTAAGCATTTATATGGGTCCGGAGTGCCTACAGGCTCAAGGCCGAGAAGATCATTTCTGCGGGTCAAGTGTCTGCAAACTCTTGAAACGCGAAGACAAAAATATCAGGATGCACTTGTTCACCGTTCACAGTGGAGGCGCCCTGAATCAGGCCTGCAGGTGCCCTCCACGGAGCAAAAGGCGGAAACGGCCAAGAGGTGGTTGGTGATTTAGCATGGTGACATTCTAAAACCCAACAAGGTCTTCATTCCAACTGATTGAAGCCAAGGCAGAAAAGAAACTTCGTCATGAAAAAGTCACCTTAAACCCTTCACGACGTCGTCCGCGAAACAGATTTGCCTTTCAGCGTTGCGGGGCATTCCCAGCAGGGATGACCATGCAGATTCCAGGAGGCAACTGCAACCAAAAGCTTTCCTTGTGGACAACGTCGGATCTCTGCCATTGGCACCTGAAGTAACTCTGGGACAAACAAGGAGCCGAAGCCGGGGCAAAGGCTAAAACATGTTGGGAAGCCAGAATGACATCGCTAGTAGGTGGAGGCCATTGCTATTAGGAGTTGGAGGCCATTACTTCTAGGTTGGAAGCTATTGTGTAGGCCATCGCTTATTGGGTTGGAGGCCATTGTTACAAACACTCGTACTTTGGATTTGTATCGATTTATCTTGTCTCCCGCCCTAACCTTTGACTGAGACACTAGAGTCACTAGAGTTGGACGAAAGGTTGGCAGGGGTGGGCTTTTGAGGATGAACACCAGGCCAGCAGCAGCAAACGCAGCAGGAAACGCAAGAGACGAACAATTGAGGGACAGCTGAGCCCTACAATGCAGCTGGCTTCAACTGCCAATGGGATCAAGCTACTTATTTTTTGCAAAAACAAGGTGAGCTCAGGTAGCTGAGGCTACCTTTCGTGAACTGATGTGAAATGTCCTCACATTCTGCTTCTGAGGGCTGGCTTTGCCAATCTCACCTTAGTCAACTTGTGGCTGCCCAGTAGAAGTTGTAGCGCAGCTTGCCTTGCATCATCCTCAAAGTGGGCACAGTAAGCCTCAGGAGCACCGTCAATGGTATTCAAAACAGCCCCCGGGAGCTGATTCTGGGGCGTTCTGACGCATTCATTGAGGAGCCTTCAGTCTTCTGCATTGTTTGTATTTTCTCAGGGCAAAGTTCTTTTCTTTTTCTTTAAAGCAGTAATTTTACTTTTTCCTGCAGTGGTTTTCACGTCCTTTCTAGCCAACTCTTGCATTCTCCCAAATTTGCACCTTCCAAATGAACTGCTCACTCTTGCGTCTGAAGAACGCGGTTCACTGCACGCCACCCTTTCTCCAACATGGCCCGAGCAGTGTGCCCACCCTGACGTAGAGCCGCTCCCATCGTGGATGCAGCTCCAGTGTACCTGCGACTAAATGCTTCATATTGTTACGTCAATCAAATTCATCATGAACAAGAAGCTACTAGGGGCTCCTGGCCTTACTACTAGTTACTAGAAACAAAACGCTACTAGGAGCAAAGCATGCTACGTGGCACTTGCAAGTCTTCCGCCCGTCCTCCACGCACGGCTGAGACCGCCTGTACCGCCGATCGGTCGCCAAGGCACTGCTGCGAGAGAGTATCCCCCAGATCTGCCCACATACTCCTGAGTCCGTTTCTATTAGCTTCTTGTTACTAGTAGTAAGGCCAGGAGCCCCTAGTAGCGTCCTTGCTCCTAGTAGCGATGCCCTTTGCTCCTAGTAGCGAACATGTGCTCGGTGTTTCTGGACTGTGCTTTTGCACAAGAAAAGCAAAGTGCCACGTTTGGCACAGGTCGCGTCGTGCGGCACGTCCTCTCCTCAACAGACTCTGCAGAGTAACCTGACGATCGTTGCCCATGTCAAAAAAGGCCAGGCCCTTGCTGTATCCTGGCAACGCAAGAAGCTATGAAGTTGGCAAACGGAAGGTAAGTGGGTGTCATGGGATTGATTCTTCCACGAGTTACTTTATCAAGGCACCAAGCCTCTTATCCCTCTTTCTCTCCTTTCCTCTGCTTCTATCAAGTGCCGTCAGACTGAGTTGCAGAATGCTATATTGTATCTTGATGTTGGATTGAATGAATCTAAGATAAACTTAGATGGTTTGTTCTTAAATCGCGGTGGTGCAAAACACACAGTCAACTCTTCCAGACGCATCAATCTGGATGACTCCCTGTAAGAAGTTTCGCTGCACCTCCCAAACCATTTGCACCCGCACAGGGGGGCGATGAAGACGTGCAACAATCATCTTTTCGAGTCGCGCACAGAACGGAGGGGACATCGAAATGCACCCCCACCACACAGTGGCCGAGCACCAAACGCCCAACCCAGCCAAAAAAGGGAAAAACAGGCGAGTGCCACAAACCAGCGCACAGTCACAGCCCTAGCAACCGGTCACTGATACAAACAACTTGCAACGTGACCGGTATGATGTTGCAAAGCTTACATTTTGCTGGGCTGCCGGTTGAAGGCAAAAAAGTCTTCAATACATTCACCAGGAGCTTTTTATTGAGGACAGCTACCAGGTCGAACAAAAGAACCACTGGAGGAAACCACAACTCCAAATGCTCCAAATTGCTCTTTCTTCTCTCCCCTCCCACCCTGCCCTGTCCATGCGAGCGCTTCTTCAACCAAGATCCCCCCAGCCCTCAGGCGGGGGGATCTTCCCTTTTACTCTCAAGCCGCGACGTCGGAGTCACAGGCAACCACCATGCATGCCGCGATGGTGGTCACAGTTCCAACATAGGCAAAAGAGAGTCGAACGGCAAACTCCACGAAAGAGGGGGAAGAAGCGTGAGCTATCCTGCGTTCAGTAGCTAGGAGCGTTTCCCTTGGTGCCTAAGTACTCCCTTACTGAATTATATAGGTTGCAAAGGAGGCCTACTTAATTAAGTGAGGAGGCAGGGTCGAGCGGGCACAAACAAAACGAAGAAAAGAAGCCAACACCTGCACCTTCCACCCATCTGAGCCTCCCGTGGGAGAAACTGCTTGCGCAAAGCCTTGCAAGGATGGTTGACGAAGTATGTAGGCTTCAAGCCATCGCCAAGTGACCTAGCAGAAAGAGGCCCAGGGCCCAAGGGGGCCCAAGGGGCAGGCAATAGCGTCCTTGCTACTAGTAGCTTCTTGTTACTACTAGTAAGGCACTTGTTACTAGTAGCGATGCACTTGTTCCTAGTAGCTTCTTGTTACTAAGAAGCTTCAAAGACATACTGACATACTAGAAAGCTTCTTGCTACTAGTAGCGATGGCCTCCACCCTTTTAATAGCGGTGACCTCCACCCCCAATAGCGTCCTTGCTACTAGCTTGCATACTTGCATACTAGCTTGCCGAAAGCCATCAGGCAGCCATGTTCCAAATTGACCAGGAAGCTGCCATCAAGAACACATATCAACCATCTATGAATCACCTCGCAACCTGCAAATTCTCAATCCGGCCTGGTACTGCAAAAGGTTGGTCCGGTCCAAGGAATCAAAACAGTTGGTCCGGAGCACCCCAAGTTGCTGTCGAAATCTCAGACAAAGATGCCATGCGGAATGACTTGCAGAACGGTGTGCGAACCAAAAAGGCTTTGGAAAACGTGCAAAAGCAACCATGCAAACATGATATTCCGTCTCTATTCAACTATGACCCCATGATCCCATTCTCTCCGTCACTTGCTGCTTTGATGGAAGCTCGTAGGGCCGAATGTAACACGCCAAGAAACACTTCTTGCGATTGCCCAGATAACTTTGCATCAAAGAAGCCAAAGCCTCGAGCAACACAGCTCTCGAAAAGCAACGCAGGAAATTTAGACTTTGTCAATAACTTCAGCGTAGAACTGTAGGATGTCTCGATTGATCTCTATTGTGTCGGAATATCGACTGAGACGGCCAAGTTTCGTTTGGCCGATTCGATTCGCCTTCGACTTGGCTGGAGATCTCACCATACACAGCATCCAGTTCCTTGTTGAATTCCTCCTGGTGAGACATGAGGAGCAGGCTATAAACAAACAGAAGCACAGCGAGCCCCTAGTAGTGTCCGTACTCCTAGTAGCGATGCCCTTTGCTACTAGCTTCTTGCTCCTAGTAGTAAGGCCAGGAGCCCCTAGGAGCGTCCGATCGCTCCTAGTAGCAAACACACCGTCAGCGAGATGTGAACTGAGAACCATGACAGCTATGTGATCTGCCGACTCTTGCCTCCTCTCCTGTCACCCGGGCCTGGCGAGAAAACGCCATTCAGCTTGGGAGCACTTCTCCAAAATGGAAGCCATTTGAAAGGAAATACCCAGAACAGAAACAAAGAAAGGGAAATAACGGTCTAAATGGTCTTTAAATCTCTTTAGCAAAGAGAACAGGTCAGAAACACAGTGAAACACCAAAACACATCAAACAAGGAAACAATTTAGTCCAACACGCAAAACCTCTAAAAGCGTACTTTGTTGGCTGAAGCAAAGCCACATGAAGGTCCAAGTGAAGCCAAGAACATTGAGGATGGAGCCTGGCTTTCCATGTAAGGGATGCTCCGAATCCCCGTTCGTAGCGTCCTTGCTCCTAGTAGCGAGGCCCGGAGCCCCTAGTAGCTTCTTGTTCCTAGTAGTAAGGCCAGGAGCCCCTAGTAGCTTCTTGTTCCTAGTCCCAATTAATGCAAGACTTGTTCATTCTTTTTTCGTAAAAATGACATACGCTGGGAACCATATCCAGAGGAAGGAACACAGGACTGCAGGCACAGGACTGCTCTTGAAACATCTGTGCACTGGCCCCGCTGCGAGTGCAAATTGGACTGAAACTCAGTCGTATGAAATTCAGCCCTGCTGCGCGACGTGGTTTTCTCTGAACGTACTTACTCTTCGCTGTGTTTCTTTTTAGGGGCACCGTGGCATGGTGCCCACCATCGGCAGCAGAACAAAATGGATAGATGAATTTCTGCTCCGTGCGCTAGGCTGCACTTGAGCAGTCTAGACTAGATTGGCCGCTGAGGGCTGTGGATGCTCAGGTGCTGAGTGACCTCACGTCATGCTCTTCTGCGTCTTATCGGGCCAGGCCACACGGTCAAACCTTGAAGCAAAGTCTGGCTGTGAATGCCAATCAAAGTTCCAAAACAATGTGCCCTCCGGTCTTGACATACACAACACTTTGCAAACACCATGCTTCTTGCAGGCTAAATTGCCTTGGGTCTAGCCGTGGCTCGACCTAGCATACAAATAAATGATGAACACACTAAACTTAAACATGCTCAAAGACTGCCCAAGTCTGCTTGGTGGTCGATGGTGTTCCAATCACTGCACTGCTCTACCAAAAAGAGAAGCATGGCCTCAAGGCATCAAACTACAACATCCACACATACCCAAATCTGCCCAAGTCACATTCTTGGTTGTTGAACCACGCGTGGTGGCTGCAAGATTCCTTACAAACGTCTCAGCACGCCGTCATGAAGGTGGGAACGGCTGAACACTCACCCCAGGCAAAATGTTACTTACATTTTGCTAGTGCGTGGCTTCTGTAGTTAGGACTGCCAAACCCAACGCAGGACATTAGAAC
Organism: Durusdinium trenchii; assembly: GCA_963970005.1. Lineage (NCBI taxonomy): Eukaryota > Dinophyceae > Suessiales > Symbiodiniaceae > Durusdinium > Durusdinium trenchii. The sequence goes on from CAXAMN010010247.1 coordinate 83,063, forward strand.
CTGAAAACATCCGGAGGCAAAGAAACAGTCCTTCGGAGAAATTCACCAACAAAACTTTAGTAGTTTCAAGTGATGACCTCCAAACATACCTCGGTGCTTGTGCAGCCCAAGAGCTTTGAATCTGCAGTGCTTGGTCTTGAAGCTTGCCTAGCATGTGTAAATCATTCAAAAACTTACCAGCAAAAAAATGGGGCCCACATCCTCCAGAAGTTTGCTGGAAATGCTGAGTGGTGGCAGTGGCTCAGTGGCGAATAAAGCGTGAATGGAAAGCCGCAGCTCGGACGGACGAAGTGCGGTCCAGTGGCGAGACCGGACGGAAGGAAAGCGCTGCGGAGATGCGCTGAGTTGCACGTCCCACCGGGTCGGGTTTTTCACTCGAAGGTTTCAAACAGCGCCACCCAGAAGTCTTGACACATGGCATTGTGCCTCGCGACTAGGAGCAAGAATGCAACTAGGGGCTCCTGGCCTTACTACTAAGAACAAGAAGCTAGTAGTAACAAGTGCCACGCTAGTAGTAACAGGTGCCTTACTAGTAGTAACAAGAATGCAACTAGGGGCTCCTGGCCTTACGAGGAGCACGGACGCTCAACGACTCTTGGTGAGCCGTTCATGGCCTCTCTGGGCAAGTCGCCGTGGTTCGCCGAGCGTGCGCAACGCCAGGAGGAAAAGTCAAAGGACCCACCAGCAGTCAGCATGGCTGGGAAAAAACCGGTTCGATGGGAACCTTGATGTGAACCGCCAGCGAATTGAAGCTTAAAAACGCACCGCAAAGGATGGAATCTTTTTCGGGTAATTTTTAGGACTCTTTCTGGGATTTTTGTTCGTTATTTTTTTTATCGGGGGGGCTTTACAAGCATCAGGGGCAGCAGAAAGGTCAGGGGACGAAGCAGCAAGGCCAGCGGGAGGGAGAGAGCGAGACAGCGACATGTGAGGAAAGAGGAGAGGTATAGGTTTCAAATTCATTTGCATTCACGTTCGCACGACACTTGCCCCTGCAGCGGCTCACGTGTGCTACGTTGGCATTGGAATGGGCCACGTGTCCTCTAAATTGTCCACGCGGGTGCCTTCAAAAACAAAAAACAACATTGGAGTGGCTCTTGCATCCTTTAAATTTCTCCACTGGCTGGCTCACTAAAGGTCTGCTACATTGGAATGGCCCTGCTTCCTCTACTTGTTACTTTCGGGTGGCTTACAACAAGTAACAAGTCTACATTGGAATGTCTCCTTCCTCCTCTGAATGTGAACCTGCGGTGGCTCATCCAAGGTCTGCTGAGTCTGTTTCCTTGGAATGAAAGCTGCCTCCTCTCAACTCCACCTTCGGCTGGCTTACGAAAGCTCTGCTTATATTGGATTGCCTCCTTCCCGATCTATATTTTAACGTCGGGTGGCTCACAAAATGTTTGCTACCCTGGAATTGGCCTCTGCCTCCTCTAAATTTTGCCCTCGCTGGCAAAAGGTGTGCGTGCCGCTCACTTGCCCTCGGTTAACACACAAAAGGTCTTTGTCGTGTGCATTTTATAGTGGGATGGGTCACTAAAAGTCTGCTACCTGCTACCATAACCCCTTCTTCCTCTAATGTTTAACCAGCTCACAGAAGTCTGCTACGCTGGAACGCACCTTCCTTTTGCACATGTTACCCCAATTTGGAAAAGGTTGCACTTGCGCACGCAAAAGTCACCTCACTTGCGCACACGAGATCGACAGTCGAGCACGCCTGTTGAATTGTGGAGGGCCTATGCCCAAAACCTCACTTGCGCACGCAAAAATTAACTCACTTGCGCACGTGACCCCCTTGCGCACGCAACGGCTCACTTGCCCGCACAAGGCATGTTGCTGCGTTGGAATGGCACCTCCCCCCTCCAAATTCTAACCTTGCGTGGCTCACAACAGGTATGCACCGTTGCAATGGCATCCTTCTCCTCTAAGTTTTGCCCTCAGGTTGCTCACAAAAGGTCTAGATCTTAACCTCGGGTGGCTCATGAAGGGTGTGCGCCGTTAGACTGGCACCTTCCTCCTCTAAATTTTCTCCTCAGGTGGCCACGACCATGCCTAACCTTTACTCCAACCAGGTTTTTTAACCTCAAACGTCCTTTGTCTTGACCCTTCGCAGATTTTCTCATCTCGTTTATGTCGTCATGGAATTTAAGGGG